>LFYR01001430.1:812362-1061985 GCA_001185155.1 Zostera marina
CAAACAGCTCGCCCTTGCTGATTGTAAGCGGGGTGTTTCTTTTCCATAGTGGAGTTGCACCCTTTGGCGTTTGGCTGGTTGAGGTTTGGTACACCTTGTTATCGTGCCTAGGCTTCCATTCTTTTTTGGAAGTTTCAGCCCTGTTGTTGGTGTACCTGTTAGAGGTGTCGTGGAAATTGTTGTTTCCACTGTACACCTTCCTCTCAAACTTAAGTTTCTTAAAGCTAGGAGTCCCAAATTCAGCTAGCTTGTTCTCATCCTCCTCTTCCACTTCAATGTACAATTGAGCACGTTGGAAGAGGTCGGGTAGAGAGTCCACCTTGTGGAGAGTCAGATTTTGGGACAGAGGGGAGTAGGGGACCAATCCTCTAATGTATCCCGTTATGGCCACACTTGGGATTAGATCATTCACTTCTGTCATCATTGTTGTGAACTTGATCGTGTAATCCCGTAGAGACAACTTATCCTGTCGAAGTGCCAGAAGTTTGTTGGCACTGTGTTTAATCCTTATCATCCCCACATGCTGGGCGATGAACTTGGATGAGAGGTCTGCGAAGCTGGTGATTGAGCCAGCTGGCAGACCGGAGACTCATCGATAAGCACTGCCCTTGAGAGTGCCGGGGAATGCCCGACACAACAGCTCATCATCGATGGTTTGCTGTTCCAGGATGTTAAGGTAGAGGTTCACGTGATCTTGTGGATCACTTGAACCGTCATACGCTTCAATCCTGGGTACCCGCCAGGTAGGTGGGAAAGATCCCCTTAAAAGGTCCTCGCGAAGAGGAGCACTTTTGATCCTTAGGATCTCGTGCGGATTGCAGACAGCTGGGTCGGTGGCCAGTTTCCGACGAAGATCCTTTACAAACCGAGTGGTAAGAGTCCTTTCGGAGTGACTCTTACTGGGTCCCGTTTTAAGACGGGAACTCTGTTTGGTTTTCTCCGCAAATGGACAGTAGATGGACCCAGATTCATTTGCTTTTTCGCGGATGGTGGTGGTCCTTTGACTCCTCGTTTGCTCGAGGTTAGTCATCCTTCTTTCTATGTTGTCCATAAAATTGAACAACCTATCTTCCAAGGTGGGTGGAGCCTTGGGCACTATGTGTTCCTCGATATGTGGAGGAACCGAGTTTGTTTCATCAGGTCGAGCATTGCTGGGTCCCTTTGGTCGGGATTGCTCGCCCTGCTCCAGCTCAGTTGCTGGCAATTTACCCTTACTTCTTGTGGCGTAAGGGTGCTTTTGTTTTTCGATGATTGCCATGAAAACAAAAGAGGAGAAGTACCAAAGCGGGGAGGTGACCTGACTGAGCTTGTTCGGAAAAACAAAAAATAAGTCGACGAGTTAGGGGAAAACTCGGCGACTTTAGATTTCGAGGTGTTTTTCGAACAAGGTCGTGGACAGCACTCTTAGCTAGCAGACGATATTCCAGATCGGGCGATTGTTAAGGATAAGTCGACAATTGAAGGCTAAATCGGACCTGGACCGAGAATCGGACGATCTAACTTGACGACTTTTTCACAAACTCGGCGAACCCTCTAGGAGAGCTCAAACCGGATTTTGCAAAAAAAATCGCGATTACGACGGGATACCGGTGGTTCGGTAGTCCCACAGACGGCGCCAGCTGATGAAGCACTGAATCTGCTACCAGGGCTCGCGGTGGTGCGAGGTGATGCTGGAGGCTCTGGAGTCCACGACGCGCGCTTTACGTCAAATACCTGCAAGTAGAAACTAGGCGATTCTAGTGAGACTCGCCGAGTTTCTTAGTGATGCTCTGGTGAGAGTGGAACTTGTGTTTGTATCTTTGAGTGTCCCCTTGGGCCCCTTTTTATAGGGTCTCGAAGGGCGCAATCAAAGGCGGACATCGCGCCTATGGTCATATATGGTAACAATTATGACATTGGCTGATGGCAAATAACGGTCGTAAGTCGGCGATTCAGGTATGGAAGTCGCCTAGTTAAGGGCTAACTCGCCGAATTTCCAGGGGCAAGATGTGCAGTCTACCATACTGCCGATCTTGGCCCTAACTCGGCGACTTATCCCTAATGTCGGCGACTTGGTAGTCCAACCGACGACTTACGGGCTAACTCAGCGATCTGGACGATGAACGTGTTCCGCACCGTGGGAGCTCTCTGGGGGTCCGGCCAAAGCGACGGAACCCTAGTCCTTGTTGAAAGGCATTGCTGGGAGTGACTGCCGTAATCAGGCATGTCTCACCACCCCCCCAAGCAAGGTTTTGTGTGATCCGCATCAAGACCAAAGCGACAAGATGTGATCGAATCATTGTGGCCACAGCGACACAATGACTCCATATCCATGCACTATCAGATGGATTGATTCACTATTAGAATCTAGTTCCAGGCCAACGGAACTATGTATTTATAGTCCATCCCTGATGAAGGGCGACTTTTGCTGTATCATCAAGGCTAAAGCGACAAGAAGAGAGAGAATTATTAAGGCCAAAGAGACAAAATAATTCCCGTCAATTAAGGCCAAAGCGACAAAATGGACTGACTCACTATCAGAGCCTGATTCTGGCCGAAGCGACAGAATCTGTTGATTCACTATCAGAATCTAGTTCACTATCAGAACCGATGTTTATAGTCCACCCTGATCAAGAGTGACTTTATGTCCGCAACGACGGTTACCCATCAAGGCCAAAGTGACAAGATGGGTCGAGATCATTAAGGCCAAAGCGACAAAATGATCTCTAGTCTATCTTGGCCAAAGAGACAAGATAGATTGACTCACTATCAGAGTCTGACTCGCTATTAGAGTCTGGTTCACTATAAGAACCTGATTCATTGTTAGAATATTTCCTGCAAAAAAGAAAACATCCTGCAAAACAACTAAATTAGTCCAAGGGATATATTTATTGATTTGCTGACCTTGCCGTGTGAAACTGCACCTCATGCCTCTCCTTCTTTTGCTCAATAAATCCTTGGTTGATCTGGCCGAAGCGACATATCTACCATGCTCTAAATGTGACAACTTCTGGCCGAAGCGACAATAGTGTTGGGAGAGCTTGTGATACTCCCCCCGGAATTCGACGATTTCTGGCCGGAGCGACAGAAATGTCGGGGAGAGCTTGTGATACTCCCCCCTTCAGGTCATTAAAGCCAAAGCGACAAAATGACCTCTGGTCTATCAAGGCCAAAGCGACAAGAAAGACTGACTCACTATCAGAGTCTGATTCTGACCGAAGCGACAAAATTTGTTGATTCACTATTAGAATTTTACCTGCAAAAAAACAACATCCTGCAAAACAACTAGATCAGTCCAAAACGCATATTACTATTGAATTTACCGTATGATTTTATCTTCCGTGATGCCCTTCCTTTGCTCAAATTGATCCTTGGTAAATCTGGCCAAAGCGACAGATCTTACCATGGTCAAAATATTTTGACGACTTCTGGACGAAGCGACAGAAGTGTTGGGAGAGGTTGTGTTACTCCCCCTCAAAATATGACGACTTCTGGCCGAAGCGACAGAAGTTCGGGGGAGTTTATGATATTCCCTCCTGAAATGTGACGACTTCTGACCGAAGCGACAGAAGTTTCGGGGGAGCTTATGATATTCCCTCCTGAAATGTGACGACTTCTGACTGAAGCGACAGAAGTGTCGGAGAGAGCTTGTAATACTCCCTCCTGAAATGTGACGACTTCTGACCGAAGCGACAGAAGTGTCGGAGAGAGCTTGTGATACTCCCTCCTGAAGTGTGACGACTTCTGGCTGAAGTGACAGAAGTGTCGGAGAGAGCTTGTGATACTCCCTCCTGAAAATGTGATGTTGTTTACCCTGAGTCGGCGACTGGGTGCCCCAATCGGCGACTCCTAAGTTTTGGGTAACTATGGGGGTTGTTTTGAAATTTTCCCCCTTGAGTCGGCGACTCTCTCTAGGAATCGTCGACTCCTGATTGTGAAACGTATGATCTTTTAGAAGATCCTTGGAGATATTTGGAGAATATATGCAAATTTTCCAATTAAGGAAATATATCTCTCAAATTTTGCAAAATAGTTGTCGGGATCGACGATTCGGAATGGGAATCGTCGACTCGGGCGTGATTTCAGGGATTTGGAGATTGATTTCCGATTCCTTCCCTTGCAATTTTTGGATTTTCTAGGGGGTTTTTGCAATTTTCCCAGGGGCTATAAATAGTGGTGAGCGCTTCACACTTCTCACTCCACTTTTCCCCAATTCAAATCGCCTACCAAAACCCTAGAACTTTCTGTCGTCGATTCCCCAGTTCTATTCTGCTTGAATCGACGACTCAGTGAGATGGCAAGTCCAAAACCTAGCCTTACTGATGCCGAGACCGCAACTATGATCGCGGAGATGTCCAAAGAGACTCTTGACGAGGTATTGAACACCGTTGAGTCGCCGATTCCGTCTCCTCCCAGAGACGTTGAATCGTCGATTCCGGTTGTTCCATCCTCTGATCACCATTTGAGTGCTTCTATGCACGAGCTGTTGGAAACTCTGGCTGGGTCGATGATTCCCTCTGCGGGGTCGACGATTCCGGACAAGGTTCCGGAGATCATGCCGGAAGTGGAGCAGGTAGAAATCCCTGGTGAGTCGTCGATTCCCACTTCGGGGTCGCAAATTCCCAGGGGTTTAAAGAAGAAAGCCTTCTTCATGAGAAGGGACAAGTTGGCCACCGACTCTGAGGCCTTAAACATACGCTATGAGTCGACGACTGGGCAAGTTGGATCGACGACTCTGGTAGATGAGTCGACGATTCCTATCCAGACAGTGGATAATTCAGCTTCCAATCCTGAGCCACTGGTGGTGAATTCCGAGGGTCTCATCGTGTCTGGGATGAACCCTAATAAACGATCATCTCAGGACGATGGTTCAAAAAAGAGGAAGAGACGATGAACCCATGGTAAAGGTAAAATCCTTGTGCCTTGCCCAGAGGAGGCCGAGAATCCTCACAATGTAAACTTCGACGAGGAACTCTTCGTCGATCGTGGACTTCCTGACCCTGCTCCAGATGCGGGTCGTCGTGAAAGAGAAAGAACTCCTCCACCTCCAATCGAGATGGATTTAGGTTGAGATCCCTATGTCGATCTTCCAAACTATACTGGTATCGTGAATCCGACCGGATATGCGCACTGTGAAACATATGTTAATGGTGCAACACAACTGCTTCCAGTCAGCCGCTCGGGCGAGGGTTGATTTGAACAAGTTATGACCATAGCGATGCTTACACGTCAATCTGTAGTGCATCCCCCCTCCATCCTCAGCGCGAAAGAGGTTCGAGATCTTTTGAGGGGAATGAAGATTTCTGGACATCTTCGCTTCTGGATGTCGCAGTACCAGCCTGCGAACCTTCCACCACCGGGGATCCAGGCTTTACCCAAGATGTACTTCAAGCATTTACCTGAGCTGCCCATTCCGGAGCTCATGAGTGAATTGTTGCTTGCTTTTGAAGTCTCGCTGTCACAACTACCAGCGGGATTCTTTGTGATGTTGAGAGGGTTCCTCAACATTTGCTGGAGTCTGAATGTTACCCCCAACCCGTATCTCTTCCTCAACTACTACAAGCTATGCAGGGATGGGAAGGTTGGATCGGGTCGTCTTGGGTTGGTGTGACGAAACCTCGATCGCAACTTGGTCGATGATCTTCCAACTAACCATGGAGTATGGAAGAAGGAGTTTATTTTTGTTAATTCTGAGTTTCTTCCCGGAAGTCGGGAAGTTTGGGCTGATCCGAATTATGCGAAGCTGAGCATGAATCTGGGCTTGATGGCGGATAATGTGATCGCCACCACCAAAATATCCAAGGCCCTGAAAGATCACAACCTGCCCCGTGGCGTGCCTTTTGCCCTCTACCAGCGTGAGGAATTTACGTTTGAAGATATTGTGGAGGTTCAGAAACCTCCCACAAATGAAGAGATGGCGATTGGAAAGAAGCGATCACTTCTATATTTTGATGCTGCCGCTCTGCACATGGCCGTGCGATATCGACGGGCGAAGCTGGTCAGACTGGAAAAGAAAGCCAAATCTCCCAAGGTCCCGAGCACATTTGATAGGGGCTCAAGCTCTTAAGGCGTACCTGAGCGGGCTGGTTTCGCGCCCTATACGAGTGGCATGCCTCTTCCTGACTTAATGGCTGATCCACAAGTCATGTCGGATGCCATGTCCATCTTAATGGCGAAATCTGGAAGATGGGTTCGGAGTGAGCTCATGACAGCTCTGAACGCTGTAAGTGCTTCTATCTTCCGAAAACACATTTTTTTATATATATATTTTTTGTTTGCTAATCTGTTTTGTTTTTTATGTAGGCTTGCTACATGGCCCATGCTTGCTTTAGCATGGACTCCATAAATGACATCCAACGGATTCAAGATCAATACAATGAACTGGACGCTAAGTACAAGCGTAGCGAGAAACAGCTGGGTAAGCTGGCCAATGTTCAAAGAAAATTCGAGAACCTTAGAGACAATGTCATCCTGAAGAACGAAAAGACGATTGAGTCCTAGAAAAAGGAAATAGATGATTGTGTTGCGAAGATTCTGGGACTCCGCAAAGAAAAGAAGGATGTCTCTAAACAAATACATGACATGTGGGCCCAGCTGGAGATGAAGATTGGAAATGTGGTATCATCTGAAGCCACAAATGCGAATCCGAGGAGCACTAACTCTGAGCTGGAGAGGAAGTGCGCTGAGCTGAACAACCAACTCACTCGCTCCAAGGAGGAGTTGGAAAGTGCGAAGAAGGAGAACTCCGAGCTGAAGAAGGAGAACTCCGCACTTCTGAAGAAGGCTAAGGACTTGGAGTTGGACAAGAAATATCAATCCGACCAACTCCAAGAACTTAGTTTCTTTGGTACTTCCGTGTTCCCGTCACTACCCGAAAACTTCATCTCGGATATCATAACGTGGGTAGACGAGCATCCCGATGAAAAGAAAAAGAACAAGGATTCCCTCGACAAGCTAAAGAACGACGAAGAAGATTAGAGATTTTTTTATTTCTTCTTAGCTTGATATTTTGCAATCTTTTAATATTAATCAATTATTTTACTTTCTAAATTAATAGTTTGTTTAATTTATTTTTTGAATTGTAACTAAGACCCGAAACTAGATTCACAAGTCGTAATTTAGCCACTCTGGACGTAAATTAGACTCTGCTAACCCTATTGCTAGCCACTCTGGGCGTAGACTTGGTCGTACGAATCGTAGCTCAGTCTACGGCTAAACTCGCGAAATAAATAAAACTTCACAACTAATCAAGACTCGCAAAGCTAATTGACGTAATAAGTTGGAAATACAAAAATTATCGGGAATAGGACTTAGAACTTTTTGAGAACCTAAGACTGTAGATTTCATTCCCTAATGTGTAGTTGAACTCTGGCCGAAGTGACAGAGTAACTTTTTGCCCTCATCAAGGCCATAGCGACAAGATGGGGTTGAATCGTTATGGCCATAGCGACAAAATGATTTATTATCTACTATGAAATCTGCAATGGCTTGTCCTTTGATGGCTGTAGCTGGAATGAAGTTGATGTCAAACTCGCTCAGTTCCAGGGCCCATTTTGTGATTCTGCTCGATGTGTCTGGCCTGTGAATAATCCTTCTTAATGGATGTTCAGTTAGGACTTTAATCGTGTGAGCCAGAAAATATGCTTGAAATCTTCGTGTTGCGTATACAACGGCGAGAACAATCTTTTCAACTGGAGGATACCGGGTCTCTGGCCTTTGTAACCTCTTGGAGTGATAGTAGATAGGTATCTGCTCGCTATCCCTCTGGCAAATTAGTACTTGGTAAGACATGCCTGATTACGGCAGTGACACCCAGCAACGCCTTTCAACAAGGACTAGGGTTCCGTCGCTTTGGCCGGACCCCCGGAGAGCTCCCACTGTGCGAAACACGTTCATCGTCCAGATCGCCGAGTTAGCCCGTAAGTTGCCGGTTGGACTACCAAGTCGCCGACATTAGGGATAAGTCGCCGAGTTAGAGCCAAGATCGGCAGTATGGTAGACTGCACATCTCGCCCCTGGAAACTCGGCGAGTTAGCCCTAAATAGGCGACTTCCATACCTGAATCTCCGACTTACGACCGTTACTCGCCGCCAGCCAACGTCATAAATGTTACCATATATGACCATAGGCGCGATGTCCGTCTTTGATTGCGCCCTCCGAGACCTTATAAAAAGGGTCCCAAGGGGACACTCAAAGACACAACACAACTTCCACTCTCACCAGGGCATCACTAAGAAACTCGGCGAGTCTCACTAGAATCTCCTAGTTTCTACTTGCAAGTATTTGACGTAGAGCGCGCGTCATGGACTCCAAAGCCTCCGGCATCACCTCGCACCACCGCGAGCCCTGGTAGCAGATTCAATGCTTCATCAGCTGGCGCCGTCTGTGGGAATACCAAACCACCGGTATCCCGTCGTAATCGCGATTTTTTTGCAAAATCCGGTTTGAGCTCTCCTAGAGGGTTCGCCGAGTTTGGTAAATAAGTCGCCGAGTTAGATCTCGGTCCAGGTCCGATTTAATCTTAAATCGCCGACTTATCCTTGAGAATCGCTCGATCTGGAATATCGTCTGCTAGCTAAGAGTGCTGTCCACGACTTTGTTCGAAAAATACCTCGAAATCTAAAGTCGCCGAGTTTTCCCCTAACTCGTCGACTTATTTTTTGTTTTTCCGAACAAGCTCAGTCAGGTCACCTCTCCGCTTTGGTACTTCTCCGCTTTTGTTTTCATGGCCATCATCGAAAAACAAAAGCACCCTTATGCCACAAGAAGTAAGGGTAAAATGCCAGCAACTGAGCTGGAGCAGGGCGAGCAATCCCGACGAAAGGGACCTAGCAATGCTCAAACTGATCAAACAAACTTGGTTCCTCCACATATCGAGGAACACATAGTGCCCAAGGCTCCACCCATCTTGGAAGAAAGGTTGTTTAATTTTATGGACAACATAGAAAGAAGGATGACTAACCTCGAGCAAGCGAGGAGTTAAAGGACCACCACCATCCGTGAAAAAACGGATGAATCTGGGTCCATCTACTCTCCATCTGCGGAGAAAACCAAACAGAGTTCCCGTCTTAAAACGGGACCCAGTAAGAGTCGCTCCGAAAGGACTCTTACCACTCGGTTTGTAGAGGATCTTCGTCGGAAACTGACCACCGACCCAGCTGTCGGCAATCCGCACGAGATCCTAAGGATCAAAAGTGCTCCTCTTCGCGAGGACCTTTTAAGGGGATCTTTCCCACCTACCTAGCGGGTACCCAGGATTGAAGGATATGACGGTTCAAGTGATCCACAAGATCACGTGAACCTCTACATTAACATCCTAGAACCGCAAACCATCGATGATGGGTTGTTGTGTCGGGCATTCCCCGGCACTTTCAAGGGCAGTGCTTATCGATGGTTCTCCGGTCTGCCAGCTGGCTCAATTACCAGCTTCGCAGACCTCTCATCCAAGTTCATCGCCCAGCATGTGGGGATGATAAGGATTAAACACAGTGCCAACACACTTCTGGCACTTCGACAGGATAAGCTGTCTCTACGGGATTACACGATCAAGTTCACAACAATGATGACAGAAGTGAATGATCTAATCCCAAGTGTGGCCATAACGGGATACATCAGAGGATTGGTCCCCTACTCCCCTCTGTCCCAAAATCTGACTCTCCACAAGGTGGACTCTCTACCCGACCTCTTCCAACGCGCTTAATTATACATTGAAGTGGAAGAGGAGGATGAGAGCAAGCTAGCTGAACTTGGGACTCCTAGCTTTAAGAAACCTAAGTTTGAGAGGAAGGGGCACAGTGGAAACAACAATTTCCACGACACCTCTAACAGGTATACCAACAACAGGGCTGAAACTCCCAAAAAAGAATGGAAGCCTAGGCACGATAACAAGGTGTACCAAACCTCAACCAGCCAACCTCCAAAGGGTGCAACTTCACTGTGGAAAAGAAACACCCCGCTTACAATCAGCAAGGGCGAGCTGTTTGAGAAGCTAAAGAACTGAGCAGATCTACCTGCCCCTCATTCTTTAGACCCTGCAAGCAAAGATGGCCGCACGCAAACTGGGAAATACTGCAAATTTCACAAGGACTGCGGCCACCTAACAGACCATTGCAGGGAATTCTCGTTTTTTGTCGAGCAGTTGATCACAAAGGGAGAACTTGGCAACTTCGTTAAGAGATCCCGAGGACGGGACAATTGCAAATCTGACCCAAAGGGGAAGCATCCACGCTCTCCTTCGTCAGATAGCGACAACAGCGAGAATCGCCAACAGAAGACCATCAATATGATAATTGGTGGTGGATCCGTTGTGGCCAAAATAGAGGATATGCCCGAAATGTGCTGATGTCACAATCAACACCTCGAGACAACGGAAAACGGGTCCGCGAGAAGAAATCAATATACTTCTTCGAAGAGGACCTGGACGATGTCCTGCAACCTCACGAGGACCCACTCGTGATCCAAGCAGACATCGGTCTCGATTCCCGAGTCGAGAGGATGATTGTCGACAGCGGCAGCTATGCGGATATCCTTTATATGGACACTTTTACCAGGATGGGCCTTAAAAGGGAAGAACTATCTCCCTGCAAGGAAGCCATCTACGGTTTCACTAACATCGCCACCTCAGTGGCCGGTGTTATTGATTTTACAGTCTCCATCGGTCCCAAGCGAGGGAGAGTTAGCCGAATGTATCATTTTATAGTAGTGGAAGTAGAATCCACTTTTCATGGCATATTCGGACGCCCCTTCATCCACGGAATCCAAGCAGTCCCGTCTTCTTATCACCAATGCATTAGATACCCAGTAAACGGGTTCGTTGCAACTGTCAAAGGATCACAAAAGGATTCTAGACAGGGGTATAAGAAGGCAATCCATCTAACAAGGCTTAACAACATGCTCGTCCATGCCCCACCTGTGGACGAGACTGAGGTATATCAGCTGGAGGGAGGATAAGTGGAATTAGGGAAGGGGCTACCCCCTGCCTTAAGAGCCAGGCTTATGACTGTCCTGGAGGAGCACCAGGACAGGTTCGTTTGGGAGGGTGAGGCACCGACACAGATTGCGCGTCAGATCGTGACGCACAAACTTAACGTCGACTCATCCATTCCAGCTCGACGCCAGAAACGTCGAGTACTCACTTCTGACAGGCGGGAGGCAGCCAATGAGGAAATATTGAAACTCCTGAATGTAGAGCACATTCGGGAGGTTCGATACCCGACTTGGTTGGCCAACCCCGTCCTTGTCAAGAAGCCCAATGGAAAGTGGCGCATGTGTATTGATTTCACTGATCTCAATAAAGCATGCCCCAAGGATAGTTACCCGTTGCCATCTATCGACGAACTAGTCGATGGAGCATCCGGTAACGAGCTCCTCTCTATGATGGATGCCCACCCATGATACAACCAAATCCTGATGCATGAGCCTGATGAGAAGAAAACATCCTTCATCACGGACTCAGGGACATTCTGTTACAGAGTAATGCCATTCGGCTTAAGGAATGCTGGGGCTACATTCCAACGCTTGATGGACAAGGTTTTCGCAAACCAGATTTGGCGCAACGTTTCCGCTTACGTCGATGACATCCTAGTCAAGTCGTCAAGCATGGAAAAACACCCTGATGATATGAGAGAAACCCTTGATACATTAAAGCAATACGGAATGAAGCTCAACCCAGCCAAGTGCGCATTCGGAATCAAGGAAGACAAGTTCCTTGGTTTCTATGTAGGTCAGCATGGGATCAAACCTAATCTCAACAAAATCCAAGCTATCCTTGATATGGAAGCCCCCCGCACAATCAGAGAAGTACAAAGGCTGAACGGTCGAATTAACACACTCAGTCGTTTTATATCACAAACGGCTGACAAGTGTAAACCGTTCTTCCAATTACTGAAAACCTTAGGTTGTAGAAGTGTAAACCTTGGGTTGTAGAAATGGATGGCTCGAGTTGCAGCACAGGCTCGGGTATCGGAGTGAAAACAATAGCCCGGATGAAAAAAACTACGAACACTCGGTACGACTTCACTTCCCGGCTTCTAACAACGTCGCGAAATATGAAGCGGCCATACACGGCCTGAAGTTATTAAGAACTCTCGGCGCTGAGAATGTCACGCTCCGCATTGACTCCCAGCTCGTAGCTCGGCAAACCACTGGTGAATTTTCTTGCAAGGAACCACAAATAACCAAATACGTGGAGGCGATGGTAGCACTCACCAAGCAGTTCGCCGAGTTCAAAATCGAGCAAATCCCTCAAATCCAAAAATCACCTGCCGACCCTTTGGCACGTTTAGCGTCAGCCTGGGAGGGAGGGCAGCGCGAGATTTTAGTGGACTCTATACTCTAGCCTACATGCCAAGTATTGGCTGTTACCTCCAACCCTCAAGAGGATTGGAGCCAACCAATACTGGCATTCATTCAGAATGGAGTATTTCCTAACAATAAAGGGGAGGCCAAAAAGTTGAAACAAAAGGCATCGAAATATTGTGATATCGGAGGGATGCTTTACAAAAAGCCCTTCGATAGCCCGCTGCTACGCTGTTTGGCCAAACCCGATATAGATAGGGTTATTCAGGAAGTACATGAGACCTCGTGCGGACTCCATGAGGGAGGAAGAGCACTGACCTTCAAAATCATAAGGCTAGGATACTATTGGCCCACTCTAAGGTTGGAAGCTCGCATTTACGTCCGCAAGTGTCGAGCATGTCAGCTGCACAACCCCATGCAGCAGAAACCATCCGTGGACATGACTCCGATTCTGTGTTCAATCCCGTTCGCAAGGTGGGGACTGGATATCGTAGGACCATTCCCCCCCCTCAACATCCCAGGCTCGCTTCATCTTTGTAGCAGTAGATTACTTTCACTACAAGAAATCCGACCTTGTATGGCGGGCTTTAGATGGCGGATTTCCTCCATCTTGGACACCGCCATTAAAACCCATAAACCGCCATCTAAAAACCGCCATCTATTATCCATCCCCATTTCCCACCAAAAATAGTATAGATGGCGGATTTCCGCCATCTAATCTGAAAATTTTGGCGCGAATTGAAAAGTTTTAGATGGCGGAAATCCGCCATCTAAAATATGGCGCGGGAATAGTCCGCCATCTAAAACTTAGTAGAAGAGTTTAGATGGCGGAAATCCGCCATACAATGTTTGTTACATTTTTTTTTTAAAACAGGATTCTATATTGTGCGTTCGAATCGTCGTTTTTTGAAATAAAATCGATATTTTAGAAAACGATTTCGTAATAGAAATTGAAATCGATGTTTTTTATTAAAAAGAAATTAAATTACATAATCGTTAAACATTCGAAGTTTTAATAAGAAAAAAAAAATAGTTTAATCAACACTCGTCTGAAAGCGAGTCTTCTGAATCAGAATCAGAAATATCTGATCCGAATGCAGACGGTATTGTGGACTTTGAAGTAGAAGCCATCTGCGTCATGTCTAGTCCAGAAGTCTTCAAAGTCTTGTTCAGTTTCTTCATATATGATTTCATAGCATTGAACTTCTTCTTGTATTTGGAGACGTCTTTTTGACTCTCGTTACACTTGTTCTGAAAATGAAAACAAAAATGAGTTCGGTAATCAACAAAATTATTGAAATATATTGTAAATACCTCCAATGCTTTGAATTTTTTCGACCAAACTGCATCTGGTGTTGAATCAACAGTCGTGCTTTCTGAGATCGGGTCTTTTCCTTTCCAATTTGGAGCAGCCCATCTTTCGTTTGTTGTGCTCACCATACTGGCAGCTTCTTCAATTCCTATTATTCGATTCTTCTTATTTTTGCCGAAAGTCTTGTTGACCGTCGCTTCGATAAATTCCTGCATTAAAAAAAAAAAATAAGAAAAACAAAATATAATTAAAATAATCAATGGAACTTACAAATGGAGTCATTGATTCAGATTCAGCCCACGATTTTGCCTCTGGAGTTTTGATAAATTCCGTGGCTTCAAGCTGAAAGAATAACAAAATCAAAATAGAAATTATAAAATATAAAATATAAATAATTTTTAAAAAATACTTACAACTTTATCGCTTCCTTTATATGTCATTTGTAAAGTCTTTGACCAAGCTTCGACTTCACTCCTTACTTGTTGCATCTATATTCACATAAATCATTAATATATAAAAAAAAGATATAAATTATAAATAAATTACCAATTCATGACGTCTTTGCGCTAATCCTTTTGAACCAGCGTGATGTGTCATTTGATTCGTTCGGTTCGCGGTATTTATCTCGGAAATTTGCTGAAATTAAAAAAATAATAAGTTTTAATATAATAAATATATATATATATATATATACATATACGTACCTTTCCTTTTTCCGAACGATGCTGTCTCAATTTATTTAGAAATTGTGGTTTGCTGACATACGGTGGAAGAGTCGCTAAAATGTCTTCTTCTCTCATATCAGGATCAGAGCCATAAGTTTTAATCAAAGAATTATGGTTGCTCCTCCAGAGTTTGTTCAGCCTGCCATTGATATAAGTTTGTGCAGCTTTGCTTCCACTTAAATCATATTCAGCCTACATATTCAAAACTTATAAGTTTTGGCAAATTAATAAATTATATAAAAAATTATATACTTACAGTTAATATTTTTAGCGCGTCTTGAAAATTCTGTTGTGGTTGATGACGCCACTCAATGTCGTACGGGAAGAGAGTATGGTCTTTTGCTAAAAGAGCCATTCTTGTCGTTAATTTTTTCGCCATTTCATCCGTTGCTTGGTTTGTGTTGTCAAACATAACCTTCCACTTCGTACCTTTTTCTGGATGGTTATGGGGGTGGTCTTTTGTGCGACCACGACCCTTCTTTTGTGGAGGCACATTTGAATTGGATGGCCTCGCATCTAATTAATTTACATATTTAAAAATTAATATTTAATAAAAATCATGATAATATTTAAAATATTAATAATGAACTGACCACTTAAGCTTGACTCTTCAAAAGAGCGACGGGATGTAACCATTGCCAGTGCCAGAAATGGTGTGATAACACCAAGCAGAACGAAAACAGTAAACATAATCTGAAATATTTAAATTTGAAAATAAAATCAGTTATTTTAAATACATAGCCAGACACCCGTATATGGGGTCTTGGTCTGACACAACAACCAAACATTTTTCCTATTGTAATTTACATTCTTTATTATTAAACACAACAAATCTTCGAAGTCGTCGTGAGAAGAGTTGTATTCGATTTTGAATGTGTGCCACCATAATCATTCAACACTCTAGCCTCGTATCCTAACACTAAAATCTGACCGGTTTCCATTGTTTGAGGATTTGTCGACCATATTTTTGGACAGTTCTGAAAATGATGACCGTTGACTCCGCAACGGAAACAAGCAAAAACACGACAATAGTTGCGGAACTAGAGGGGCCGGTGCTGGACGAACAGGTGCCGGCGGTGCAGGATAGGCCGGTGCTGGACGAACAGGTTCCGGCGGTGCGGGATAGGCCGGTGCTGGATGAACCGAAACCGAAAAGCATCTTGGGGATGGGGATTGGGTGGTAGAGCCCTCCTACGAGGTAATTGCTTCACTCTACGTGGCATTTCTTAAAATCTAAAAAAATATTAAATTAATTAATTTAATATTTTTTAAACAAACAAATAATTAATTAATTAATCATTTCATGGAAAATTAATGATTATTATTTCAATTTCAAATCATTCAATTTAATAATTTTTCATTATGATTTCTATAATTTCATGCAAATTATATTCATTAACATTTCAATTTAATAATTATTAATTAATTAACAAATTTTTAATTTCAGGCTAATTAAACATTAACATTTCAATTTAATAATTACTAATTATTTAAAAAAATAATAATTTCATACAAATTAATCATTATTATTTCAATTTAATAATTAATTAAATAATTTCTAATTAAAATGATCATATATTATTTCATGCAAATATTTCATTACTAAAAAATTAATATTTAATAATTGTCAATCAATTAATAAATTACTAATTATTTTTATTTCATTTGATAATTAAAATGATAATTTAATAATTTATTTTAACAACAAATTAAATAAATTGAAAATAAATTGATTAAATAAAATTATATAATTTTTACCGCAAATTAGCTTTTCTTCAATCGAAAACTTACTTCAATCTTGATTTTAAAAAACCTATAACAAATAAAAACACATTAATTATTTTATATAAATTTTAAATTATTTAAAATCATAAATTATTTATTTATTTTATTTATTTTTTAAATAATTTAAAAACATAAAATTAATCATTATTAATAGAATTTAAAATCATTAAAATCATTCAATTTCATAATTACTAATTAACAAATTAACAAATTTATAATTACATTCTTGATATTTCAAAACCTATAACAAGTCAACAAAACAATAATTTAATTAGTTAATTAAAACATTATATAAATAATTTATTTAATTAAATCAATTTATACATTATTTACAAATAATCAATTAATTAATTAATTAAAACATTTATAAACAAAAAATTAATAAATTAATAAATTTATTAAAAAACAGTAATTAAGAACAATATTAAATATTTTTAATTTATTTCAAAACATGGTATTTAAATTATGATATAACTAAATAATTAATTATTTAAATAAAATAATTAATTTTATTAATTTTCTAGATTATTTATTTATTTTAAAAAATTAATAATTATTTAACTAAATTAAAAAGATTTTTAAAATCTCACCAAAACGGACAATCGAGGCGACGTAATCAAGGCAGGACGGAGGCGGTGGCTACTGGAGAGGCAGTCGGAATAAACGGCTTTTATTGAAAAGATTACAAATTAATAAACCTAATATAATGCGAGAAGACAAATAACGAGGATCTTAGTATAAGAAAAATAACATCCAGTAAAAATAAGATTTTTAAATAGTTATATTTAGAATTGGTATTTAAGCAATGTAGCAACAAGTGTCGACAGGAAGTTAACTTGAAGTGGTATTTAAGCAATGAAGGTCATCGGGGAATAGAGAGGAACAATTGGAATACTCGAACCTTAGTACTTATTTGTTGAAAATGTAGAAATGAAACAGTTGGGATATCAGGTTGTAAATGATTTATAATAGATTGAAGAAAACTGATTTAGACTATAAATTTTAAAAGATAATGAATCAAAAATCCATTCCAGCAAAAAAACCAAACCAGGAAATACCGTCAAAAGGAAATTCAAACCACAAGTAGATCCATATACCTAAAAACAAAGTTCAAGAAATTTAGAAAAAAAGGAAGATTATCAACTGTGATGCTTCTATGAGCTTCACTCCGTCCGGTCAATAAGAAAACCTTGAAACCGTATTCCAAAATTTCTTCGTAGAGCTTTAAACTAGATTCTATTGGAGGAGCTACAGCCTTTTCCACCCATTTATCAAACAAACCATGATTGAAAATTTCCAAACTGTAAATTCAATCATACAAAAATACAGAGAAGAAGTAGTGGATGTACCACAAGAATTAATCACATAAAGAATTAACATAGAATTGGTCGAGAATTGAGATAATTCTTTTAAATCATCTAAAATCAATATACACGATACATGAACAAAAATGCTTAAAATAATATAACTAAACTATAAGAAAATCAAACGATAATGACCATGAGTATACTAGTAAGTAAACCAATACATTGAATACTAGAATCGAAGTGTGTGGTTTCACAAAACACACTACTACACTTAATCATTAAGTTTGGACCAGATCAAATCTGTAAGGTGCAATGATAACTTTTTTTTTTGCAAATGGTAATTTTTCTTCTCTATTTAAAAAATGACAATGTCAACATGGCAGGTACAAACTAGTTTTATACTAACTAGTTAAACACTGGCAAAACGCATAACTAACTACTGTACATGAACATGATAACTAATTTAATTGACGAAATCCCCAACAATTATGCAAAAACATATGCACGAAAACAAAACCCAAAACAAAAATAAAAAATCATACAATCAAATTACAGCAACTATCCATTCACATAATCATTCATATACAAAACATAAAATAACAAAATCTAAATCAAAAATCTAAAACAAATATTGAAATCTATAAATAAATCTAACCCAAGTATGAACGGAGCAAGGAAGAACGGGCACCACCGGAGGCGAGACCGGAGGCGAGAACGGAGCAAGTAGGAGAGGTCGACGGAGCAAGTAGGAGAACGGAGGCAGCAGGGACGCACGGCGGGCGGAGTCGGCAGGAGAGGTCGGCGGAACGGAGGCAGCAGAACACTTCAACCAAAAAGACGCGTTCTGTCGATTTGGGGTTTTCCGCCATGTAAGTACACTTAAGTGCCGCCAGCACTTAAGTGAAAGTCCGCCCAATCGAAATTTGGGCGGGCTTTTTCCGCCCGAGTCCCCGAATACTTAACATGACGGACATCCGCCATGTTAAGTCAATTTAATCGGGTAATCGGGCTGAAAATTGGGGGCAATTCGAAATTTTGGGCGGGATAGTTTAGATGGCGGATTTCCGCCATCTAAACACCGCCATCGAAAATAAAATGGAACCGCCGTCGAGCCCAAACCTTACCTCGGCGGACTGAAAGAATAGATGGCGGACATCCGCCATCTAAAGAACTGAAGTATTGATGACGGAAATCCGCCATCTAAAGGCCGCCATACAAGGTCTTTTTTTTTGTAGTGAACCGCGAGAAGGCAGATACCAACAGCCTCGTATAGGAGGGAAAAAGGAGTAGAGTAGAGAATACTAGATACAAATATAAACACAACGAATCTCTCTCCATTGTAGATATCTATCGCTGCCACGGCCATCACCGGCGGCAGTGGCGCGAAGATGACAGGAAAGATTGAGAAGTGTGAATTGTCAAAATAGTTGAGCGGAAAATTAGAAAAAAAATAACTAAATAAGATGTGTGATTTCTTTAAATTACAAACCCAGACCCTCATAATTTCTTATTTTGCCAATCGATCCAGATTATTTTGATTGAGTGACGAAAACCGTTGGATTCAATCGCTAGTAAATTAACTGAGTATTAAACCGTTGGATTCGTTCACTCGACCATTAATTAAGTGAAGTATTGAGAACCGGTAGGAACTAGGTAGGAAGGTATACTGGAATTTAATACCAGTGTCCAAAACTTATGTGGGTAATTTATACACATACCCCTTCTAACTTCAACTTATATTGTATCAAACCATTCTTCAAATTTCATATAAACTGGAAATAAGCCCAGCTTTTCCCACAAGAAACTATTCACGGAATCTCAACGGATGAGATAAAGAGCCTACATGTACAGTGAGGAATCAACGGTTGAAATATAAGTACAGAAGAAAATTGTGTTAAGAGTCAAATGTAATCTATATCTGTACAGCAGATCCTTGTTTACTTTTTAGGTGTTATATACTGGTCTCTCAGATCTCTTTAAAAGACTTGGCTTTCCCTTCTTCTCGCGTTAGGTATTCTTCTTCACATCATCTTCTCGCAATCTAATCTGCTTTCTATTTTTGAGATGGTTGCTCCGGGAGAGTCGTCTTCGTCGGCCGTGGATCCGTGAGTATTTTTATTTCTTGATCTATTGGTAGCGTTTTCTAGGTTTTCTTCTGTTTTGGGGCGGGATCTGTTTGATCATTGATCTGATCTGTGGGACGGATTTGTGTGTTTATCTTGGCAGGAAGGGAACCAAGAGGGATTTCTCGACTGCGATTCTTGAAAGGAAGAAAGCTGCAAATCGTTTGGTGGTTGATGAGGCGGTTAATGATGATAATTCAGTGGTGTCGATGAACCAGGACACCATGGATAAGTTGCAGATTTTTAGGGGCGACACTATCCTTCTCAAGGTATAGTCAAGATGGATTTTTGTTTTTTTATTAGAAGAGATGCGTTTGCCATTTGTGAAATTAAGGTTGATGGTGTGTTAAGTGGTGACTGGTGAGAGGTTTTTTAGTGCATGTAAATAATGCAGTGCCTATTGTCCGATTTAACTTGAATTTTTTTAGAGACTGATTTTGTTGTAAATTCCATTTAAATTCATTTTTTTCATCCAATGAATACGTTTGGATGTTTCTAACATTCTCAAAATAAGTCATTGTCTTAAAATTTATAGTTATTTTCAGCCATTTAACTTCTCATTGTTACTTTCTTTCCTTTTGGGTGCCAGCCTGCACCTACTTGCTCAAAAATCTATCTTCCTACCTACTTGCCCAAAAATCTGTCTTTCTACCTACTTGCCCAAAAATCCATCTTCCTATTTTGATTATTCTAAAATTAATTTAAGCATTTCAAATATTTACTCTTTTCTACAATCACACCCTATAATTTCAATTAGTATTTTTTTTTGTTATGATCAAACCTGGTCAAATGGTTCTCAAATTTTATCTTTAATTGGTGTGAATTCGTATCTTCATTTATTATGCAATTTTTTTGTGTTGTGCATTTGAAATCTTTAATTGCATTTCATTTTCGAAAATTATATTTTTAAGTTTAGGCAAAAATATACCATAATAACTAATGTTTTTTATTCCTTGTGACTTTTGTTATAAAAATTCTTTGTGAAATTATCAATGTATTATATTGAAATTACAGTTTTTGACAATGGCTAAGCTAATATGTATTGTTCTGTCCCTAGAGAACTCTACCCATCATTGTCCGTGCTAGTTAATTAAGGGGATTTATATTTATATTTATATTTATATTGGAAAATGGGCAATGTCTACTTTATTTTTAATGAAATTTTATCTTTATCAAGATAAATTACAGTATTTAACAAGTTTATTGTTTGTGCTTTGTTTATGATTTGTCTCTTAACTTATGGATCTTTTTTGGGTACTCTAGGGAAAGAAACGCAGGGACACCATCTGCATTGCACTTGCTGATGAGACTTGTGAGGAACCAAAGATAAAAATGAACAAGGTGGTTAGGTCCAATCTAAGAGTTAGACTGGGTGATGTTGTTTCTGTCCATCAGTGTGAGGATGTGAAGTATGGCAAGAGAGTCCATATACTTCCAATTGATGACAGTATTGAGGGTGTCACCGGAAATTTGTTCGATGCATACTTGAAACGTAAGATTCATGAACTCGGTTTGACAATTCACTTAGTTATTTTTTTTCTAATTTTCCGCTCAACTATTTTGACAATTCACACTTCTCAAACTTTCCTGTCATCTTCGCGCCACTACCGCCGGTGATGGCCGTGGCAGCGATAGATATCTACAATGGAGAGAGATTCGTTGTGTTTATATTTGTATCTAGTATTCTCTACTCTACTCCTTTTTCCCTCCTATACGAGGCTGTTGGTATCTGCCTTCTCGCGGTTGCGGGGTTCGTTCTCGAGGTCGCCGTCGAAAGATGTTCTGTTTCTTTTGATCGATTCAGCATAAGGTTAGTTAACATCTATATTTTTCATGAACTTGTTATGATTAGATAAATTGTGTTTCCCGGCAAGACTTTTCCCCTTTGAAAA
This sequence comes from Zostera marina, assembly GCA_001185155.1. Classification (NCBI taxonomy): domain Eukaryota; kingdom Viridiplantae; phylum Streptophyta; class Magnoliopsida; order Alismatales; family Zosteraceae; genus Zostera; species Zostera marina. The sequence continues at coordinate 833,783 of LFYR01001430.1, forward strand.
TGAGGGTAATTATGAATTAAAGCGAATTCGACGAACGTACTGTGATTTTAGATAACTGTTAGGTTCAAGTATCAAAATCACTCGTTTTGAACTTCGGTAGGCGTAGCTAGTTCTATGGTCTTGAATGGAAGTATTGCTGTTGTTTCTATCCATTTCTTTAGAAAAGGGGCTTCATCTGGGATTTTTTTGAGCACAATTACTATGCCTGCTGTGATGCTGTCACGGTTGATACAGATTTCGAGGGCAATTATAGGCCATGTTGACCGAACTGAAGGTAAACTTATTTGAACTGGTTTATTAAGTTAAAATACTAGATTGACCTTTAGGCATTCAGAAGCTGCTAAAATCTAGTATTTTTTCTATTTGACATTTTGATCATCCTAGGTATAATTACAATGACATTTCTTCTGCTTTTACAGAATTTATAAGCATGAAGATGCAATTCTGGACTATTTCTACGAGCTGCCTTGGCGTGCTTATCTCCATTTATTGCATATTGCAAAATTCATCTAAGAACTATGTATCATTCTCTCTTTCCAAGATTCAAAATTTGAAGTTTAACATAATCTGCTTGGTTTTCTATATCGGTATTGCTTGTGTATCTCTTATGACAGAATCATCCACGGGTAAGTTTATCCTTTATTATTTTTTTGGGGGATTTCTCATACACAGTAGAGGCTTTACATTGTACTACTCTCAATGAATTACTGTTATTTACCAAGCCATTTTATTATGTAAAAAATACTTTGATCCAAAATTTTGGATTAACTGCATGTTCTTTCATCCTTGCACAGGTTTTCTGGTGATTATCAAGATATTTTGGTTTCTTTTGCATGGATTGGCATCTGTTGGTGTAATATGGCATCTTATTTGTACTTTTCCATTCTGTCTTTCAATTGGTACACATCTTTTTACGTATTTTTTCTCGTTTTCAAAACATTAACAAATTACTTACATTTTAATGTTTAATTCTTAATGAGTGATCATAATTGATGATCAAAAAATAAATACACATTATTTTTAAGACAGAAAATCAATAACTCTAAATAATACTTGAAATATTCTAAACTGAAAGACTCAATTACATTACTTCCCTGTGTAATCTCAACATTTTACAAATTATATGGTTCTGATGACTTTCTCTCTCTCTAGGCGAAGCTCTTTTGGTTTCAAGTGGTCTTGTTCTTTATTACGGGGACATGACTGCATATACCCTCACAAAGGTTTGTGTGTGGCCATCCCCCCTCCCTCTTAATCATATTTTTACAAGAATAAATACACTCACAATTCACAAAGGTATTATTTTTTGACAGATCAGACTGTTTTTTTTATCATCATCAAAATCAGACCATCTTCATTTTGAAGAAAAAAGTGAGATAAGTAGTATCATTCAGGTCAGTTCATATTGGCTAATGATTCAGTGGGTTTCTTCATCTAAAGTAAGAACGGAAGTTTTTTATCATTGCAGGGAATGCTATTTGGTCTTCTTCTTTTATTCTTATTCTACAAGTTTTTTCTGAAAATCGAGGCACAGTTTATAAGATTAAAACCTGATTCTCAAGTAGTTGAAGAAAATAGGGCAAATATTGTTTGGAGATCTGTTATATTCTATTCCACTCTTTTTGTTATGCTGATTATGATTGCTCCATCTTGGATGCAATACATTCGGAATTTTGAAATACATCCTATATTATGGTGGGCATTTTCGATTAAAACATGTATATTACAGTCCAATTCATGTATTTTATCGTCAAATAATTCAGAGTATGGTAAAATTGATATTTAAAAAATCACATTCTTGTCCTTTTTCCTTCATCATTTTTATGCATACACCAGAGATATTGTGAAGGATTTAAAGAAAATTACATACAGCTATCTTTAATTCATTAGTTCTTTATCCATTAGAATACAGGTGATTATTATACTTATGAGACCATTTTTATTATCATCCGTTGGTTATCTTCATCATTGCCCTCGGTTTTGAATGTTTGCATGTCATTTATATTTGCATGATTGTCAGCTGTTTTTTGACATCACATTTTTTTACTTTGTTTGTCTTTAGATTATAATGCCAGAAAGAGATTTTGCATTTGCATATTTTTATGGATTCGTTGGGGAGCGGACATTTTATTTCATCATATATCTAGCATTTTTCATTTATTATTTCTCCGTATTTTGCGTTAAAGCATCGATTTTTTTTAAGTTGGGGATTTTTCCAATTCTAACCTATTTTTAACAGGGTGTTTAATTTTGTTTTTTCTGAGCCTTCTAAGAGGCTTCTGTTGTGTTTCTACTGGTTGTCTATTATCTGTGTATCTGTCTTGCGATTCTATAAAATCTCAAAACAAAGCAAGATCGAGAGGATCCTTCTTCGAAAGTACTACCATCTTGTTGCAGTTGCAATGTTTTTGCCAGCTGTTATTTTCCAGGTATTCTCATTATTTATTGTAACTTCATCGTGAATATAGATTATTCTTTTGAACAAAAATATTATGAACTACGTAAATTTCAGTCGGATTTCTTGGACCTTGCTTTCGGTGCAGCTCTGGCAGTTTTCTTGATACTGGAAATGATTCGAGTTAAGTGACCATGATAATTTGATAATGTCTGATGAAAAGTAGACAATTTTGGTCTTTATCATCTATTTTTTGCTTCATTATTTATTCTTTTATTTAAAGTGAATATGCTAAAGTTAAGAATATTAGTTATTTAACTTCATGCTTTAAATTTTTTTGTTAGGTCCGATTTTAGATTACTTACGATAAGCTATTTTGTAGGTATGGAAAATTTGGCCTTGTTGGAAAATCATTGATCAATTCATGAATGCCTTCACTGATCACCGTGATTCAGACATTCTTATTATTAGGTATTTGGTTTGGTTCCTATCTTCTGCTTATTCCAAAGTTTCCACTTGCGATTTAAAAAAAAATTAAACACCAATTTCCCATCTCATTTTCATTCTATGGCAGTCATTTCTCTCTCTTACTTGGGTGTGCACTTCCGAAATGGATGTCTTCTGGATTCAATGATCGTCCTCTTGCTCCCTTTGCTGGAATTTTGAGTCTTGGAATAGGAGATACTATGGTAATATTTTTATTTGTTATTAGTTTGTTGGCGCCAGCTTCTATTTCTTCTAATTATTGTTTAAGTATCTTTATAGTTCATATAACTGCCACTCATTTTATCTGTTTGATTGTTTCAGGCATCAGTAGTTGGCCACAAATATGGTGTTTTGAGATGCAGCAAAGCTGGCAGTATGTGAAAGTTCAAATGTTTTAACACTCAAAAATTGAAACATCTAAATTTATTTTAATTCTTTAAATTAATTATCATCTGTTTTTTGAAAAAATATTTTTATAGATAAAACTATTGAAGGTACTGCAGCTGGCATAACATCTGTTCTCATCACCTGTTCAATTCTTCTTTCTCTTATGGCATCCACTGGATACATACTCTCACAGGTCACTTTCAACCTAGAAGTTATTTAATTTCATCTGAAATATCTTTATATACCAAACCAAATCATTATCTTCATCCTTTAGTATCATTAATTTTCTTAAGACCTTGGTAAAGATTTATGAATCGTAGATATGTTTTTCATTTTGCAGCCTTGGCTATCATTGCTTCTGGCAGTTACCATAAGTGGCCTGCTGGAAGCGTATACGACACAGCTTGATAATGCATTCATCCCTCTTGTATTCTACAGTCTTCTGTGTCTGTGAAAAAATGTAATCTTATTGAGTTATTTCATTCATGCAGTATGGTGTCATATCTCGCCATCTTAAGGGTCTTTAGTTTTCATTTTAAATTCTATTTTTTGTGTATACACTGTATATATCACATTTTACAGTCAGTCAGTAATGGGTATTTTTATAATTATTTTTATATAACACTGTATGTAACACCAGTTTCTAAATGTTTTTCATGATTTTTATAGTGATAGTTTCCCTAGCATGTTTGTTGAATACATGAATTATATGAAGAAAGGAAAAAAGAAGTGAAATCAACTATATAAACTAATAATATAATAACTAGATACTTGTCTCAAGGAAGTTAGCCTCCTCCTACACTTCAATTATGACCAGGGGCGTATCCAGGGGGGGCAAGGGAGGGCAATTGCCCCCCCTAAAATTTGGAAAATATCCGAGGACCTATATGTAATTAAATTTTTTATAGGGGGTTAAGTGTATTTTTCACAATATATTAATATTTTTTAAGGGTTAATATATAAATTTTACAATATATGTAATTTTAAGTTTAATTACATATAAATCCCTAAAAACTTAAATATCCCTAAATTTCTCCCCCAAATCTTCTTAATCCCTAAACCTCTCCCCCAAACCCAAAACCCAAGATACTTCCCCAATATCCTCCAAATTTCTCCAATATCCCCAATATCCCCAAAACCCACGATTTCTCCCAAAATCTCCCCAATATTCTTTCGCCAATATTATTTCCCCAATCTCATTTTCCCCCCATCCGCCAATCTCGTTTCCCCCCATCTAATTTCCTTCAATCTTGTTTCCCCCAATCTCCTTCCCCAAAACTCACGACTTCCCCCAATCTCTCCTCCTCCCATCCACCTCACGATCATCTCAGGGTCAATCGGTCAAGCTCTCACGTTCTGACCCATCGAGATTCAGTTATTGTGCCACAGCCCACAGGACACCACCACCATCGGATTTCACTGCCTTCAGTTCGTCTCCACTCTCCAGAGTCCAGTCTCCGCTACTCTCTAGCCTTTAGGCTTTAGGTATGTCCGTCTATCTTGAATTCTTGATCCGTTTGTGTTTAACCTAGCTTGATCCGGAAAAAAATGTACCATTTTAAAACTTGATCCGGAAAAAAATGTACCATTTTAAAACAGGAAAATGAACCATTTGCAAAAAATTGAATTGAACTATCATCAACCTGAAAAAATATGAATTTTCATCATTCCATGTGATTTTTTAAAACAGGGACCTAAATTGATTAAATATCCATGTGAATTTTATTTCTTTCTTTAATTAATTAAAGATGAACCATTTTATTTATTTCTTTAATGTGATTCCCACATTAAAACTCGTCTCAGAAATCGCCTTGGTGATAGTTTGATGAATGCATGATTGTTTAGTAACATATATCGAGAAATATATTTTTAAAACTATAGACAACGAGATTATTTTAAAAATATTTAATGATATGTGTCTTCGTCGTAGGACATTGAAGTAATGTAAAATGTATTTGAAATTTTTATTGTTAATTAAATGAATGTATTTATTTTTAATTTGAATATTAATTAATGTATTGAATATTAATTATATAATGAATGTATTGATTTTTTATAGGTTTTTATAATCAATTATATGAATAGGTCATGGCAAAATTTGTATAGGTTTTTTAATTAGTACAAAAAATTTTTTTCGCCTTCAACGAATCTTGCCCCCCCTGCCGGGGAATCTTCAAACCGATGGCACGACCATTTGGTCTCAGAATCAATGGCCGGTGGTTCGGTAGCACTATGAGTCCCATGATGGGTCTGGTGTACCTGAATTGTTCCGCACTTGTGTTGTTTTTATAAATTGAATTAACGAATGAGACGTTTCAACACTAAACAAGTACTTGACACCTACAAATCAATAATTACAAAAAATATTAAAAGAGATCTAGACATATTGTAAGTTATAATTATTCCATCTCTATCCGTTTTTTTTTACGTTTTGAAAAACTAAAATATATGCATGCATTCTAGATTTTTGTTTTCTGATCAAAATTAAATGATTGTTTTAAAAATTTCGATGTCGTTTCATTGAATATAATATTATTAGTTAATTTTTGAAAAATAATTTTATTTTCAAATCAATTGTGTTTTTTCCCTTTTATTTTAAAAACATAAATTATTTTCTAATTACAGTTAGTTAACAGTTACGAACAGAGTTATATGAATACTGTTAACCTTCATCTTAACTCAATGCAGAGAAGATAAGGTACCGTCATTTTGTGCATTTCAATTTTAAAAATAAGAGTTTTTTTTTTAATGTATACAATTATAAAACACATTTTCATATTCAGTTTTTTTAAGAGAAAATGTTAAAAGTACGCAACTAAGATAGGTTGGGAGTTAAAAATAACCAACTATATATTTTCTGACTATCTTATCCTTATAATTAAATCAAATTTACGGATATGCCACTGTAATAAAAAAGGGCAGAATTGAAAAAAAATGAAATAACAGTAAACCCCCAAACCATCTCTCCATCGCGTCTTCTCTGACAAGTCTTGCGTCCCTACTGAGAAGGATGGATATGGCTCGGAAACTATCCAGGTAAGATCTAAATTGAATTCCGCTTCTAACGGTACCGGTAATGTAGGATTTGGTGGAGTATTGGTCGATCGGAGGATTCTTGACCTCGCCGGAGAAGAAGAAGTTGGGCAGAGTGCGGAGCAAGTTCTCACCTGGAATTACCTTGGTGGAAATGATCGGATAGTTGAGGAGAGTCTAAATCCTGAGTTTGGGGAAGTTCTGGAGTCTATGGTGGATTCTGGCTAAAAGTCCGGCGAGAAATCATCTTTTCCGGCGAACATTGTACCGAAGAAGATGATCGGAAAAACAATTAAATTCGGGTAACATTTTCCGGGTATTCGGGTAACATTTTTCGGATTAATGAGTGTTACCGACAGGTAAATCAATTATCTAAATGAGGGGCAAATTAAGAAAATTTGTCCTCTAATACACCCTAACCACCTAAGAACTAGGCTTGGTGGTTATTTTTGACCACCAAACCATCTTAGGTGGTACTTTTGACTAAGGTTGTAAATGGGCCGGGTCTGGGACGGCTGAGCTGGACTCGGACTCATGAACTTGGCCGGGGTCTGGGCTGGGTCCGGGTCCAGTACTAAATTGTCTGGACAAGGAATACCTGAGAATGCAAGTTAAAGAGAAGGATATATATATATATATATATAGTATCTGTTCTTGATAAGTTTACTACAGCATATGAATACTGAGTCCGCTTATAAGATTGTACTTTATAGATAACTATAATATATGAATACTAAGTTATGATATAGGCACACGTTTTAAAATAAGCTAATATATATATATATGTAAGTATAAGTGACCAGATAACTGGATATATATTTTAACTGTAAATAACCTCAGTCAATGACCAGATGACTGGATGAGGGATCTGCACAAAACTAGTCAACCTCAATCTGTGACCAGATAACTAGATGAGGGATCTCTTTTTAGTTTCTTTTTATCTTGTCGTGATTTGAAATTATAAAAGCAAGAAACAAAAAGAGACACAGAGATTTTATACTGGTTCACCCAAACAAGGGCTAATCCAGTTCCGATGAAACACGGAGATCACTAGCCTAAAGGTAATGGCTAAACCTCTGCCAAACTTTAAGGCTAAACGCTTGTGAACCACCTAAGAGTATTTAGGAACTCTTAAAAGCCTCTGCCAAACTTTAAGGCTAAACGCTTGTGAACCACCTAATTAAGAGTATTCAGGAACTCTTAAAAACCTCTGTTAAGCTTTAAGGCTAAACGCTTGTAAACCCTCTAAAAGTATTAAGGAACTCTTAAAAACCCTTGAACCTTTAAGGCAGATTCAACCTAAGAGTTTTCCTGGAAACTCTATAGAACCACACCGAGTTTTATGGTTAAACTCGTAGAACCTTTCAAGTGTTGGTGTTGAGACAAATTTCTCACAACACTTGGACCACTTAAAAGATGTAGAATTTTTCTTCTAACACACTCTCAACGTACAAGAGGGGAAGAAGAAGAAGTTGAAGAATTAAACACACAATCTTGAGAGCAACTCCCACACAAAGCTTGAACGAGAGTTAGAGCTTGAGCAAGAGCAAGAGAGAAAGAGTAGAGCTTTGATCCAAGGAGAGTTTTAGCAAAGACGGCAAGTGATAGTTTTGACTCTTGGGTGTGCACCTCTTTATATAGTAGACGTTGATGGTATAGAGGTAAATTTTTCATCTTCAAAACTCTTAGGAAGAAGAGCTTGACATTTGTAGACGTTGGAGGCTTGGAGCTTCTCTTGGATTTAAATTTCATCTTGGGAGATTGTGTAGCATTAACTCCAAAGTCATGATTGGATTTTATCTTGGAAGATTGTGTAGCATTAAATCCAATGTCATGATTGTGTAATATTTTGAAAGAGTGAACCTCCACACGTTTTGTGCACCTCCAATTTGAACTCTTCAACTAAAATTTTGTCTAGCATTGATTCCAAGATCTTTGTAGTTAATTACTTGGATATGCTTTTGGAATTTATCATGATTGCACTTCTACACATTTTCTATACCTTGGGTCCATTTGAAACTTGAATGAATAGTTGTAGTTTTCACACCTTGTTGATTAACCTATAAGACATTGATCAACTTGACACAAGAGTTAAACAAGTAATAGATGTGCATAATTAAATATAAGTTTCAATTAATTAACTTGATTAAAGTAGAGATTTGTTTGATAGAAATAATATTGATCTCATTCTAGTTTTAATCATATATCAAGTCAATTTTATCTATATGAGTTTAATTGATTTATTCATGTAGCTCTAACTCATATATTTTTATATCTTATTAATTAGGGTTTATTATATTTTAAATTAATTAACAACTAAATATGTCATTGATAATCTTATTTCTACAGTTGTGTCTTTGAAAAAACTTGGGTCACATCATAAAACAAACTCAAACATTCACATAAAGTTTGAGCAATCATCCAATCATCTTCACTTGGCTTGAATGTATAAAATGAATCAATGATTTCATATCTACTAAATACGTCTTTGAATAAAATTGATGTTTCCAACATTAAAAAAGTTGAGTTCCATCTGGTTGACACATCTAAAACAAGTTTCTTCGGAGGACCTCTAACTTGTTTTGCACATTCCAAAATTCAACAACAACAAAATATGCATAAATCATAATAAAGTAAATTAAATAAATCAATTATAAATTTACTCTAAATCGTTCTTGTCGCAATGGTGATCCCTTCACATACTTCACACTTTTTCTTATCTTAGATGTAACATCCTTGGTTAGGTTCACCCGTCTTGTACTATCAAATTCAGAATATGTGTCGTGCATCTAATGGTAAAGTTTCTTTTGATAATCGTTGTTTCAGTCGATTGATTACAGAATCATTAGTTGTGCAATTATCCAAAACGAAACACATAATTTTTTGTCAATATTCTACTTAAATATCTTTTCTAAAATAACCGCAGTGTGACGATTCTTTACCTCAAAAAAGTTTAGAATTTTTTTCCTGTATATGTCACTCATCATCAATGTAATGTCTTGTTATTGCACAATATCCCTTATTTTGTATTCAATATATGGATCTAATTAGAAATAACCCAGTTAATTAATTAGTCTTTGGTACATAAGAAATATGATACCAATTAGAGGACTACTAAATAAATGTCACAAACTAAAATCGAGGACTTACTTGTTATTACTGATAAGCTTGTTCTGTCTTGCAGCAATTATTACAGCTAATTACTAAACACCCAAATCGGATCCGGATCAACTACAGCCCGAGACCCGATTAAATTAGATTAGTTATTAGTTTATTGTAATAGTTAGCTAGTAATCGTGTATAAATAAACAAGATTAAACATTGATTAAATCATTCAAATGAATACAAAGTTAATCAAGTTTAAAGATTGACAAAATTGCGATTTCCCCCTCTTCTCCTTTCTTTCTCCACTCGATATCACCGGCCGGTAATTCAGTTTTCCCCCAAAACTTCTGGGCGGAAAACCCTAGGCGTCGATCGACCAACGAGCACTGTCAGAAGACTCTCCGGACTTCGGAAGACTCTACATTGTCGCCGGCGCTTCTCCCCGACCAGAAATTGAGATGGTATCTTCGGTCAACGTTCCTGACGACCTTCCTCTGGCCAACAGGCCAATAGCTTCCGCGATAAATCCGGCTGTTGTGTCTGCCGTCTCTATTGCAAATCCCAGCAAACCAATTCAAACGCCTGTAGTCTCGCACAATTCTTCATCAGGTTCCACTGGAAAATCCAGAGCAAATGACATTGATGAAGGTCTGTACAATTCAATTTTTAAAAGGCATAGGACAGAAAGGTACGTTTCTCCACTTCAAGACCCAGAGTCTCCATTTTTTCTGACTTCCGGTGATCACCCGGGGGCTCTCTTAGTACCTGATAGATTGGTTGGAGAAACCAATTATATCACTTGGGCTAATGGGATGAAAGTCTCATTAGTATCAAGAAGAAAGGACTCTTTCATTAATGGACAGATAAGAATGGCAGATGATATTGCTAGTAGGGAATATAATATTTGGAAAATTGTAAATGGATTAGTTCTAGCTTGGATCCTCAATTCTGTTTCCCCACAAATACAATCCACTTTGATGTATACAAGCGATGCTTATCAAATTTGGATAGATTTGGAAAGTAGATACAAACAAGGAAATGCCCCTAAGGTAAATCAGATTAAATATGAATTATGTTGCTTGCAACAGGGTTCAATGTCTGCATCTGAATTTTATGATAAATTCAGGTCAGTTTGTGATCAATTGATCCAAATTGATGAGATTAGAGAAGAATTTTGCAAAATATGCAAGAAACTATACCAACAAAAGGAAGAGAGTGATATGATTCACCAATTCTTGTTAGGTCTGAATGAGAGCTTCTTTAATCTAAGAACTCAAATCCTATCATTAGAAAAACTACCCAATATGAACAAAGTCCTTGGGTTAGTTATACAAGAGGAAAAACAGAGATTCAAGTTTAGAGAACATAACAATGATAAAAATGATAAAATTAAATCAGCATTTTATGCTAAAGAGAAGAATACAACAGAAAAATCTAAAGTCATGTATTCTAAAAATGGAAAAAGCTAGACACTAGATTCTACTGCGACAATTGCAAATATTATGGACACACAAGAGAAAAATGTTATCATCTAGTGGGCAGGCCAAAGATAAATTTCAGAAAAAGGTTCAAGGTAAAAAACCTCAGGGCAGTACAACAGAATCAGATATTGCAAATCAAGTGGCATCCACTAGCAACCAGCAACAACTCATGTTAACCCAAGAAGAAATTCAGCTCTTTAAAAAACTAATCTCCTCAACCAAAACAAACAGCAATTCTGGTAATATTTCTTCTTTTTCATTCAATATAAATTCTTACATTGATAAATGGATAGTAGACACCGGGGCATCACAACATATGACCGGTAGCCTCCATTTATTCACAAAACCCCTAATCCAAGAACATAACCACTTTGTTACTATACCTAGTGGAAAAACTCTAATAGTTCAAGGAATTGGGTGTATAAAAATTTCAAAAAACTTAATACTTAAAAATGTTTTATACATTCCTGAATTTAAGATTAATCTAATAGCTATAAGCAAATTAACCTTAGATAATGACATTAAAGTAGTTTTTGATGATCATTGCTTTCAATTTCAGAAAAACAAATCCGGGAAAGTGATTGGCAAGGGTGAATCAAGTGATGGACTCTACTTCACCCCCCACTTTTTCTTAGCTAATTCAGCAATTAATTTCAGAACATGGCACCAAAGATTGGGGCACATTTCTTCAGAAAAGATGAAGATTATAGCCACAAAATATAAAATTAGCTATAAAATTCCTAAAAATGATTGTAGTAGCTCTGTTTGTAAGAATGATTGTTGTAATAATGATAATAACTCTGTTTTGTTGAATAAGAAGGCTGTTTTGAATAAAAACTCAGTAGTGAATAAAAATTCAGTTTTCAATGAAATAAATACCATTCAACATAATTGTGAAATATGTCCATTAGCAAAACAATCTAAACTGAAATTTACTATCAGTTCATCAAAATCGAAAAAGGTTTTTGACCTAATCCATATAGACATATGGGGGAAGTTTCCAATAACATCCCATGATGGCTATAGTTATTTTTTAACTATAGTAGAAGATTTCAGCAGGGAACATGGATATATCTTATCAAAAACAAATCAATGGCAATACAATGTGTTGAATTGTTTTATAAAATGGTTAAAACCCAATATAACACAAAAATCAAAGTCATTAGAAGTAACAATGGAGGAAAATTCACCTCCAAAGAATTCAAGAGAATTGTTGAATTATTCCAAGAGCCCCTGAACAAAATGCAAGGGTAGAAAGAAAACATAGGCAACTCTTGAATATTGCAAGAGCCCTACATTTTCAAAGAAATATTCCACTCAAATATTGGGAAGAATGGATTTTAACTGCAGCCCATCTCATAAATAGAATTCCTTCTAAATCTATTGAAAACAAAACACCCTATGAGATAATTCATAAAAAAAATCCCTGATTTTGAAAAACTAAAGTCATTTGGTTGTTTATGCTATGCATCAACAACACAAACAGAGAATAAATTCTCACCTAAAGCCTATCAAGGAATTTTTATAGGATATCCCAAGGGCATTAAGGGATACCTCATATTGAGGGTTTCTGATATGAAATTTCTTGTTTCAAGAAATGTTTCTTTTAGGGAATCAATATTTCCATTTAAAGATAACATAAATCTAGAAAATACTGAAGAGTTAGATTATTTTCAAAAAGTTTATAACAATGCTTTTTTTATCATGATGACTCAAACAAGACTTGGTATGACCATAAGATGCATAACCAAGATAAAAACAAAATAAAAATCTTTGAATCTTATAACAGAACAGAGAACAAAAATAAAAATCAGAATCTGGAAAATTAAAATTCAGATGATAGATCAAAAAATGATCAATTAAATCCAGGCCATACTGGATCAAATAAAACAGATTGTTTTGTGCATAATCATATGGAAAACATAACCAATGATAGCATGACTAAAAACAATCAAAATAACCATGTTGAGCCTGATTACAACCAACACAATACTTCAAACACTGAAAATATTCAGAACACTGAAATTCTTGAAAATAACCCAAATTCTGAAAATTTTCAGAATAACAATGAAAATAGTAAAACAAACACAAAAGTATTAAGAGATCAATCTAATACTCCTACAAACATAGAAGAACAAAATTTACAACAACAAGTTGTATACTACAAAATTTCAGAAAAACTCCTAGATATTAAAAAAAAACCACAAGGGCTGGGAGAGTAATACACATACCAGAAGCTTATAAGAATTTCTTTCTTGAAAAAGATAATGAGTATGGAAATAATAAAAAAGGGAAATACCCAATATGCAACCAAGTGGCATATCATAGAATTAAGAAAAATCACAAAAATTTGTTAAACCAAATTTCAGTGAATGATGAACCTATATCCTATTCAGAAGCTTCAAAAAACCCAAAATGGGTAGAAGCAATGGGAAAAGAAATGGAACCACTCCATTTAAACGACACTTGGACCTTGACTACACTTCCTCATGATAGGAAGGTTGTAGGCTCCAAATGGATCTATAAAATCAAATATAGACCTAATGTTGAGATAGAAAGGTACAAGGTCAGACTTGTAGCAAAAGGTTTCACTCAAAAAGAAGGTTTTGACTATTATGAAACATTTGCTCCTGTAGTCAAAATGACTACAGTTAGAACAATCATTGCAATATCAGCAATAAAAAGGTGGAACATCTATCAGTTAGATGTCAATAATGCTTTTCCTTTATGGAGATCTCCATTAAGAAGTATATCTAAAACCACCATAAGGACTACTCCATGAAGGAGATAAAAGGGTTTGCAAACTAAACAAGTCCTTATATAGCTTAAAACAAGCATCAAGAAACTGATTTGCCAAACTAAAGAGAGTGCTAGTTGAGATGAATTTCTCCCAAACACCTTCTGATTACTCACTATTTGTGAGGAACAAAAATGAAAACATAATATACCTATTGGTATATGTTGATAATATTATCATCACAGAAAACAATGAGACAGAAGTTTTTCTAATCAAAAAAAATATTGAGAAAAACTTCAAAATTAAAGATTTAAGGAGATTGTCCTATTTCTTAGGAATTGAAGTTTCATATTCATCAGAAGGCATATTCTTGTCACAAAGAAAATATGCACTTGGCATTCTAGAAGAAAGTGGACTCATGGATGCAAAACCATCCAAAGTGCCCATGGAAAGACACATAAACCTAAGGAATGAAAAGGCCAAAGTGTTATCCAACCCAACTCTCTACAGGTCTTTAGTGGAAAAATTGATATACCTAAATATCACTAGACCTGACCTGAGTTTCCCTGTTCACTGGTTACGTCAGTTCATGGGAAACCCAAATGAAATTCACCTTCAAGTTCTATTCAAGGTGATAAGGTATCTCAAAAATACACCAGGACAAGGGATATTATACAAATCTGAAAACCAAATGAACCTCCATGAGTACTGTGACTCAGACTGGGCTTCATGCCAAGTCAGCAGAAAATCACTTTCAGGGTACTGCATGTTCTTAGGAACATCACTAGTTTCTTGAAAATCCAAGAAACAAGATACCATTTCTCTATCATCATGTGAAGCTGAATATAGAGCCATTAGTAAAGCTCAATGTGAGATACTATGGTTTCATCAGCTTTTCAAAGATCTGAAATTACAAATAGTTATGCCAACCTCATTATACTGTGATAATAAATCAGCAATATACCTTGCCAACAATCCAGTATTTCATGAGAGAAGCAAACATATAGAGATTGCATGTCATTCAATTAGAGAAATGATAGAAAAGGGTATAATCCTTCTAAAACAAGTTGTCACAAAATACCAACTTGCAGATATTTTCACCAAATCTCTAGGTGAAAATGAGATTTCAAAATTTTCTGTCAAGCTAGGAATTCACAATGTGTATTCCAAGGCTTGAGGGGGGAGTATAAAAATACATTGAAATCTAGGGTGAAATAGGAGTTTTACCACAACACTGAATCCAGGACTTAAGTGAAATAAAGATAACCCTAAGGTTATAACAAAACAGAATAAACTGTTTTGTTTATAACTAAGAAGAGGTTATCCGCAAATGTTTCAATAAATAGTTATTTGGATCAAGGTTCCGGGTGCGCGCATATGCGCCTTTCAAGGGAGATGCGCATATGACGCATCTCCCTTAGCCGGATCCGGTATTTTTAAATTAAAAAAAAACTGTTTTAAAAAAACAGTGAAAACATACCGGATCCAGTATTTTTAAATTTTAAAAAATAACTGTTTTAAAAAACAGACCGGATCCAGGTCGGATCCGGTCTTTTAAAATTAAAAATAAACTGTTTTAAAGAAACAGTGATTGGAAAAAAAATGCAAACAGTGTTTGCGTTTTTCCAATCACTCTTCCCAACTTAAAACACTGTTTGCGTTTTTATTTCTAAAGGAAAACACAAACCCTCTCTAGGGTTTTTCCTTGTCTTCCCCATTACTCCCAACTCTGGCCAGATCTCCTCCCGATTTTTTTGGCGTTCCTCAGGCGAACCTCCTGCGAGATTCCGGTGAAGAAATTTGGAGGGAAAAAAAAAGTAAAAAAAAGCTAAAAAAGTAAAAAACAGTGATTTTTTTTTTAAATCTCGCATTGTTTTTTTAAATCTTTCATAATGTAGAATTGTAGATTAAAATTAAGAAATCTGTGGTGTTTTTAATTGATTTGTTATTTTCTTAGGGTTTTCAACTTTTCATAATGGATGATAGTCATGATATTGATGACGAAAATTATGCACCTAATGAAAAAGACAATGAAATAGGAGTAGAAGATGAAGCGCAAAATAATTCAACTACAAATCCGCCGGAAGAGATAGATGTTAGTATCTATGACCCAACGACTGACGAAAATTTGTATTTGGATTTGAAAAGCAACCGACCTCCTAATTGGGACGATCCGACTTGGAAGTATGCCGCATTCGCTGAAAAACAGTAAGGCAAGGTTACACAACCTGTTAGGTGCCTTCTGTGTGGATTTGTTTCTACCGGCGGAATCCACCGTGTGAAGGTGCACATTGCTCGAGTGAACCCGAACGGTGGAAAATTAGATGTAAAACCATGTCCAAAAGCTTCAATGAAGATAAGAAAGGAGATTCTAAAAGTTTTGCAAAAATCCACCAACTCGAAGAAACCACCAATCGTCAATGTCGAACTATTACCGACGGATCCCATAAAGAAAAAACTTGCATTGAGTGGTATAGGTTCAACGTCATCCACTGCATCGAAGACAGTGGACTTTGGTTTGAAACAAGTCGGTCCATTAGGTTTGTCGAAGGGCGAAACACTGGATGATGTGATCAGACGCCGACTAACAGAACGCTTACATCAAACCACGTTAGTTGATCACATGAAGAAACAAGAGAGGGAGTTACTTGATCAATATGCAGGCAGATTCTTCTTTACAAATTTTTAATAAAATTTGGAATTACTTATTTAAATTTATTTTCAGGCATGGGTGGAGGGTATTGGATGGTACGGTCCAGGATACACTCCTCCATCAGCAGACCGAATTGGTGGATTGATACTTAGCAAAGAAGTCCGTAATATTGATGAAATAAGAAAGGCTCATGAGCTCAAATGGAATCTGCGAGGTTGTACTCTAATGTCCGATGGTTGGACGGATTGTCAAGGGAGATGTATTATCAACTATTTGATGAATTCTGAGGGAAGTTTTTACATTCAATCCGATGATTGCACCTCCGACGAAGACGGAAGAGTTCATAGCCAAAGGATCGGAAGATGTGATTGAAAAAATTGGCAGTACTAAGATCGTCCAAGTGTGCACGGATAATGCATTAAACTATGTCATGGCTGGACGTTTGTTGTTGGAAAAATATCCGCACATGTTTTGGACCCCATGTGCTGCTCATGTGTTAGACTTATTACTGAAGGATATCGTAAGGTATTGAATTCATACTTAGATATTTCGAATTCAGACTTATATTCTAATTTTCAAATTCTTTTTTCCGTAGAATACCTCGATATAAAGATGCGCTCCGAAGTGGAAAGAAGATCACTAGCTTCATCCATTCTATCTCTACTCTGCGCGCAGAGTGGCTCAAGGTGAATGATAGAGAATTGATTCAGTGCGGAGTAACTCGTTTTGCGACAGCCTTCCTCACCCTTCAAAGTATCAAAAGTGCGAAAGATAACTTGAGGAAATTTGATTGGGTCAAATGGGCGAGGGGTCCCTCTACAAACACTTGCTTGGATGTGTCTGATACAGTCATAAATGCACGTTTCTGGTTGACTGTTGATTATATACTTTTAGCGTCGGAACCTATTCTGAAGGTGCTAAGGATTGTGGATGACGACTCCAAACCGAATATGGCTTACCTCGAAGGAGCCTTCTTAGAGGCAAAAAAAGCTATAAAGAACAACTTTGAAAGGGATTCGAGTTTGTATCTTCATCGCTACTCTTATGGACAAACGGTGGGGAAAGTATTACAAGTCTCCTCTAATAAGGGTTGCATTTTACCTAAATCCACATTTCTTCTTCAAGTTGAAAAGGTATTATTCAATTCAACTTTTCTACTTCATGAATGAATTTAAGACTTGATGATTAAATCTATTTTTTCCAACCACAGTGATCCTGAAACAATTGCTCAATCCATGGAGTATGAGGACGCATTCAGTCAATGTGTTGAAAAAATGGTTGGTAATGACGATTCAAAAACGATCGCAATATTTTCTGACATGACCTTGTACAACAATAGAGAAGGAAAGTTTGGAGGAAATGTAGTGATGAAGATGGTTGACACTATGCATCCACTACGATGGTGGGAATTATTTGGGACCAGAACAGCGGAGTTAACGCAAATTGCGACAAGAATCTTAAGTATGTGTTGCTCAGCTTCAAGCTGTGAAAGGAATTGGAGTACTTTCGCACATGTAAGTTCTTTATATGTTCGATTATTTATTTCATATGATTTAACTATCTAATATGAAATCTCAATTACAGTTCCATATCAAGTTAAGGAATCGCTTGGGCGTCGCACGGTTAGATAACCTCGTTTACGTCAACTACAATATGAAGTTGACAGAGAGGTTCAAAACAAAAAAGTTATTGATTGAAAGCGGCTCCAAAAAGTATGATG
Organism: Zostera marina; assembly: GCA_001185155.1. NCBI lineage: Eukaryota > Viridiplantae > Streptophyta > Magnoliopsida > Alismatales > Zosteraceae > Zostera > Zostera marina. The sequence goes on from LFYR01001430.1 coordinate 851,780, forward strand.
TTATTCACGGTAACGAGTTCAACTTGATGAGTGAATGGGTCACTGGTATTGATGGACCATGCAATGAGTGGGTGCATACTGAAGAAGGTCTCACTTGGGCCGACGTGGAGACGACAGCTGGAGCAACTGAGCACCCAGGTCCATCGACTAGGAGTGGTCAATCTAGACCATTTACTAGTCAAGTTCGTGATAACGACTATGAAGTTGGAGATCTTCAAGAGAATGAAAAGATGAGGGTGTACCCCAAGCTGAAGCTGGTCCTACAGATCCCAATCATTTGTTCTATAAACGGCTAAGGAGGTCAACGAATGAACTATAGATGTATTTGATCCTATTATGTATTTGAAGTTCAAGAGTTAAAGTGAACTATTCTTTGTGTTTCAAACTATTTAAAGAGTTAAAGTATTTTGATAATTGATATACATATATAAAAAAAATATTAATTTCCTATAGTTTTGTAAATATTTATGAAAATGCCACTGGCGCATCTGAGCGCATATGCTCAGATGCTCCAGGTGGCGGCGCATCGCGCAGAGGCGCATCCGGAACCTTGATTTGGATTCAAGTAAAATTAAAAGAAATGAAAGGTTATTACAAAAAAAGATCGATAACTAAAACAATTCAATATATGGATCTAATTAGAAATAACCCAGTTAATTAATTAGTCTTTGGTACATAAGAAATATGATACCAATTAGAGGACTATTAAATAAATGTCACTAACTAAAATCGAGGACTTACTTGTTATTACTGATAAGCTTGTTCTGTCTTGCAGCAATTATTACAGCTAATAACTAAACACCCAAATCGGATCCGGATCAACTACAGCCCAGACCCGATTAAATTAGATTAGTTAGTTATTAGTTTATTGTAATAGTTAGCTAGTAATCGTGTATAAATAAACAAGATTAAACATTGATTAAATCATTCAAATGAATACAAAGTTAATCAAGTTTAAAGATTGACAAAATTGCGATTTCCCCCTCTTCTCCTTTCTTTCTCCACTCGATATCACCGGCCGGTAATTCAGTTTTCCCCCAAAACTTCTGGGCGGAAAACCCTAGGCGTCGATCGACCGACGAGAACTGTCAGAAGACTCTCCGGACTTCGGAAGACTCTACATTGTCGCCGGCGCTTCTTCCCAACCAGAAATTGAGAGAGCCATTACTAATTTTAGACCGTTGGTTTATGTAGACCGGTGGTTTCGGTACTAATTTTAAGAATCGAGGCAGGGGGATTGCAGATTTTAAAACAATCTTGGGATAAAATAAATTAAAGAATCGAGGCAGGGGGATTGGGATTGCAGATTTAAAAATCTTGGGGGATTAAAAATAAATAAGATTTGATAAAAAATATATGATTTGAAAAAAAATACCCAATGGCAGCCTCTTTTGATGCTTGATCTAGATCCAGAGGTGTTTGATTTTCATTTGGAAGTGAGATCATCGTTGGGGAAAATACTTTCTAAGATTTTGGAAGTGTTGAAATGGTGAAACTCTAACCCTAATATTGGTGATTGAGTGAATAAATATTAAATAATAAATAAATAATCATGGTGAAACAATATACATTAAAATATTTACATTTAAACCTTTAATTTACTAAAATATTAATTTTTGTTGTTGTAACATTTAAAATAGTCGAGTCCAGGTCTAGCCGAGTCTGACTAATCTGGACCTAGACTGTTAACTGATCGGGTCCGAACGTCCGGGTCGACCTCGGACCCGTTGACAACCTTACTTTTGACACTAACCTTTTTTTAAAATGCATACGATTTGGTATCATACAATGCACACGATTTTGTTTTATAAATCTTAATTTTTTTCAATTTTTCAGATGATCTACAAAACTTATTGATTACAGATACCATTGGAATTTAATTTTTTATTTATTTTTATTTTTATTTTTTTCTATAATTTTTTTATTTGTTTGTTGTGTCATGACTCATGAGTTATGATTTTAACTTTAAATTTTTCGAAAAGATGTGCGACGAAAAGAAAGAGAGAGAAACGTTAGATAAATGTAACATTCTCTTTTGAAGAAAACTATTATGTTAGATGGGTTATCATAATCGATCTGTTACGAAATTTTCATATAATCGTAGAATCTAAAATGAACGACCTCTAAATAAAAGGCTCAAACTCGATCTTTTGAATTTTTTTTATTAACGACTCAAATCTTAAACCTTCAAAAATCATAATAATAAATGGTAATTTTTAATAACGGACACTACTGAAAAACAAACTTTCAGACTTCAGCAATGACCAAAATTCTTCGCTAAATGGTATTTTCTATTGGGCAAGGGTGAGAACAGGTCTGGGTAAGACTAGACCCACCTCGTTCCGTTCTCTGTGGGACAGGTATTCATTCTGAAAAATATTTTTTTTCGCATGGTTGCCTCAGTTATTTTTTGGGACAGTTGTTAGGACGGAGAAAACCTAAATTTCTTTTTTTTGCTCCGATCCCAACCGTCCCACTTTCACCCCAACCACGCACTTAATCATAATCCAAATAGTATAGAAATTAAATTGTTGGTACAGGGTCCGTCCAGACGGATTATGGGTCGAACATGACTATTGGGTCCAGAAGGCTCACGGAAATGTCTTATAAATAGCTCCATTGGTACAACAAGGAAGGAAATTGATTATTAATGAGAGCAATACTAGAGAATTATGTGTGTGAGCCCCCTAACGTGAGCCCACACACCATCATAAATCATAGCATTAATCAACGCCTATGTTTGTATTTAGAGAGCCGCGTCTTTGTTGTTGGGATGCATCTTATATTTATTGAACCGTACTTGTTTGTCTAGAAAAGGGTAGACAACTAAGCTTTGTTTGTGAATTTATTCAATCCTTATTAAATGTTGGGGTATGCTGTTAAATGTGATCTACTCTTTGGATGCGTTCTGAGTTAAATTGTAAATTTTTTTCATCACGTCTATATAAAGTATTGAGTAATCTCACATGGTATCATTAGTTTCCTGTTGTTTCCTCAATGTATGATACCATACCGTGGGAGTGTGGTATCAATTGTCAGATCCATCATTCATAAAATATCTTAAGATGCCAATTTTTTTCTTCTATCATTTGCAGATCACATTTCAAATTGAGATTAATTTCACATCTCGAGAAAACAGATGAACGAAATCAAATATCTCATTTGGATATTTCATCAAAAGACAGTCCTAATAATTAATTGCGACTAACTGAGATCTCTGCCGGATAAGAAAAAACGGCCAAACATATGTGAATCATGCATGTCGGGAAGCCAGCTAACCATGACGGTACCAAAATATTGGTTTCCATAACATGTTGACCGATTCTTTATTCAGGTCCGAGATAATGTCATTAAGCTCACGAATAATGGGCCTGAATAGATCGATCCATTCGGCCCATATATTCTTATTGCAGTTATGGACCAATTGGGTCAATCGAGGTCTATCATATCATATCAATATCATCATCAAATCTAGACATTTTGATTCTAGAATTAAAACGCAAGGTTATAATTGCAATATTTCAAATTATTTACATCATTACTCTGAGTCTCTGACACTGTCAGAGTCTCAAGTAAGAAAATCTCCCGCTTTCGAAAGACAATTAGCACTAAGACCCTTGACTTTGTTTTAATGGAACGAAATATATACTCCTTCACTTGACTATGATTCGAGCATCAAATCCATCCATCCATTCATGATTCATCCCTATAGATCGACGGTCGTCATACGTTGATAGGAACAACCGGAGAATGTTCAACTTCAAACCCACGTAGAAGCGGGACTGAAAAAGACTCATAGCACCATGTTTCCCGAACTCCTCCAACGTTGCCACATCCTCCACCGCCTCCGCCGACGCTCTCCCCAGCCAAAAATCCTAGGATCTCCATGAACGTTTTTTCGTCGCAAGGAATGGCGATGGGACCGGAATGGTCGTATCCGTACATTTCTTCCGATTCGAGGAGGAGCTTTTTGAATATCGGATGGTTCAGATACGACGTTCTCACAACAAACCGTCTCGACTGTGATCCAACTCGGACAGCAAAGTGGCCTTCCGGAACATCCGACGGTGCCAATCTGCTTCCACCGGTGCACGCCCTTATGCGCCACCGCCGGAGCATCTGACGGAGCCGGACGATGTGACGGATTGTGGTGCATTTTGCGGAAACCCCCATTTCTCCTCAGAAATTCGAGTTCGGAGGAGGAAAGTGGGTAGGACTAGGAGGAAGAGAGAGTATAGTGGCGAAGTTGATTTATATAAAACAATGTTTGGAAACAGCCTTGGGATTCAAATTATTTACCGAGGAGGACACAACTCTTTTCTATTTAAATTTTTAGAATCAGGGTGGCCTGGGTGGGTGGTCGGTGGAAACCCAAGCCCGGAGACCGGAAGGGTTAAACGGACATTTTGTTGCGGCGCATTTATAAATTAAACCGATTTTTTTAAAATTTTAATTTCAACTTTACACTAATGCAAATATCCAATCATGCATTAATAATTTATATTTTATTACATAGCATTATTGAATCTGTTGCCTAATTGGATAACGTGAATTGCTTATGAATTATAATAGTCGTCGTTAAATAAAATGCAAAAAATGTTTTCTTCTTCTATTTTATAACAAATTAACAACGGATTAAAATAAAATCGAAGCCGATAAAAATGAAAATCAACAAGATCAATTGATTGAGATAAAATGTAAGTAATCGAAATTAGAAATGAATTTGAAAATCATTTAAATAAATTATTATTTGCCAACCAATTTTGTTGGAAATTTAAAGGTTTGAGTCTTTGAGATGTATTATAAAAAACAACAAGCAATGCTATATAGCTATTGGCTATTGCTATTGGATCAGATGGACCAACCACATGGTTTTTGAAATTAAGAAATCCCCATAGATTCTCTCATATTATTCCTCTTTTACATTGTATATCCAATACCCCATCATGTGCAAGCTAGCATATAAACAAACCATTCTTCCATTTCCTTTGGATCTTCTCATGTCGTGTTCCACATATATTATCACAAACTAACATTAACAACTTAATTGACATAACAAGATTAATTCAACTGATCACGATACTATTAAGATTGTTGATACGTATTTTTTATTTAATTTCCACCACGACGTAATTGGCTAATCGATGACAAATTATGTGGTTCTGTTATATCACCTAAAGGTAGATTTTGGTCTTTTTACTTGTAAAGTATCTTCCGTTATAAAAAAACATAATTAACATATAATTAACAGTTGTTTGTTTTCTGGAGGAGAACACGCTACGCTTACCTATAGAGGAAAGGTCGATCGTCGGAGATGCAATAAAGGATTTTCATATACAATTCCGGTGTTATTGCTTCAGAGACAGAAAAATAAAATCCCTTCACAGACAGGATTACAATAGAAACAGTCTCAAGGATAATTAACCTTAACATTCATAATGATCTTATTAGATTAAACCTAAAACATAATTTGAAAATGGATGAGATGATTGAGGAGTAGGAATGTTACAGACACTCCCACTCCATAAAACTGATCAAAGGGATGGAGAGAATAGGAATAGGAATGGGATGTGCAGACAATTAAATTTCCTTTCTTACACAAGCAAATTGAACCACATGGTCTTATTTGATCACATAATTCATAAACATGAATGAAACTGCCAGTGTTCGGTGTTCCATCTGTGAAATGCTGTCATACCATAAATCAAAATCAGACTTTAGCAAAACCCCAATTGGGCTACCATAGATCTAAAGTCATGAAACTATTTAAAATATTTCATTTGCAAACATTTATTTTTCTTTTGCTTTGATCTTCATGGAGAACAAAACATATACAGACACATACAGTAGTAATAGAGCTTTGAAAAATCGACAGTGTCAACAACTTAACACAAACCGATAAAAATCCTAATTAACAACAATACATCAGAATCTCGCAAATAGATAAAAAAAAATGAAGAATATTAGAGGTGCTTTAACCATGAAAAACTCCACCTGCCAAGTACCAACCAGGCAACTACATTAATCAAAAAAAGACATGGGATGGTGGAGACGGCTGAACTGGATTTTGATTATTCAGAATTCATGGGCGGCGACTACCATCAACAAATCATTTTCACGCCACTTCATGAAACCATCCACAAGGGCATCGTACATCCATGCGTGCCTGCATTGTTGCTTGGCTTCCGAGATCGTCAGCCAAGTTCTCTGGCGAGTGCTCTTTTCTGGCCATGAATGAAGCTCCTCCTTTACATGTAATGCAAAAAGTGCGGCTTTACATTTGCCTTCAGGACAGAACTGATCTTGGAGTTTTTTGCTCTTGAAGCTGTAATGCCCCAGGAAATCCTACAAAGAAAAACATTAATATGATTCATAAAATGGAATGCAGTCTATATAGTGTGATGAAGTTACCAACTTACCATCAACTCTCCTCGAACTCCAGCTTCTTCAACAGCTTCACGAACCGCAGCTTCCTCAACAGTTTCATCATTTTCCCATCCACCCTAAACAAGAAAAACACTGAGTTGTTAAACTATATTCTTCAGCCACATAGTAGAATTGAAGAGAATCCAACTACATATTACAAGAATAAAAATCCATTCGTGGTATCTAAAGATGAAAGATAGAATTTTATGGTTTAAGTTAATATGTATATTTTCAATTTTTCTTTTCATTGTGCATTCACAGTTAATATTTTAACAAGCCTGCCTAGAATTCAAGATCTTATAGTTTACACTAATAAACTATCCAGAGGAAATAAATTATAGAACCGGGAAGTGACAAAGTCGCATTCTTAGCCATTTCTGAATATCATGAAACACTACCTAATTTCAGAATAATGACCTAATCTGTAGATCATTCATATAATTTGTTTCAATATATAAAACTGAAACAAAAAAAATCAAATGACAATCAAATAAATAAAAAATAAAATGATATCAAAACAAAAGCGGATAAAATCGAAACAAAATTCATTAGATAAAATCTTATGATATGCTGCAATTCATTAGGTAAAATAGAAATCCTGAGATTTATAGCTATAGCAGGAAACACAAGTCTGTCAATTCTCGCACCTTTGGGAACAACAGACCAGGTCCGCTTTGTGAGCTGATCATGAGAACTTCAAGTATTTTCTTCTGTTCACCACCATTATCATCTCTGTATCTGAACGGGATGCAACTGTCGAATAAAAACATCATAACAAACTCAAGAAAAAGATCTTGTTATTCGAGGCAGAGAAAATGGGTTCAAATAAAATATAACGTTTAAATCGAAAAAAACGAATGAAAAAAATAAAAGGGCTGACGAAAGTCAGAGCAAGAACGAGACACGAAGAGGAGAATTTTTTTCAATACTGTAAAAAAGATGATCCAATCAATATCATATTATTATCGACCATTTCGATTGCATATTTGCATTTGCGCATGGCTGATGAACATAAATTATAATTAGGGTTGAAAGAAAACATGAATCGCCGCAAACCAATAAGATCCAAGAAAACCGGCAAAAAGAGAATGACTCACGCGTAGCAAGATGGAAAGGAAGAAGAAGTTGGTTTTACCCAGCGATGAGGCGGAAGCCAGACTGATACCGTTGCCGAAGCCGGCCGGTCCGTGCTACCAAATCGCACATTTTCTCCCTCTAACGATATTTCTACTCAGACGAATGCAACGAAAAAAGGTGCGGTGCTAAAAAAACTATGCCTTTACGGTGCCCATTCCGCCGCGTCTCAGAGTACGATACCTCCTCCTTTGACGCAGACAAGTTAAGGGCGAAGGTAACGATGTATTGAGAATTTAAGGGAGAGGAAGGGTGAATTTTGCACTCCCAGCCTTTTTAGAATTCTAAATTGTGGAATCATTCCTTTTTTTTTCGGAACTTTTTTTTTTAAACTTGAAAATAAATCTTCGTTTTCCTCCAGAGCTTCGTAGATCGAGCTATGGTCGTCTGGAGCAATTAAGTAGACTTCAGTTCAAACAGTGAAATGTGACGACGATGGTCGAATCTAACATGCCTAACTTAACTTCTAGTTGGTTTCTGCAGAACAGCGGAAAGGAGGAGGATCTTGCTATTACGTTTCCCGGACGGAAGATCTTGTTTAGTCTTCTCTCCGACGACCCATTTGAGCTTCTTGTACCCAAATTTCTCGATCAGTGTAGTTACAGCAGTCTTCTGCCTCGCGTCGGCACAGTGGTAATTGTCCAACCAGAACAGTCCACCCTGTCTTAGTATTCTATCTATGTCAAACATTAAAAACTCTAATCTCTCCGGATGGAATTCATCTTTTTCTTCTTCTCCGGTGAATAAATTAGTGGTGTGGACCAGATCGAACACCGAGTTGTAGAAGGGGAATCTCTGCTCCGGTGTGATCTCGAGAGGAAACAACCCTCTTGCGGCCACAAACTCGCTCACCGGGTTCCCGTTGGAATTGAGAGTCGAGGTGATAACTGTCACACCTTTCTCGGCCATCCTCGCCGCGAAGTTCCCCGATCCACCATCGATGTCGAACCCAATCCGAATCCCCCCGCCGGATAAACTCAGCACGTCATTTATGGAGAAGTCGTTCTTCCCTCTGAGATTCGCAAATGCTAACTTGTCGAATCCGTTCCATCCCCCGACAATCTCCGCACTCACTGGCTTCCATAATGACGTCGGAAACGGCACTATCCCCGGTCTCTTCATCTTCCTGCCCAAGCACCGGCGCCGAGGCAATGGATGGCACCGACGAGAAATTAGCTTATGAGCTAGATCGGCGTCGTCGGGGCAGATCGATCTGGGCTTGTAGGACATGTATTTGGACAATAATTCATCAGACTGCGCGCAGCTGTGAGCAACGGAGGAGACCATCTCAGTGATCCCCTTCCGGGAGTCACGACCAAGAGGAAGACGGTGGCGAGTAAGGAATTGTTTGAGTTCCGACGAAACGTTGGGTTTGGACAGATCGAGAGTGTTGTAACCAAGAAGGTTCCTTTCGATCTGAGAGAGTTTGCTCTGCGACGTCTTAATCTGGCGGAGAATATCGGCAACGTGCTCTGAGATGAGTGACGATATATTAACTCTGTGTTTCTGTTGACGACGTTGTTCTTCGAGGAGAAGAGGAGTGGGTGTGGCCGTGGTATGAAGCGACGGTGTGTATGTGAACGCGTAGAGAGCGAAGAGGTTGGTAACTAGAACGGAGACGAGCATAATGATGTGGAGTGAAGAAGAACAGAATGTCGCTCGCTGGAATCTCGCCGTCCCATCGCCAATCTTCAGGGAAACCGATCCCATTCTTACTGCTCCGACAGTCCGATCGACGAAGGTAGAAGAAGACAGCTGGATAATAATATAGAGTTTCAAGGTTTTATTTAGAGATTCCAATTTCCAAAGTTAAAGTTAAAAATGTAAAATGGGTTTAGTAATTAACAATTTAACTGTAATGGTGGGTAAACACTAAACACCAAACTGGTTAGTAATTAGCAACACATGGAATGAGGTAGCAGTAGCTTGGCTGAATTAAAATTAGGACCCAATAGTTCACTTCTCCTAGTTTATTTCGTTAAGGTTAAGTTTAAGATTAAGATTAAGGTTCAAGTAAAAATTAAAATAGTCCAATAATTCTATTATTTTATTTTTATTATTTTTTTATAGGTCTGAGTTGAGTCCGGGTCCAAACAATTTTCTTCTAGACACGGACTCGGCCCAAACCCGACCTAACTTCATGAGTCAGGTCCAACCCAATCGACCCAGACTCGATCTATTTACAGCCCTACTCGTGTCGAAATATTATTATTAATTGTAACAAAATTTCCGTGTTAAAAACTTAAAATCGTGTTTTTTTTTTTTATAGATTGTAATAATTGTATATATTATTGTCACTCTTATAAGTTATAACATTTACCAATTAGGCATAGATGGACGGATCGGGCAGAATGTACGAAACCCGCCCGGTCCATTATAAATTTATCATGTTATATTGTCGTGGAGTCATTGCGTGCCACAATCTTTGCCTTCCCTGTGGCCTCCACTCACTAGTTAAGTTATTATCTATCCGACTATCTTTGTCGTCGTTCTTCTTCTCTTCACGTTCCGATCGGAAAGAAAAACCCTAATTTGCGGAATAAATCGAGTGTTCGTTTTCGTATATTGGGTTGTGGATTTTCGTAGATTGGAATACTTACTAAACATTGTGAGAGAAAAATTAGGACCAAATTCTAGACAGGAGGAGAGATCATGACGCGAGATTCGAAGCGATCCAAGAGTGTTTCGTGGGCTCCAGATGAGAATCTGTGCCAGGTATCGAAAAAAAATCCGCAAGATCCGTCTGCTTAAGGCTTCGATCTGTCTAGATCTTCGGATTCCGTGTTGGGTTGTCTCCTTTTTTTTTACCTTCTTAGGGTTTCTCTCGTTTGATTTCTCCGATTTTGAAAGTCAACGTTATTTTTTTTGTTCCGTACACTCCTGAATTTCTAATTTCGACGTTCGTTTGCTTTCTTTCTTTCTGTCTTTTTTTTTTTAATTTCTTCAATGGTAGAGTTGTTATCTGATAGTTGCTAGCGTCTGATCTGAGATTTTCCGTTGATCGCTCAGATATTTCTGATTTGATTGCTTTCGATTGCAAAATTCATATCATTGGTCTGAGAGAAAATTTTGGTTGTGGTGCCGTGCCTTCCACGTGTTCAGAATACAACAAGATTGAGTTCAAATCTGCAGAATATTCTTATTGATGGACTTGGATCAGTTCAACTTTGTTAGAAGAAAAAAATGAAATCATTATTGCTTTTTGGAAATCAAAAGGAAATGAAAAGAGGAAGATGGGGAAGAAATAAAACGGATTAAAAGTGTGAAAACAGCACACACATCCCGATTAAATGGGCATCTGGGTATTGATTGTGAGATCTGAATTTGATACTTTGTGATCACTGAGGATTAAATGGGTCTCAAAAATATTTTAATATTCAACGAAATCAAATGGTTCATGCCAGATTTTGATACAATCAAGCAAACAGATGATGTAAATTTGTTGCACAACTGCTACTAGCCTACTACTATTACTAATTTACTAGTGCTGCCGCCAGAATTAGCCAATGGGTGTTCAACCCAGTGTTGAAAAATTATTACAAGCTAAAAAGAAATAGTGCTTGTTGCTGCAAAATCATTGAACTTTTATCAGTGTGATGAATATTTTGCTGCTCATCGATTTCCTAATATTCAATATGTTTCTTGCATTTCAGGTGTTTATTCTTTGAGTTTTATCCCAGTACTGTTTCTTTGATTTGATTTTTTTCATTCGATTGTGTAGAGATAGTTTAGTTTTATTATCCCAATGCATCTAGTTTTATCGATCAGTTTGCATTCAGATGCATTCTGTAAGATTTTATTATCTTCTGCTACTTTTTAATCATGTTACATTTCCAAAATGCAAAACAGACACGACTATTCTTGTCTGAGGATGCTCCTGTTCTTTCTGGTGAGGCTACCCAAAACCATCTCCAGCCTAAAGCTTCTTGGCTCTGGCATTCAAATTGTGCAAATTCCAATGACTCTCCGCCGCCAGGATTTGAAACCAATTTCCCCTCTCATGAAATGAATGAAATTTCTCAGATCTCTTTAATCATTTGGCAATGTCCAAATAAAGTAATCCAACTTACACCTGCCTCTTTCTTAAAATAACCCACCATGCTTTCAAGAATTTAAACATCTGACTTATTTGTTTCTACTGTATATTCTGCAGTTTGTTGTAAATCCAAAGTGGTCGGTAGTGTGTGGAGAAGAAAGCAGTGAGGTTGAATTTCAAAACCAGAGACAAAGTAGGGTTCTTGAAGCAGTTTATCCTCGGCCAGCTTCCATCCCCCCAAAGTTAGTGCTCTAACTTTTTACACTCTTGCAAGTGAAATTCTTAACCCACTAGATTTGATTCAATTCTCATTATCTTGTTTGACAGTTTGTTGTTGATTCTTATCCAGCCCATTTTTTACATCTGAGGCAGGAGTTTCTAACTACAATGACAATGAAACTCCTTGTGTCCCAATCACTGCAATTGAAGAGGAAGAATTAGACCAACAATATCTAACAATACCTGTTGATCCTCCCACACCAAAATTATCAATTCAACCACCACAAACTAGCCACGCCCCCGTGATTTCCACACCTATTCCTAGTATTGAACCTGCTTTGCTAGCTGCTGCATTTGCATCTCTGCAGAAAAGCAATGACTCAGGTAACATGATCGATCAAGATTTACTCTTGGATATCCTAAATGATCCTAACATGGTGAAGAAGTTGATTTCTGAATGCGGAACTTCTGAACAGACATTACCACATTCATCCACCGCAGTTTTTCGACCACCACCTCCTCCATTCACTAACGGCTCACTGTCACCTGTTTCTGCGCCCTCACTCATTACAACTATGCACATGACTCACCGCCTTCCGTCACCACCACTTCCACCACCATTAAACCACCCAAGATCAGCTCTTTTTGGTGGATTGAAAACAACCGACTCGTTCCAATCCAATTCTATTCCAATGAATCAACAACCTGATGATATGAGAGATATGAACTACTACAAGAATTTAATACAATGCCATGGTGGAGAAAAAATGGCTGATGAAAATGCTCTTTTAAGTTTTCATGATAATAGGGAAAGCTTTTCCCGAAATAATATGATGATGAGGAAGGAAGCAGAGGGGGGAGGAGGGAGAGGGAGAGGAGGGAGAGGTTTAAAGAGGGATTTTAGACAAAAGATTACCAAACCCTGTGCTTTTTTCAACACCCCCAGAGGTTGTAAACATGGGGTGAATTGTCTGTACCAACATGATCCATCATCATTTGCCCAACGCCATCATCAACAATACATGGATGGCCGTTCTGTCAAAAGAACTAAATATGATGGAGAATTTGCTTAAAGAAAATAAACAAAGGACCAATAAATAAATAAATAAACAAACATGTTTTATTTAGATAAGTGAGTTATCATCATCACTCATTAAAATCTAAGTATGTAGTCATGTAGATCATAAATCTTTAATTCTCTCCTTCACTTGAAGACCTTGTAATTGGTATTTTTTCCGGTCTGTCTTGTGATACCATGAGTAGCAAGCAGCATGACAATTGACAATGAGTCAATGATCTTTAAGCATTTTTATTTTCTTTTGGTCAAACTTTGAGTTTTTGGTATTTTGATAGTCACTTGCATTGTCAATAATTTTCTCCAATCCTGTTTAAATTGGTTATGATACTATTCTAGATAAATAAATTAGTTGAATCAGTCACTGTTTTTTTTCTTCCATTAATGGAGTTTTTAATTTGACTAATTCTTAACATCCATACCATATTTGGAGGTTTGGGTGGAAGATGACTGAAACATGATGTGTGAGAGATGAAATATAGAAGATGAGTTGTAGTATGTTTGAAAGCAATGATTGAGATTATCATTATTGGTGTTTACTGAGCTTGGAACGTGTAACAAATCCTTGACTCTAAAAGTTAGTTGGTTGTTACTTGAGAATTGAGATTGAGAAAATATGTTTTGTCGGAAAAGACATTAATCCATCTCACATTCTCGCCATCTATAGTTAATCGTTTGGTTTTGACTTTTTATATAAATATAAACGGATATGATTAAAATAACTTTTTTAATTAAAAATGAATAGACATGATTAAAATCAATAGTTTTCATTATAACGAAATGAATGAATAAATGGAGGGTGTCTAATAATCCGAGGTTTTGCTTGTAGAATTATGACTTCGAATTAAAATTCTTCTTTTTCGATGGTGATGAACCCTATATATTCTTTGGGATGATGGCGATGAAAGTGAGATTTATTAATGGAAGGATATGCTTTTACTTGTAAAAATGCAAGACCATCTGCAAACAATCATCTTTTACCACTCTTCAATAATCCCGTCCAGTCTCGGTGCTTTGTTTGCTAGCATGGAAATCTGCTTGTCATAGATAGGGATGCAAACGAGTCCAGTCAAGGAATTACTCGAACTCGAACGAATTTAAAATCTGAAATAATAAGTTATAATATCTATTAAAACAGTCTTAAGAAATAACATTGTAAGTTTTAACAGATTAATAATATCTGAATTTATTCTTCATTCAATTTATCTTGATTAGGATCAACTTTAAGACCAAATACCTCACAGCCTGCCAAATCAAATGTTATTATATTATTATTTAGGAGTTGAAGGTGATGATTTAGGAATCACGATTTAGGGTTTATTTTGGGATATTGTGATATTGAGTTATTTATGTTAGTGTATTTTAAATTTTAACGTTTAATGATTTAAATTTTTAAACAAGGAAAAAAAATGTATTGAGTCATTTATAAATTATGATTTCTCTATATAAAAAATTACAAATATATTTTTAAACCTTAATCCCAAACTCGAACTCAATTTTATATGTTTATTGAGCACCATTACTAAGCTCAAACTCGACTCGATAGCTTATTGAGTAAAGTTCTCTATTAACAAACTATATATTAAACCTACATATTGTTTTTAAATTTATCTGACATTAATTATAACAAAGATAGATTCAGGTGATATAGTTATAAATGAGATATAACATCTAAATTATCATAAAATGGATAGATAATACTAAGGGTGAGAACGGATCGGATACCGTGGTTGGGTTAAATTTTATATCTTAGTGCAGTAGATAACAGTTCATTATCATTGACTTTAATTAATTTTTTTTCCTTCTTCTAATAAAAAAATTACATTAAAATATATATCTTGGAGAATATATATATATATATATAATAGTTTGATGTAAATTAGCATTGTCATCAATTCATCATAGTCAATTAATTAGTCATGTAGTTTTTTAATTTCATCAACACATGCTTGATCCAACGTATACTTTAATGGTCGAGATTCAGATAAAATAATTTGAAATATCGACCATATTTTCAACCGTCTATTTTAAATATTGAGATATATTTTTTTTCCAGTGAAGTCAGCATAAGTTAAGTTCAAAAACGTTCACTTTATGTAAGCCGAAACCATCTTTTAATTATATTATTTTTTAATTATACACATTTCCATTTAACACTATTAAGTACATATTAGATTAGTCTTTCTGAATGTAGCATTTTATTATTATGTTTACACACAACTTCTGGTCGTATGTCATAATCTCGTTTTATTTTTTTTATTTTTCTGAACCTCCATTTGCATTTCATTTGTCTTCTTGCTTGTCTGTCTTTCCATTTTTAATGCATTTCTTGACTTCTAATTTTGTTCTTTTGGTAGGATTATTTATAACACTGTGTTGCACTGTTTATATCTGTCATATCTTGTGTTCATAATCTTCACATGTGTCTTCTTTCACGTTCTTTTATGCGTCTTCTTTTACCTTATTCTTTTTTAACCTTCCTTCGGATCTTTCCACTGATATCAAACATTACTCTTCTTAACCTGATAATCTGATATGACCCTCATCTACTCAATCACTCTTTTCCTTTTCCTTTTGATTCTATTCTTTAATATCTTCTTCTACTCAATCCATTAATTCTTCCCAACCTTTTATCATTAACTGATTTATCATTTAAAAATCTTCATCATTTACTAACCATTTTTTCAACTCATTTTCTTTAATCCATTTTCGTTTTTATAATTTTCTCATTGATTATATATTAACTTCCTTAGTTACTCATCGATGTAATTTACCTTATTTTTTTAACTCAATGATTTCTCATTAAATGACTTCATTTACTTGATGAAGATTAGAACAACATTCGTAATGAAGGACGAGAACAGAGGAATTTGCTAATCAATTCCTAAGGTACGTCTCCTTCACATCGAATAATAAGGTAGAAACCCAGGTCCCATCTTGAAATTTTTTCAACGATAGACCATTCGGTTTTCTGTTCCCAACCTTAACCCTAAATCTTCGATCCATCCATCTATTTAAACTTTCTTGCTTCTCTTTTTCATCCATTCCCATTCTATTTCCTACTAACCTCCTAAAATGGTTTGACACCTTCAAACCTGTCGTGCCGAATTCAGTCGCAAGCGACTGCGGAATGATCGAGTCATCGATCTCATCGTCCTGTCGGATTCCGACCAGGGCACTCCTCTCGATCAACAACCGTCATCTCCAACTACTATAACCACTTTTGTCCAAATCCCATCTTTGAGCATGTCCTCACCAGAGACCCGACATATAAGAATACACTGAAAATCCAGGGTAAAACAGCAATTTTGCCAAGAAATATAAACTAAGGACTTAAGTGAAATAAAACAATTATAAAGGTTATGGTATAACTAAATAAACTACCTTATCAACCGAAAGGGGGTTGTTTATAAAAGTTTCAATAAAACGTTACCAGGACCTAAATGTAATAAATAAGAGTTTTTGATATAAAAACTAACTTGAGTTCAAGTGTTACTATGCAGGCAATTAACCCAAGACTCGTGACAAAAGAATTAAAGAAGTAGAAGGGCCAGAGTGAAATATTTTAAATATATCCTTAACGGATCAATTACAATGGGCCGGATCTTCTTTATTCTTAAACTAATTAGTTACAAGATTAGTTGAGTAACTTTGTATTAATAAACACTGTAATCAAACACACTGATTAATTCAATACAAAGAGTTAATTCTTCTTAACTCAGATTAACTAAACAACACTTCAATAAATCTTCTTCTTTCTCCTTAGTGACAGTTATTTCGGGTAAAAGCCCTTTCTTCTGTGGACGATAAACCCTAGCCAGCAATCTGGCCACTCCGCTGCATTTTGATCGCCCCCGACTTGAGGAAGTCACGGCATTGTCAGCAACGCCTCCGTCGCGACGTGAAGTTAACACGACATCCCAACTGCAACACGTATTCTGTCCCGCAAAACACTCCAGCGAGTAGTACACTCTACGTAGACATCACACTACTCCACTCTCCTATCGTTTCTTCAACATCTTTAGTAGGCCCATTGTCTGACTGCACTTCGACTAACCCTCCAGGATTTGAACCACACGATGTTGTGGTCTCTTCTGTCCGAACTACGGGCACATATTCATAACAACCCTTCTATCCTACTTCAACTATCTTGCTATTCAGGCGATACAAATAACCCACTCCGATTTTTAACATCGCTCAGGTTGTCAGTGAAATGGAGCAGGATATCGTCATTGGTGATGCGCAAGATCTTCAACCTCTGGCTCACATTTTCACGCCTTCAAACAACATAAGAATTGAGCTGCATCCATATTCTTGAAAAGCTGTTTTAAAATCATTACAGACCAATTCAGTTTCTATTAGAACTATACTAATGATTTCATATATTAGTTACTAAAGAAATAAATAACTAAAATAGTTAGTTTGTTAAACAATAAAATAGATAGGACTTGTATAAATAAGAAACTCCTAAATCAAATAAAGGATCGCAACTTGCTTCTTCCTCCCAATTTCCTGATTACATTGAAATGGTATCATTCGCCAACTAGATCCTGGGAAGAATTAATCGTTTCGATCCTAGGAACTGCTCTCCATCATCTTCGACGAACATCAGATCCACTGCGCGATGACGTCTGGAGGTGTTGACACGAGAGTTCCGGCTGCAAACCAAGCGTTCGGCGGCGACGCATCTGAAAAGATCATCATGGCCAAGTACTTCAAAACTGTAGCCCTAGATCGCAATAACTATTTTGCGTGGAGAGCCCAATTTGGGGCTAATATCCAAGGATATGATCTGATGGGATATCTCACCGGAGACGTGAAGCTAGATACTCCGGCAGCGATTAAACAAGATCAGATAATACTTGGATGGTTATTCTCGTCGATGTCGGCATCTGTTCTCCCAGATGTTTCGAACTGTGACACATCGCATCAGGTATGGTTAAATCTTCAAATGGATTATGCATCCAACTCACGATCGCAGATAATGAGCTTACGACAGAAGCTGCAAAATCTGAAATTAGGGGGCAGATCAATTTCAGAATATCTTGCTGAAATCAATACTATACTGGAGGCATTAGCGGTTACGGGTGAGAAAATTAATGATACAGATTTAGTCATTCTTGTTCTAGCAGGAATGGGAGATGAATACGAAATGCTGGTACAGAACGTTAGTTCAAGACCTGATGAAGTTACGTATAGAATGCTGAAAGCTATGTTGACTGACATGGAGGTACGACAACAGCGATCCAGGCAGTTGAATCCCATAAGTGCCAATGTGGTCATCGAAAGCACGGATAAATCTGGAAAGAATTCAAAGAATAGTAAACTGGTGATATGTCAAATTTGTTCAAAGAAAGGACACAATGCATTAAATTATTTTAATAGAATAAATCTATCAAAATTTCCATCACAACATAACAGGACTTTATCTCCTTCTGGGACTACGGGCAAGGCATCCGTGAACATGAAGTATGAGGCCGGAATGTCAATTTGGTATCCATACTCCGGAGCGACAAATCATATAACTTATGAGGAGTCGAACATTCAAAATGCAAAAGCTTGTAATAAATCGATCAATACCGCGGATGGGCGCCCAATGAGCATCACACATACGGGTATATCGGTATTTTCTTCAAATAACAGAAATTTAGTTCTTGATGAATTGTTATTAGTCCCAACTGCAACTAAAAACTTATTATCTGTGAAGAAGTTCTGTAGTGATAATGAGGTTTTGATTGAATTTAATTCTCAGACCGTGAAGGTGAAAGATCTAGAATCAAAGAAGATATTATTCGTTGGCAAAGAAAGTAATGAGTTGTATGAATTACCCATTATGATGCGATCTGTAATGCAGGCTAATCAGGTGAACGAAGGACTGAATGCTGATGCAAGGACATGGCATTTACGCCTAAGACACTTACATGCTCGTGCAATGGAAAATCTTCATAGAAAGAGAATAATCAAAATTTCAGATATAGATCATTTTAATAAAACTTGTGATGAATGTTGTATAAATAAAAGTCATAAATTGCAACATATTTCCAGAAAAACTGTATATTCCGATCCATTAGAGTTGATTTTTACCGATATATGGAGACCGGCCTCGGAAAGCTCGATTGAAAGATATCGATATTACTTAAATTTTGTAGATGCTGCTACGAATTTTAATTGGGTATATCTTCTAAAAAGAAAGAGTGAGGTCAGTAAATGTTTCTCGGAATTCAAAGTATTGGTTGAAAAACAATTCGAGAGATCTATCAAATCTATTCAAAGCGACAACGCAAAAGAATTTCTTAAACTCACAGAAATGCTGCGACAGAATGGGATTATTCACAGATTAAGTTGTCCTCATACACATCCTCAAATGGGAAAGGTAGAACGCAGGCACCGGCACATAGTTGACACTGGGCTAGCTTTGTTAAAGCACACCGGAATAGCTACAATGTATTGAGACTATGCTTTTATGGCTGCTGTATACTTATATAATAGAAATCCCACGGCCATATTAGAACACCGATCACCGTATGAAGCATTGTACAAGCAATTACCGGAATACGGAAAACTTCGAGTTTTTGGATCAAAGTATTTTCCTAACTTACGTGCATACAGAAGTAACAAGTTAGAAGATAAATCGGCACCGTTCTTGTTCATGGGTTATCCGGCTAACTTCGATGGATACATATGCATGAGTCCTAATGATGGGAGGATTGTTGTATCTAGAGATGTCAAATTCATTGAAGATATATTCATAGTAGGAAAGAAAGACGATGAGTATGAAAATCAGAATCGGGAAGATCAAACTGTCAAAATTGGGCAGAAATTGAACTATTCGAGTCAAAATTCAAATCCTGATGAAAACAATCAACAATCGACAGATACGGGGGATGGGGAGGTCATTCCATCCGATTCGGAAAACGAGGTGGTTGTTCCATTCGAAGATATTCGACTAGCTAATTCGGAAGATGAAGAGGTCATTCCGTCCGATCAACATCGACCTATTACCAGAAAGGCGAATGGCATCATCAAACCGAATCCACGATATGCACTTACCATGGCAACATCTCAAAAGATAGCACCCACATCGGTGAAAGTTGCACTACAGAATCCGGAGTGGAAAGCGGCAATGCAAGAAGAATACGATGCCTTAATGAAGAATCAAACTTGGGAATTGGTGCCAAGGACAACAGGCGATAGTGTCATCAACAACTTATGGTTATTCAAGGTTAAAGAAAAATCAGATGGCACAGTCGAACGATTGAAGGCGAGATTAATTGGTGGCGAACGGAATGTCTCAAATTGAGGGGAGAGACTATAACGAAACATTCAGCCCAGTTGTAAAAGCGGTAATGATTCACGTAGTCTTGACGATAGCTACATCAAAGAATTGGGACATGCTACAGATCGACATAAGTAACGCATTTTTGCATGGCAAACTTGATGAAAGAATCCTAATGCGGCAACCAATAGGATTCATGGATGAACAGAAACTGAATCATGTATGCTTGTTGAAAAGATCATTGTATGGGCTTAAACAATCTTCACGAATGTGGTTTAGGCGCCTCAAGGATTTTCTACACACAATGGGATTCCGAGCAAGCGAATCAGACGCATCTTTGTTCATACGGCATGATGAAAAAACGACATATATTCTCGTCTACATAGACGATATGGTCATTACAGGATCAAGCCCAACAAAGGTGAAACAATGTTTGAATGAATTATCATTGGAATTTGCAGTTAGATCACTGGCAAAACTCGATTATTTTCTGGGCATAAGAGTGAGGGATCGAGATGATGGTTTATTTCTTGATCAACAACTCTATCTAACTAATTTGATAAAAAGGTGTAAATTTGACAATATGCGACCTGTAATGACCCCGATGGAAGCAAACATTGATTTACAATGAGAAGGCAAGATATTGGAGAATCCCACCGAATATAGAAAGATTGTGGGATCTCTTCAATATCTTACTTTGTCGAGGCCGGACATTGCACTCGGAGTATGCAAATTAGCTCAGTTCATGGAAAAGCCACTCGATATTCACTGGAACGCATTGAAACGAATGATGCGGTACTTGGCTGGAACACAAGAAATGGGGATCATATTGAAGAAATCGCAAAACTTCAACATATCGGCATATTGCGATGCGGATTGGGCTTCAGACACGTTTGATCGTCGAAGTCACACGGGATACATGGTCTGTATCAGGGAATCATTGATAACATGGTCTTCGAAAAAACAAAGCACGGAGTCTGAATTTAGGACTATAACATCGACAGCGGCAGAAATCGAATGGGTAGCGTCACTGTTGCATGAATTAGGAATTGAAATCAAAAAACAGTATGAATTACGAAGTAACAATCTGGGTGCAACCCAACTAGCGGCGAACCCAGTATATCACACCAAAATCAAGCATGCTGCGCTAGATTTCAGATTCGTCAGGGAAAGGGTAGAAAAGAAAACCTTATCAGTAGTCCACGTCTCAAACAAGTTTTAAAGAGCTGATACGTTGACAAAAGCACTTCGATCATCTGGAATTCTAGAGCTCAGAGACAATCTCGTCAGTCCACACCGACAAGATTGAGGGGGCCTATTAGAACTATTCGTCATATATTAGTTACTAAAGAAATAAATAACTAAAATAGTTAGTTTGTTAAATAATAAACTAGATAGGACTTGTATAAATAAGAAACTCCTAAATCAAATAAAGGATCGCAACTTGCTTCTTCTTCCCAATTTCCTGATTACATTGAAAGTTTCAGAATGTTCTCCAGTCTTTCCACGTAGTGAAACAATCGAACTGGTAAAGTCATTTTCGATGTAGGGGTCAAAAAACAGGAAAGAAACAAACAAAACCATAGACGACACAAATCATTAATACCTTCAAGTTCAACAACACCATATTTCACTTGACTTAATAACCTCTTTCACCATAAAAAATTATCTGGACAAAATAACAAATTAAAATTAGATTCTACTAAGTAGTAACAGCTAATGGATACAATATTTGCAAATTACAATCACCTTATACTCTGGGTATCGTTAAAGTATTTCTTCCAAAATGGGATAGCATGATTAGCTTCATCACCGCGCGCGGGCAATCATTATTCTTGTCCCTTCGTATGAAAGACCCATAATGTAACTAATATCTTTAACTGAAACTTCTAGCACTTTATCCTTAACATTAAACTTTCTATCTCCAAGGTAGTGACCGACAAAATCGTCTAGATGGTAAAGATTAACTAGGACTTCTAGTAATTAAGGTTTTGTTATTTTACGCTCTTAGTACGAACTTTTCGGAAAGATTTTTTGTGAGAGTTGTGGTAAATCTACCTTTTTGTCTAATTGATAAGGGTACATTTTTTTCTTCTTCCTTTTGCATTCTGAATATAATGTTAATTTTTTTTATAAAACAGTGAACGTCTATAAACAACTACAAAAATAAAGAGAAATAGAAATCTACCGCACGAGGAGATTTTCTTGTACTTGCATTTCTTATCTGGATATATTATACCTATATGAACAGGTTGGTTTTCAAAAACAGAGATTTAAAGATCGTTGAGGGTGTCGTTGCCTCTATCGGTGTCTGAACTTGTTAGGAATGTATATTTAGAATAATTGATGCTTAATTGAAAATACGATGATATGAAGATATTGAAATTGAGATATTGATATATTATTGGGATTGCAGATTGCAGAAGATTGACTGAGAAGATGATTGCAGATTGATTGAGAAGATGATTGAAGACGTTGTCGGATTCAATCTTGACAGATCACCAAAAGGCTACATGCTCTTTGTTATTTATAGAGTTTTGTGATTAATTACCAACGGCCATATTAGCCTTAATTAGGAATGTGGGTGGTTGTTTGAATGTTTAATTGTTATTAACTTTGATTTGGTTTAATTGCATTTTAGATGTGTTTTAAGTTATAAAGGGTTTTAAATGCAATTTCTTAATTTATCTCTAATAGAATAGAACTATCTCCTAAAAATAAGTGCAAATTAACAAAACTATTTTATAAATCTCACAACTGACAATTGTACTTCGCTTTCAATATGTATAACCTTAAATCGTTAATAGACAACAGTTTACCGACGTAGTGTAGTACCCGTTTGCCCGTACGTAGTATTTGAAGGGAAGCATTTTTATCGTTAACAAAATCGAAATCGTCATAAGCGGAAGCCCTCAAACAAGGGTTCTTCCGACACATGTTTTTAGGAGATCATATTACCAGCAATTACTGAAGAAACGGGTATGTCGAATAGACATGGGCAAGATATTAAATACTAATATAATAATATCATCTAAGAAAAGCCATCCATAATGGAATGAACGGTGGATTTTATAGGTCATATCTTGACAGTCTTGAAATTAGTTTTTCTTAAAAACTTGTCCTATATTTTACAAGTAACAACTAAACGAAATTATGTTTTCAATTTAATTTTAAGTTTTTTAAATGATATTCATGCAAATTCACCAATATACAAATTTTAGGCTTTATTTAGACTTTTCTGCGTTGTTTAAAATGCTGGGATTTTCACAATATAAATAACACGTTTTTCCGATTAGCTATACCAACTGAATTGAAAACAGTCACCGACACTGGAATTTCCGGCCAGTCAAGGAATGACGAACAATGGAATTCCTCGTCGTCGTATCGCCTTGGTCACAGGGATCACCGGACAAGATGGATCCTACCTGACGGAGTTTCTCCTCTCCAAGGACTACGAAGTTCACGGCCTCATCCGACGCTCCTCCAACTTCAACACCCAACGCCTTGAACACATCTACATCGACCCCCATAACTCCACCAAAGCTCTCATGAAGCTCCACTACGCCGATCTCACCGATGCCTCATCCCTCCGTCGGTGGATCGACGAGATCCAGCCCGACGAGGTCTACAATCTCGCGGCGCAGTCTCACGTTGCGGTTTCCTTCGAGATCCCGGATTATACCGCCGATGTGGTAGCCACCGGTGCCTTACGGCTCCTTGAGGCGGTCCGATCTCATCTCGCCTCCCAACCTGCTCGCCAGATCCGTTACTACCAGGCTGGATCTTCTGAGATGTTCGGGTCTACTCCGCCCCCTCAATCGGAGACCACTCCATTCCACCCGAGATCCCCCTATGCCGTGGCCAAATGCGCCGCGCATTGGTATACAGTGAATTACAGAGAGGCGTACGGACTTTACGCTTGCAACGGGATTCTCTTCAACCACGAGAGTCCACGCCGAGGGGAGAATTTCGTGACGAGGAAAATCACCAGAGCTGTGGGAAGAATCCAGATGGGATTGCAAAGTAAGTTGTTCTTGGGGAACCTGACAGCGTCGAGGGATTGGGGATTCGCCGGGGACTACGTGGAGGCGATGTGGTTGATGCTACAGCAGGAGAAGCCTGACGACTATGTGGTGGCGACTGAGGAGAGCCATACTGTGGAGGAGTTTCTGCAGGTGGCTTTTGGGTATGTGGGGCTCAACTGGAAGGATCATGTTGTGATTGACAAGCGGTATTTCCGACCGGCGGAAGTGGATAACTTGAAAGGGGATTCTTCCAAGACCAGGAAAGTGTTAGGATGGAAACCTAAGGTGGGATTCGTCGACCTCGTCAGGATGATGGTCGATCGAGATTTGGATATTGCCAAGAGGGAGAAGGTTCTTGTTGACGCCGGTTACATGGATTCTCAGCAGCAGGTCTGATGATTCGCCCTCCAGGTTTGTTTAGTTTCTCATCACAGTATGTATAATAAATAATAATGGATTGATAGATTCATTCATGAATTTTTTAATCTTTGTTGGGTATTTAGTTTTTATTCGTAAATTCAAATAGAAGATGATGGTGTTGGTGTTGTAATGTTGTTGATGATTTCTAAAATCCCAATAAAATCGAGACATTCTGATTATAAATACAACAAAATATCTGGAAAGAAACTGGAGATTGAAATGAAAAACAACGACAAATCTCTGTGAAGGAAATGAAGATTGAAAAATATCCGTGTTCTCATATGTAATTCTGAATTTACGATGATTTTTGTTTAATTAAACACGACAAATTGAAAAATTCTGGTAAAAATCAAATTTCTGTGAAACACAACCATTGAATAATAACACCGATCAACCGATGCGATGTTGGTGTTCGCTGATTCTGATTATATTAAAAAAAACAATCAATAATAACACACCCAAGTCACCCAAACAATAATAATAAAAATTCTCAAAAAATCCTGATTTTAACTAACTCAATATCAGAGTCAGATGATGATCATCTCCGCCATTTTCGCTCTGCAGGAAGAATCAGAATCAGAATTGTATCAGGATTGGAATCAGAATGAGATCTTACTTACTGGCAGCAGGGTTTTGGGGGGATGTTGTGTTGGTTCCTTTGGAACTTTGTTGCTGCATACGGGGAGAAGAAGCATGTTTTCCATCAATAAAAGGCAAGGAATGTCGCTTCTTTGTGGTGTAGCTCTCCTTGTTCTGCTGCTGATGCATGTCTGGGCTTGCCGGCTTCGGAGAGTTGCTGGCATGGACCTTGGCCCTTGCGGACTCAGTAGCTTGCATATAACTTGGTAGCGAATTGCTACTGCTGCTGCTGCTCATTCTTGTTGGCTCAAAATCACCACTATCATCGAGTTTCCGTGTCCCCGTCAAGTTTTTTCTCTTCCCAGTTTTAGGTAAATTATCTGGAGTTGCTTCAGTGTTTGGGTTGGCTGGGGAAATACTGCCGGAAAGCTGGAATCTTGACTTTTTTGCAGATAACCTAGCATTGGTCTTCTTGCCCTGTTCAATATTTGAATGATAGGTCCGTCTTTCAGGAGTTGTTCCAAGCATAGAATTTGAGCCTTCGGGAGACAGGTGCAATCTGTTTCCTTCCTGATCAGTTTCTTGTTCATGTTTTGGCTCTTCATCAGTTGGGACTGTGTGATCAGAATAAGTTAAAATACGATTCCCAGGATGTATGATGTCGATTTCTTCAATCTTTTGCTCTTGAGGTGTTGTTTCAGAATCAGCATTTTCATGATTATGATCATTAGATGCATTCAAAGCTCCAATTTCAAACAGCATCTCCCCATCTTCAGCTTCAACTATAACTTCAGCTTCAGTGAGATTGTCTGGTGAATCGAGTGTTGACGAAACAGAGATTTCAGTCCCACAACGTGAGGCGACAGTTTCTGTTATCAAGTTCATCTCAAGTTTTTTAAATACATCAACATCAAATTGTGGTGGTGGTGGTTCATCTGCTAAATTTGGATTAGAAATAAAATGATCTGTTTCTGATTTCGTGTCATCTCCAGACAGCCTCATGTCCGATTTTGAAACTGCAGAAGGCTCTTCAAATATCGACTGGACAGCAGTAACCACAGGATTGCATGACTTCCTTAACATAATTCCAAATCTTTTGCTCTCATCAGAGTCTTCTTCTATCGTTGATTCATCCATTCTTGTAATGCCGCAAATCTGCTTTGATATTGGGGGCATTGGTGGATCATGGAACTCAACAATGGGGAATTTGGATGGAACATCAGATTCATCGTCTAAGGCAATTTGATCTTCGACTAGAATTACAGAATTCTCATCATCTTTGCATTCTGTTGCTTCTTGTTTTTCATCAGAATGACAAGAAACAGAAACAGTGGTGATCTGAACTTCAGTGCTACCCATACCAACTTCCTGATGTGGACTAACAACATCTGATGAGGTTACAGTCATCCACCTCTCCAACCACTTCCAAGCTGAATCAGATCTTGAAGGATCAAAACTGATGTGAATCACTTTCTCTCTTCCGCCCGGCAACTCCAAGAGCTACAAACCAAACAGCAAACAATGCTTTAAAACTATGGTTATAGACTTATAGTATGTGTGTGTGTGTATGTTTGATTACCTGGCGTGCAAATCCATTTGCAAGTAGCTTTTCAGTGGAAGAATGCATTATATTCTGCTTGGTTTGTTTGGTATCAAAGATGATATCCTTTTCGCTTCCCTTTGCCTGAGATCCTGTGGATTGAATCACCCCATCTTCACTGACTGTGTTTTCAGCAGACCGATGCTGCCGAGAGCGTACGAGTGCCTGCAATTTGACAATGGCTTGAACACAGCGTAGAGTGCCGATTGCTTGCCTTCGAACCAGATGGCCGCGAACAGAAGCCTGTAACTTGACAATGCTCTGAAGCTTCGCCATTTCCTTCTGTGCCTAAACCATGGGAGAGAAGGAAATTAGGTGATACACAGAAAGATTAGCCAAATTGGCCACAATAAGTATTAAAATGTCTGAGGATTCAGGGATGGGTCTGGTACGGTGATATATTATGTCGCAAAAATATACAGTCCGTTATCAAAAAGAAAAAGAAAAAGAAAAAGGAATAAAGAAAGAAAGAAAGAAAGAAAGAGGTAATTAGGTAATTAAGTTGTTTTGTTTGATTGAAGCAATTGGGGGAAATACCAGGAATCTTCGAATGGAGGTCTGGATGAGAATGACAATGGAGTCTTCAATCTGGCAATCATCATCGTCAGTGGTTGGTTGTGGAGGGATAATAGAAGTATGTTCTGCAAATTTGACAACAGAAATTTTAGCAGGAGGCGGTGGTAGTATTTCCGAAGTATCTTCCTCCACTTTCTTTTTCTCCTTCTCTCCCACCACCACCGTGACAGACTCAGAAGTAGGTTCAGTCAGCAGCGCATTGTTGTTAAGAACTCGGCGACGTTCAGATCTCTTCCCAAACCGCCACTTGCATTTCCTTCTTGACGAACCTCCGTCCTGAAAAAGAAAAAGCGAAATCCATTCACCAGATCTACCATTGTATAGACTATAGAGAAGTGAAAACACTCCGAACTACGAAGTCACCTGAACCGATCCAGAATCGTCGTTCTCCGGTAGATCTCCGACGCATCTGAAGATCTTCAGACAAGATCTCCCGTCTCTCTTCTCCTCCATCTCAACCGGGAATGGTTGGAAACCGTAGTGGTGGTACTAGGCCACTACTACTAGCAGTGGACAGCACAGAATCCAAAAAATCCCAGAAATCGATTCTAGTCTTCTAGGGATTCCCATAATAAAATCAGTTTGTTTTTTCTTGTTATATTTCGTATTTATTGTCGTTTAGTTAGTTGGCAGTCTTGGCAGCTATGTTTTTTTTTTAAATAGAATGATTCGATGCTTCTTTTGACAGCCTGTTGTGTCGGGAGGTTTTGTCCAAAAACCTTCCAACGTCACATGTCCTCTTAAATAATTAAATACTTAAATGCATCGATTTTTTGTAGTTGTGACTTTTTACCACGTGTCGTGTGACTGTGTTTTTATAAAGCATTAATTACTAATCATACTTTTTTACACTAATTTAGTATGGTATACATCAGTAACTCCTTACCGACTCCAAATACCCAAGTCATCGGCTTCTGAAGAGCGGTACTGAGAAATAATAATTAGGTTTTGCGTTCTCCTTAAAGAGCACGACTACAATAACATAGGTATTAGAAATTAATATTTTATAATATTTTCTTTATATATAATAATATAATTTTAATCTCTTTTGATATTTCTTGTATTATTATATGTTTATATTAGATAAATTAAATTATTATAAATTATAAAGAAAACATTTTATGTAAGAACAGTACAATGAAAATCTTTATGAGAATATAATCTTATCCTCATTTAAAAACGTTATTCTATTCATTCACGTCATTTTAATATTATTTATTCATTATCATTTAAAAACATATGTAACAAATGTTATGAGACTAAGATATGTAACAAATGTAACATATGTAAAAACATTATTCATTATTAATTATAAAGAAATCTCATGCATGCGACTAAGATTGAAAAAAAGAATCTCCCAAAAGAGTCTGAGATTGAGAAAAAAAAAATCTTCCGAAAGAGTTTGAGGTTGAAAAAAAAAATCTCTCAAAGGAACCTGAAGGAGAAACAAAACTTTGTTGAGTAAATAGAAATACAATCAACCAACCAAACGATATCACGTGACAATTATAACATAAAAATTTTAATTATTTAACTAATTTTAAAATAGTAAACACGTGAAATTCCTGTACAAATTTTATTCGTTCATTTTCATTAGTCACTATTTTTGTGCATCTTCATATCTGACCGAGATATTGTTCTTACATGTTCTTTTTTAACCATTTACATCACAAACTGGCCCTATACATTTATAAACGTCAACAACTCAACTGATTTCCTCATTTCCTACAGTATTTAAAAAAAAACTTAAGAACTGAAAAATATTACGAATCCTATGGAAAATAAAATTACAAATTTAGTTCAATGATTAAAAACAAAACAAAAAAGCCATCCGAAAATTCCTCTCTATAAGATTAAATTGACAATATTATTCATTTCATCATCTATTTCATGATTTTCATCTTTACCAGTGAGTAATACCTACCAAGAAAGGCTGAAAGCCTGAAAGGGTTTAATAGGATTTAAGGATTGAGAGAAATAGAAGAAGAAAAATTACAACATTGATGAGAGAACCTATCAAACAATTAATTGGGACGTGATAGATAATCGTGAGAAATCAATAAAAACAGGGAGGGAAATAACAAGTTTCGGTTTGGTTGCAGCTACTGGAAATTAGGTCAGAAAAACAAAGCTTACTTGGTTCAAGATTTTGATTTTTTAGGACGACCTCTGCTACCTTTTCCACTGAGTTTGGTCTCTGTAGATTTAGGACGGCCCCTACTACGTCCAGAAACCTTGGTAGTTACTGCAGATGTTGAAGACCCTTTAGGACGGCCTCTTCCCCGTCCAGAAACTTCCGTTAATGTTTTCGATGAACCTTTAGGACGGCCTCGCCCACGCTTATTATTAGCCTTTTTGACACACCCATTTCCATATGTGTCATCTTCACTGTCTTCTTCTTCTTTAATCCCATAATCTTCACTTTCTGATTCAGAGGATGGAAGTGGAACTTCCTTCTTATTCCTTTTCTTAGTATTAGTATTCTTAGGAGTCTTAACAGGAGATGCAGAGCTCTTTGCCATTCCATTTACATTCGTATCATCCAAAACACCTGAGGAATAATAAATTGACCATAATAGTTTTAGAGTTACAATTGTTAATTATAAATTTAAAAATAACCAAGACCATGTCGATCAAATACCTTCAACAGAAGAGTCGCCGTCATAAATATCAAGCTGCAAATAAACGATTCAATATAGTAATTAGGTATATATGCAAGGAAGAGTAAGCAATTAAAGTTAGATATACCCTTCAATTTGGTCGAAGATGAGAATACCTGATCTAGACACTCACCGGCACTCTTTCTATCCACAACCACAGCCGAAAGACCTGTACCACATGCCACACTACAAAACATGAAGAGACGATATTTTATGATGTGAAAGATAAATGTAATATAGTGGAAGATTTTAAATACATGTAAACTGTACCTTATGATGCGTATGCCATCAAGACTTTCAATTTTCTTGGGATTTGAGGAGGATCTAAGATAAACAAGGCATATAAAAAGAAACTAACTTCAGATTACTATAACAAGATAATGATTCAGCGAATCAGAGTACAAATGGTTGAAAGACGTACTTTTGCCCATGTGGTCCATAACCAAGCTCTCCGTATTGAGCTGCACCCCAACTTATGCAAGAGTCATCAGCACCCACAACATGGTGCAGATGACCAGAATGCATGCAATGGATATTCCAACCGCTGACAATTTAAAAAAAAAAACTTTAAAAATATTTGAACCAAAAATGAAAAGTAGATGCAGAGTATTCAATATTTTGATGTATTCAATAATACAGAGCATAGCATCATATTTCGGAACATATATGTATCCCCACAAAAAGTAACATGGTTTTTATCAAATCTACAGTCATTTTGTTGATAAAGATTAAGAATGTCGTCATTTTATATAAATCTTCATAAAAAGTAATATGGTTTTGATCGAATCTATAGTCATTTTGTTGATAAACATTAAGAACGCCGTCATTTTTTATATAAAGGTGAAATTAAGCATAGAAGGGGCAAAATTCTGATAACAATGATTTGAAAGATAAGCTAATAATTATCGTCAATTCGTCAGTATGCTTATATAGCTCTGCCTGTCAGCCAAACAACAATTAAGTAGTAGATGACTGGTGCCTGAAGGAATGACAGACTGATTGGGTTTCTTTTAAACTTATCAATGAAGAGGCTCAAGTCTCTGTGTGTGTAATGAAATTCTTAATGATTACACCATCATAAGTCGTGACAAAATGGGGATGAGAGATTAAAATCAGAAATATAAAACATGATTCAATCACAAACGAAATAAACATAATTGACTGACAATTGAAAGATCAAGCAAAATATTTCTGAAAGTGAAGCAAAGAATAAAGTGGATTGGGCACCTCAGGTCCATTAAAGGTTTAGGATACATCCAATCATCCCCTGTGTTTTTTATTTTTCCCCACATATACAACTGACCTCCCCCTGAAAATGATAAACGAATAAAATAAAATTGACGTTTGTTTCAATCTTCGGAAATTGAATTAATGAAACCCAAAATTTAGGGAAAATCAACAGAGTTGTATTGTTATGGAAACATTGAACAGTAAAAAAAGTAGATTATCACACTACATATTAAAAATTACAAGACTATAAAAAAATGGAATTGAAAAAATATAAATAGATAATGAAAGGTCGATGAAAAAATCCATGTGAGAATGCAAGAAGCCAAGAATGTAATTGAAAGTGTATCATTCTCGTTAAGCGATTTGGTATCGTAATGGTCCAAATTATCTAACTCTAACTGTATAGAATATAATTTACTACTTGACTAATATCACATAGATAAATAGATTGAAAAATAAGAACATAAGAATTTGATTTGAAATTTAATCACACAAGAACGAAGCACAATATCACTCCCTTCTCTTGTATGCAAACTTACTGGATATCCTTTGGATATGAAACAATAAAAAGTACTAGCAGAAGAAAAAAACATGTGCTTTATCAGAGTATACTAGAAAGGGAAAGAATGATTAATAAGGAGCTTTACCAGTTAAACCAAATGTCGTTACAGCTATATAATTTAAAATATTGTGATTAGTGTGGAATCTAGCTTTCTACACTTCAATGAAATGAGGCTGTAGAAATAAACCATAGTTATTGCTAGTTATTTACATACTAGTTCACAACTTCATCATTTCAGTATAATAATGAGTGTAATAAGAAAAAGGCAAGGTTAATTTACATAATTGTGTGTATGGATCAAACAAAATGTTCATGCATTGCGGAAAATATATCAAGGCTATATGATAATGATATAAGAATAACCAAGGTTTTCTGGCGATAGCATGGTGTGCATGGAAGCATATGCAAGCATCTGGTCGCATATGCGAAATTCCAAATATCTTAAGTCTCTTAGAGTGAAATAGAAATACTCTAATAAAAATATCTAATTCATAATATCAAGATCATCTCCTCTACCACTATCTTTGGGAACAACTGGCCTTGACCTTGTCGATTTCTATCTCAACGGATTTAGATCTACAAAGATTTTAAAATTTAAATGGTTATTTGATGAGGGTCAGACTGAATCCGAACCGGATCCGCCTAAGAATCCAAAATAGACGACTCCTAAATTAGGCGATATGGATTTTGCACATGGTAACATATTATGCATGCACATAGAAAAGCTTGAGAATAACAAATGAATTAATTTAATGCTATTTTTTTCAGTACCAGCAGTACAAGCTGAATTCGCAGAACCAGCTGAAACCACTGCATCAGGTGGAAGAACATTTTTCCTTTGAAAAACATCAACTAATCTAGGCACCCATTCATCTTTCTGCTCTCTATGACCCAGCCTATACAAACAAAACAACAGTACAATATTTATTGAAAATTGGACACTGCAGTACATTCCATCCTCACATGTGAAGTTTTTGTAATATAATTTGGATATCATGCTTTTTAAATAATTCGAAGAAAAAAACTGTGGCAATATTCCATACCTTCCGTACCCACCATATCCCCACCTGATAATGTAAATAAGAGCAAGTGAGAAATTTAAGATAAATAAATAAATAGTTGAACCCTAAATCCCTAATAAAAAAATAGGTTGTTACTGGAGTAAATAAAATCAATGAAATAAAACAAATGAAAAAGCATCTACGTTGATGCAATAAAAATATAAAAATGACAAAAGTTGAGTATACATACGTGTAAACAAATCCACTTGAGTCCACTGCAACTGGATGTACAAAAAAGCCATAGAATTTATTCAAGTATGATCAAATGTACGGAAATTGAAGATAATTTATATTAGTATTGCTAGAAAAACCTGTATGGTTTGTTCCACATGCAACTTTTACTATAGTTTTCTCTGAAAAGGCAGCAATTGCTTGCGGACGAGGTAGAGGTTCATAAACCAGCTTAACCGAACTGTTTTTAGAATTGTACTAGAAGTATATAAAATTAAAAATAAGTTAGCGCAAAAATAGATATACTTCTAGCACATTATAACAATCTAAATTCATCTCAATCACTAACCTCTCGGTTTGTCCCATGCCCTAGTTGTCCATATTGTGGAAGACCTGCAGAACTGCAACAAATAGACATTCAAATATTAAACTAATAATTAATCTGTGATATTGATGCCTAGAATATCTAGGTCAAGGTACAGTTGCAACAGACAATACTATACCAAACAAAGCAGTCACTCAACATACAGTATAGAAGAGCCTTCGATTGAAGAGAGCCACATGGTAAATTCACCACCACATGCAACATCTGTGGCTTGAGAGATTAAACATGACACTGGAGACAGATGTGCTTCTGAAAATGTAGAATGTTGGAGTTAAAATGATGATGTAATTAACAGTAATTTTACGTTCATTACAGCATAAGATAATTAATTTTGTGAATTTTTAATAAAAATGATCCTTGAATCTTCATTCCTTATTATTTATAAGAAATTAAACATATTAATTTAGCAAGACTAAAAATATTTATTAGTTTGGTGACGATGGAGTTTTAGTTAAATAGTTTCCTATGATCCTATCAAGTTTGTTTCATTTATATTGCATTCTCTCTTCTGTATAAGAGGAGATGATATTTTTTGTCAAGATAACAATCTTATACCATGTTTCCAAAAAACATAAGAAAGAGCATAATGATCAAGCTAACTAAAGATTAATTGTTTGAGGATATAGAAAAACGAAACATTATCAAGGACATAGAAAAATAGGCCATTAATCAAAACTTGGTTTGAAAAATAACATAATTTATGTGTAGCACTTCCGGACTTGATAAATTAACAATAAATTGGAAAATATTTTTTTTTTATCTACTAAACAATAATTTGTGGTCCATTTAAAAATAAATAAAAAAGTTGAATCTGTAAGCCTACCATTCTTTACCGATCCAGATCCCAATTGTCCATGCTTATTCCATCCAAATGCAAATGACTTTCCATCATCAGTTACCACAACAGTATGGCTCCTTCCAGATCCAGCTTTAGCAATTTTATATCTGAGATAAAAAACCTCGAATGGGTAAGATTTTTTATCGATAACAAATCTATATTATTAAAGCCAACTATTTTGTTTTTAATTGTCCAGTATTATTTTTATTTTCATCCATGTGGCATTTAAAATAAAAGAGAAAAAATCGACCAGAAAGAACTCTTATTGTCCATATATGTAACACATTGTTAACATAATACATTTTTTTCATCGAATTTGATGATACCTCTGGTCCATCAGACCAGGCCTATCCCCGACCAGGCCCAGCAGGCCCACTTGACCAGTGAAAGAAGGCCCGGTCCAGTAGGAAAATGTATAAATACCCCTAGGGGTTGAATGTAGAAAAGGGGGGGAACATTTATAATACATTTAGTAGATTGTCTGGTATATACTCTGTATCACTATCACACCATCAGAATTATAATTTTAAAAAGTAAAATCATATAATAATTGTATCTCTTCATGTAAAGATGTAGCTCTTTAGATACTATGTAGCAGAAGAAAATGTAATACTACATTCATGCAGAGCATAATTTCTAGTTTTTACATCATTAATGTCATGTTAAAATTCTTTATTCCAGTATTTTATAATATGGAGAATAAAATAGTAAAGTAAATTGTAAATGCATTATTCTTCAAGACATCCACAAAGATAACAACTTGTTTTTGTTGTTCATGCCATTAAAATACCAGTTATACTTTTATTAACCGTGTCAAAAATACTAGGAGAAAAATGAGTAAACTTGTAAGTCACCGTGCAGTTGCAGAGTCAAGAACACGTAGAGAAGGCCGAGGAGTAAGAATCTGACTTACTTGGAAAGTCCGGATACAACTGTTGGGAGGTTCCTCTGCAAGGTATCCCCGTGTCCTAGCTGCCCTTTCTACTCAATAAACAACAGAAACGTGTAATACCACCATCCAAAAAACTCACAAGAGGAGAAAAAATATATCATTTCTCATCCAAACACACCTCATTCCTCCCCCAAGTGTAGCATCGTCCATGTGTGTCCACAGCAACACAATGACAAGAAACTTTTATTTTTTGAAAAAACAAAACGAATAGACCAAACAATCCAAATCAGCATCACAAGGCTTCCATTTTAAAAAAACGACATGGTTAGTAGGTTACCACTTCCAGAAGCCACAAATCGGATGTCAACCCCGACGAGCGTGCGGAGGCGAGTTGGGGAGATCAAGTTGCCGAAGCTATTGGAAGGACGCCGACCCATGGTATCCCAAGCAGTACTGCCGAAATAAAGCACTTCTCCACCAACCCTCTCTTCCTCCTCTTCCTCCTTGGGATTCTTCTCAGCATCAGCCGCCGCCATGTTCAGATGAAACGGTTTAGAATTCCGGTGGTTGTTGAAGAAGTTTGAAAATTTGAACCCTAAATGGATGGGATAGATGTATAGAACTATAGATAGAACTTGGAAGAAAAGGAAATTGGGGGAAAATAAAATAAAAGGAGGAAAGAAATAAAAACTTGGATAAAGAGGACTGTTAGTAATTAATTTACTTTTATTCCTGCTTCGGAACTCGCGCCATTTGGGTGCTGTTTTTTTAATTCCGGACAACAGTGTTTTTGACAGATCATTGGATCAATTAGTGCGCTTTAACATAAAATTAGGGTTTCAACTTTCAATGTTATCTTATTTTCTGTCGCTTGTCAGGCTACAAATGTTAGCTTGTCCTGTTCAGACAGTTCGAGCAGTTCAGGCAGTTTAACTGGTGTCTGCTTTCCTGCTGGGGTGTAGAAGTAGGTAGTGTTTAATACCTATTTAATTACAACTACAGCCATATTTGATGGTCCATTGATTAGTAAATTACACATAAAATCAAATATACCAAAAAATATCATTCACTTATAAATTATTAGAGTGAAAATCAGCTGTAAAATGTGATTCATGTAAAAAATCGATAAATGGATAGATTTTCAGAATCACACTTATACACATATATAAGAATCACACGTGATCCTCACTCTAAATAAATAATTTTTTTCCTATGTTAAGGGATCAGATTAGACTTTTTTTTACACAATAGGAAGCAGCAACATATGGAAATAGAAGGGCAATCATGGTACTATGGCATCAATGCACAGGCTCCTCTTTAGGCAATTTTCCTTTAGAATCTTTAGAGGTATGAGGGTAGATCTCCCAAAGGGCTACTGTTGTATCTTCAGAACAGGAAGCCAATAGCTTGCAATTGGTTGAAAATGCAACAGAATTGCACTGCATATCAATATTTAACCATAGTCTCAGATTTAAAATTCAATTCAAAGTTTAAATAAACTAGAAAATAGTGTGAAGCTCTTGCAGTTTTGTCATTTGTTTACCGTAGCATTGTGATATTTCAATATTGCCAATGCAGATCCCTTGCGATAATTATATATCCGAATTCTGCTTCCCAAAGAAGATGCATTAAGTACCATTTATTAAATAGTTAATATTGATATTTGGATGAGTAAAGAGAACAGAAAAAGATATCTTCTCGAGAAGAAGAAACAAGATCACTGACCTTTGATCCCATCCAGCAGTTGCACAAATTTTGTTATCTAAACGTAATGAAGTGCCAGCTACACCAGGTCGCTCCAGAATGATTTCTTTCTTCATAGAACAAGTACCCTGTGAAGAAATAAAATAATCGATACTGACTCAAATAAATTGAAAATAAGATACTACACTTGCAAGTTAAATATGGAAGACTTATAGTCTCTAAAATGAACATGTGATGAAAAAAAGGACACTAATGGTGCAGAATTAATTTGATGTGCATACACCACTAGTACAGAATTAATTTTAATCATATAAGTTTATTCTAGATCTTGCTTCCAAATTCCAATTGTATTAAAGATCCATTCTAGACCTAGTGTTCTTACTTTTATATTTCAATAAGATGTTGAAAATAGAGTGTATTCATCATACCAACTGAGAATCCAATGTAAACAAAATTGTTTTGTTATCAGCAGCTCCTGATATACCTCCATAGCAAGAGCTATCAAGGCACATACTCAGTACTGCAATAAAAGAACACATAATTTAAAATGAGCCGATAATGTTTTCATCGAGAACAGAAGAAAAAACCAACCTGCATCATCATGAAATTTTACAGAAGATAGTGGAACTCCAGGATTACGCATATCCCACCAAATCATACTTCCATCTTCATACCTATTGTTTACAAATAAAAAATTGCATTGCGTCAGATAATGAAATCTCAGGATTACACATATCCAACTAATTTGTACTTCCATCTTCGTATCTTATGTTTACAAATATAAAAGATTGCATTTGTAAATATTAGTTTATATATTTATGTATTCATTCAGAAAGTAACTCCAAGCATAGAATGCGAAATTCTAAAATATAATGATAATTAGAGTTTACTGCTTGTTGGGTCCATATTCTAAACTTCAAAAGCAAATACAATGATGAACTATAACCCTAAATCCATAGTCCTAGATCAAGAATGGCAATGAAAGCAGTCGACCATTAGATAAAGGAATTAATGTGTGAACAACAGCATTAGACAGTAGACACCAATGGGAATATTGGAATATAAATAATTTATATCCATAAGAAGGTAGACAGTACCGAAAAGTAAGAAATATATGAGAAGTAGGAAAAGACAAACCCAGCCAATATATTGAGGGATCCTTGTGACTGAGAATGTGAAAATGCTTGAACAGACATGCACATTCCTGCATCCAATGATTAAATAATGCAGTTTTACTGATAAGTAATGTTTTCATTATAACAATAAGAATTCAGAAGTGTATGGAAGAAAGTAATTAAATTTAAATGTCTAAATATATGAATATATGAATTTATAACATAAAAATTATCATATCCATATTGGTAGAAAAATGCAATCCATATAATGGTTCAAGTATGCAATTTAGTTTTCTATCAAAACACCACAGTCATGTTTGCAAAAATAAATTATCAAATTATGAATAATAAAAATGACTGATAAGTAATACCACAATATGTCAAAAATAAATGATCCGTGTTATAACTCACACCTCGTGACTTTACAGGATGTACTGAATTTTCATGAAAATTGGGCAAGCATGCTACTCTTTTTGCAGAATCAAGATCCCAAATTTCAACCTATATACATCAAAGTTCCTATCAAAAATGATCATTGCTAGATGATACTTTTGAAGACTAGATTATAGAATATAGATAAATGTATCAACAGTGTGTTAAGTCTGTTTGTACCTGAGAAGCATCCTCACCAGCTAAAGCCATCAACTTTAACCTTTCACATGCTGGTTGAGATTTGAATTGAAAGAGATGCAGCAATGGGTTATAAAAAAAGGGAAATTCTCAAAAAACTCTGGAATCAGGTTCGAAGCATGAGTATACCTATACCCCGATGTTGTATAATACATATACATACCAAGGAATAAGAAATAAGTGCTATCCAAACCTCCAAATTGAAGAAGCTACCGTTTCGATGACTAAACTACCCTTATTTTTAAGTTGTTAATGATTGATTTAGTGTAGATCTTACTATCCTATGGGCAAGGCATTTTGCTGTCGGTAATATGGAGTCGGAAGGACCGAAGTCGTCGAAGAATAGTTGTCTCTTTCGGAAGGCATTTTACAAGGCAGACGGATGGGCAAATATTCATTATATTTTTTAACGTTAGGATTTCCACTGTCTAATAAGACAACGAAAAGAATCTCTACCGACGTTTCTCCATACGTTTGAATGTCACTTCTGACTCCCCGCCGCCTGCAGCTCTGAACTTTGGGTACAAATGGAATTTTCAAAGACTTGGATGAGTCAGGCGCACTCCACATTTATGGAAATTACTGCAGGTGCTTAGCGTGGGCATTTCGTAAATTTTTTTATACTTTAAGAACATTTTTGAAAGAAATGGGCTCAAGGTGCACATGGAAAAACATTACAAAATTGGGTTTTTTTACTTCAAGCCAAGAATTTGGGGTATCTGTGTTTTTTGCCCCCCAA
Source organism: Zostera marina (assembly GCA_001185155.1). NCBI lineage: Eukaryota > Viridiplantae > Streptophyta > Magnoliopsida > Alismatales > Zosteraceae > Zostera > Zostera marina. The sequence continues at coordinate 891,133 of LFYR01001430.1, forward strand.
AAAATGTATCAGAATACTCAATTCAGTTGCTTGTTTGGTTGTATTACAAAGCATAGGAGATCAATTATACTCCTAGGTTCTTCAAAGCAATAAAACGCAATATAATGAATGCACAAAACCAGAGGGAGGAAAGGTTGAAAAATAAAAACGAAAAGGCTGACAAATTTATTTGAAACATGAAAGTATAATATGTTGGGTTGTTAGGCCATAAAATGCATTTTGATGGTATCAAATATAAGCTTATGAATATGAATTACTTTATGCTTTCAAATTTTGAATGTATAAATTTTGTTTTCTATACTGGTAAATGAAACTTGGGTCATTGAAGTTGAACCTTGTTCGATCTTTTAAATTTAAACATATTATTCTTCTTTGTGATGAACACTGATCCCCTAAATTTTAATGGCTAAAAGAACTCTATCTTACCTGAGCCATCAGATGCATGTCCAGGTTCCACAAAATATGTAGGTGTCTTCACCAAAGAAAGCTTGCAAAAATGGTATCCAGATGTCTTAAGTGTGAGTAAAGGGTTCCTAAGCACCATAAAGATTTAAAAGAAATATATGTTTTGCCAATATTTTCCCAAAATCAAAAGACAGTAGTCACTGCACAACATTTTCATTGACATTTACCCACATCCTCTTAGAAAGGACGGCCTTAAAAATTTGGTACCTGGACAAGCTACCATCTTCTAGAATATCCCAATATTTGCAGGTCCCGTCTCTACCCTGGCTGCATTTGGTAGCACATTCAGAAACATTTCGATTTTCAACTAGTATAATCTATAAAGGCATCAAATTGATGAAGGAAAAATGTATTTACGGCAATTGAAAAACAATAAACCAAGGAAAAAGTAACGTTTCAAAAAGAAAGGGAAATGATGTCACCCTGGCTGCATTTGGTAGCACATTCAGAAATATTTCAGTTTTCAACTAGTATAATCTATAAAGGCATCAAATTGATGAAGGAAAAATCTATTTGCGACAATTAAAAAAACAATAAACCAAAGAAAAAGTAACGTTTCAAAAAGAAAGGGAAATGATATCACCTGACAAGTTTATCGCCAATGGAAGGATTAGTGGCAACAGTATAAACACCAGAAGCACCACCATGAGCCCTGCTTGGGATCAACACAGTGATCACCAACAAGATAAAAAAATAATAGCAAATCATGATGTCTTCAAAATAGATGTACAAAATAAAACCATATTGGAGCAAAAGAACAAACCTAGTCGATGAAATGGTCCTATGTTCAATGGAATTCCACAATCGCAACTCACCATCGGAATCCCTAAAACCAATCAATATTCCGAAAGAAAAAAAATTAAAAATCTAGACAGGAAAGACAACCTAGTGAATCTACTACTAGTGGTGGTCAAAGTGTCAAACAGATTGAATATCAGATGAAAAACCCCGTGAAGAGCAAGGATCTGGAATGATGGAAGCAGACATCCATAATGGAAGATCGGTGACCTCTCAAAACCGCAATCGGATCTGGCGGTGAAGGAGCTCTTCTCCCACTCATTTCCTTCTTCACCATCATCTCTCTTGAAATCTTTCTAAACCCTTTGACAGCAATTTCTGACGTGTTAAACAAAAGCTGCCATGTTAAACATGGTTTTAATGTTCTTTAAGACACAATTTTCATATTTTGGACAGAAAATACAGTTTTTTGTAAGTTGTTGTACCTGAATCAAAATGTCGGAGGTTGTGATCTATGAAGGAGGCGAGAAGAAGATCGGGGAGGAGCACCGACAAGGTCCGAGCACTGCGAATCTATGATTGAGATTTTGGAGGTTGTGAGGATTTGAGAATATCAGAGCCTTGGATCAATTAGAAATTTAGGGTTTGAATTTGAATGAGTCGGTATTTTTAATTTAGGGTTCTTAATTTAAATGGAGGTAAGATTTAGATTCGTCGGCTTTTGCAGCGAAGTGTAGTAATAGAGATTTTGATTATTAGAAATCTGGATTAAGTTAAATGACATGTGATAAATGATAATATGATTAATAATTTAATATCCCTACGGTATATAATATATATTTTTGCACATAGTTAATGATTCTGAATTCTGATCTTAATTCAAATACATATAAATTAATTAAATGATTAATGATCTAATTTCACTTCAAATCATCATCCCCGAAGTCTTGATCTCTCTCCATATCATGTTGTTGGATGATGAGAACCGACGCCTTGTCGGAGAAATCAGACGACGATAGGACGTCTCCGACTGGACCCAATTCCGGACATTCAGCCCAATCCCCCATTCCGGCGGTTAATACTGGGTTCCGACAACCGTCTCTTCCGACGATAAAGAGTCTATACTGTCCATCTAAAGCTTTCAATACCACCACCGCCTCCGAACCACTTCCGATATACTTCTCCAAGTAACCCACCCTCCCTCCGGCAATGTGCGTTTCAAAGAACTTCGCGAAGCACTCGTCGTCCAAGTGCATCTCCTTCTCCTGGACCGTCTTTTCGATCACCAGCCCTCTCGTCCTTGCCAGTTTCGTTTCCGCTCCGGACTCCTGTAGGAACCGGACCACGGTAAGTTGGAAGGCTGGGTAACTCGCCATCCGTCCGGCCAGAACCAGCGCTTCTCGGTCATCACTCCCGCCGATGAATATGATCGCCACTTTTGACGGAGCTTCCACCTCGCTAAGTCCCCTATCCACCAGTATTCCGACCGAGCACGGAGCATGGTACAAAACCTGCACGTCGTGTATGTGAATAATATAATCACAAATATGTAAATAATATATTTTGATTTAGCCATTTTAGGGTTTAAGACATACCTTCCGATTGATGTGCCGGAGACCGGGATGGTTCATATCTCTCCGATTACCTCCTTCCATAATCTGCTGCGTCCGATGAAACGGCATGACAATAAGCACCGACGCCGTTTCTTGCGCCGCCCGACAGAGATCTTCATGCATGTTTCCTATGTTGGCGATGGCCTGCAACCGGACCACGGTCAATCCCTCTCCGCCATCCTGGACGTAATTCTCAAATGCCAGACCAGTTTCCTCTCGCATCCGGGAGATTCCCTCCTCCACGGTGTTTCCCTCGACGTAGACGTCCTGGCTGCTGATAACAGAGCTATCCGCTTTCTCAACCAAATCCATGGCATAGACGGTGAGGGGAGTGGTGCTCTGCCCCCTGGTAGCCTCGACGATGCTCAGCGTCGAGGAAACATGCTGTGGACCGATGATACCCATGACGATCTGAACCTCCGCCGATGGGTCAAGACCTTGGAGCGTCATCAAAGGGCGTTGGAGACTCCGACGAGCTCTTTTAAGCACCAAACGGACCACTAATGGGATGTAGATGACAGTGCTTATGATGACGAAAAGGAAGATTATGAATGTGTTGGCGTTTATGAACCCACTTTTGAAAGCCAAATAGACGACCAGGATGTGGAAGTAGCCCTTGACGTTGAGAAGAAGTCCGATGGCAATGGCCTCGGTGAACTTGAACCCGTATATCATGGCGACGATGAATGAACCCAGAACTTTCCCGACGGTGCCAATGGTGACAAGGATCAGAAGCTTCAAAAGAGATCGCAAAAAGGTCCATTTGGTTCCATACATATCAGTGCCGGAATCCCAAGCTCCGAGATGAGCCTGCATTCCGATTGCACAGAGGAAATACGGCAGGCCGAAAGTGGTGATCATGAAGTTTATCTTACTAATAAGCATGGTGGTCAGGCGGCCCTCTTTGGGAAAGGCAAGCCCGATGAGGAATGCGTTAAATGCGAGGTCAAATTTAACAACGGTGGCGAATTGGGTAAGAGCCATAACCACCGCCAGAGACAGAGCTAGATCGAACCCTTTCATCGGTTTCCCTTCGGGGTTCCGTTCATTAATCCACTCCGCGAAATGTGGTACGATTATGATGACGAACATTGTCTGTGCGAAGATAACGAAGAACACCCAACTGAGTCCGAGAAGCTCCTGGGTGTAGCCGTCGCTGAGATCTCTGTCGAGCTTCACGTGGGGAGATTTCATTATAGCAATTCCCACGGAGGTGATCAGAGTGTTTACCATATCGTTGAGTATTGCGGCATTAACTACGATCCTTCCGATGTGGGATTTTCCGATCTTAAGATCGGTGGTGAGTCTGGTCAGGATCGGAGACGCCGTGTTGGAGAGTATGAGAGCCAGAGCGATGAGAAAATGATAATCTAGATGGTTGCTGAACCCATATTCCAGGTCGAGGAGGAGTCGGTAGAATGAAAAACAAACCCCGAAGGTCGTGATCACGCCGCTGTATGCTATTGCGGCGTCCCAGCTTGGTCGCCGGAAAATGGTACGTGGTTTCATTTCCAACCCCAATACGAATAAGTAACAGATCATCGAGAATTGCCCGACGACATTCAACACACGTCCCACGTGATTCTCCAATGTCGATCCTATCCACCTCACATTCCCCACCATCAACGCAATAATGAACTCTGAAACTATGCGGGGCTGCCCGTAGCGGCGGAGGAACTCGTGGAGGAATTTGGTGGCGAGATGGATGCAGAGGAGATTGAGAAAGAAAACAGAGTAGGTGACGGTGATATTTGCCCCTTTAGTCGTACAACCTGTCCCCCAGACACGAATGTCATCGGTGACGTTAGCGACGAGATCCATTATCGGATCACGGCGGAGAACTGGGTGGCCTTCGTCGTCTTCGTCGTCTTTTCCCGGAAATATGGGTCGAAGGTGGTAACTCGTTTATGATGTCGTCGTGTGTTGCATGTATGTCCACCTCCAACATATGCGCAGTTGCATTGGATGAATTGATTTTCGATCCTTTCCCCGCCGGAAAAACAAGTGGTCGATTGGAGATGACGATCGAAATGTGGAGAATTCTTTTGTTTTCTTAATTTGAGAAACGGAGAGTAGTGTTTCAATGGTTCAACGGATTTCACGTGGTTTGGGGTGTTCATGGCAGGTTATAAAAAAGGAAAGATAAGTGGTAGATAACGGTGTATTTGCAGATTTTACCCGGAAGATAACTGTAATTACTTTTATACTACTATGCGACTTTACTAATTATTAGTTATTGGTAGATTTCAGAATACTATTTAGGGATTTTTCAAATTACGAATTTAGTTGTGAGTTATGCACTTATGCTCCTGGTTCCCTCGTTCAATCGTCCGTCATTTTCAAATACTTCCAAAATCTCCAGATTTCTGAAATCGGACCTTCCATCAAATCGGCTTCGCCGATCTTCCATCTCTGGTTCTTCGGTCGGTTTTCTACTTCCATCTCTGGTTCTTCGTTGATCTAGTTATTTTTAAGCTCACATTCTTCTTCTTCTTCTTTTGGATTTGTCCTAATGATGTACCTATGTAGCTATATTGAAGTGATTTCAATAGGAAATTAAACACAGTTGAATTTTTTTAGGTGTGGTTGCTTCTGATTTTGTGGCCACGCATACTGAATTTAGTGATACATTTTCTTTTGACAAACCCTTTTATGTTTCTTTTCTGTACTGAAATCAAGAATCATATGGTCGAGTTGTTTTTAGGGTTGCACTGAAATCATATTATATTAGCGTGCGATTGAATTTTCAAGGATTGAAATCTGAAATGTCCCTCTGTCCTTGCTTTTCCCCCCAAATCTTCATCCATGCACCTTATTGATAGAGCATTTAAATCCATCCTATCTTCTACTTGTTTATTTGGTGCAATGTTCCTGATCATTATTCATATATTATTCGGTAACATTCAATGAAATAACACATTCATGACTATCAACTGTACAAAATTGTATGCCATACAAAATCACTGCATACAAAAAAAAAATCAATAAACCAATAATAGTGCATTAGAATGCATAAATTGCAGAGACATGAAAACCTTTTATTCTTAATTAATTGAGAGGAAGTAAATTCATTACATTTTTGCTTCAAAAAAAAAAATCGTTACATTAAAATGAATGCGTGGAATATTGTTTCCAGTGTGTTGCTCTAGTTTTTCTATTTTTGCAAATTACAAGATACGGTTGATTTTTTTTTCATTTGTCTACTATAAAGTACACGATCAAAACCACAAATGTGACACTAGTTCAAATTGCACGTGCGATTCTATCAATCTACCAGACTACCACATCCTTATGTGATTCTATAAAAAAAATGCGTACATGTTGATAACATTAATTTAATTTATCTTCTTCAATTCATAAATACTTTGCTAGATTAGCAATGACATTTTCTTTAACTCCAGTATTTCGAAAGATATGGCTACCATGAAATTACTTTTGAGCAAACATATCGCTGTTATCATTTTCTTTTACTCATAAGGTTTCATTGTATTGGATCGAATATTTGAAATTGTGAATAATTTTTCACTCTCTTCTAAATCCTAATATAAATTGTTTGGTTGACTTAATGTATAGACAGAGATGTAATGAATACTTAAAATATTGGAAATGGTATATGTAGTAAGAGTAAAAAGTAAATTGTGATTACATTTTTTCTAAATCAGTATCTCAATTTTAACTTGGAGATATTTATATCTACTTTCTTTCTCTGTAGTTGGTGATAAAAGTATGTGTTATTATTTCTGTAAGTTTTTCTTATTGTGATATTTTGACCTTTTTTGTTCGTGTTTCAGTGACATGGCCACATTCTGAACTTGCTCATCTTGATATGCACTATAGTGAAAATTACTATTATTTTTTGAATTCATGTTGTTTATATCAACTTTTCAACTAACTACGCTATTTTTTTCATTTCTTTCCTTGTTTTCTGCAGCATCACGGAGCATAGATTATTTTATGTCGTTTCTTGTTTGAAATCCGGAATCCAGCTAGGGGATGGTTTCACACTGTGGTGTACTTGAATTCATTGCTGAAGAAGGCATGATTTATATGCCATCATGGGTGAATACTTAGAAGAAAAATCATACTATTTTAGTATTTTATATTGCCATATCGATAAACTTCTAACACTCACTCATGCTTTTGTTATTCTAGAAGATGGAAAACATGTTGTTACAAGAGGGAAGCATGGTTCAAGTGAAGAATACCACCCTTTTGAAGGACAATTATGGGAACCTTCGCCTCATACAAAAGAATTTTTAGACATCTCCAACCCAAAGATGTAAGCAAGTTTTATTAGTGTATTTAGCCTCATACTAAAGAAAATTATAACTGTTTCTATTTTCTATCCTTTTTTCCTCAATCTTCAGTTCTCCGATATGTATCTAATTTTGTGATATATATTGATAATCGGATGAAGATGATTGCTTTATTGATGTTAACTTAATTGATACAAGGTAGATAGATAGATAGATGTAGACCTATCCGATGATGAGTTGCGTAGAACGTCGAGGACCTACAGACGAAGACCGTACGATGACTCGTACTCCACCGTAGACACGAATATATAAACCGATGGTGATCGTCGAAAGGTGTCTAGGGTGGAGTACTTTGGTTTAATGTAAAGAAGGTAATGGAAGTGAAAGTTGGAATGTTTGAGAATTGGAAATGGAAATGTTGGAAGATGAGATTAATAGATGTTGGCATTGGATATTTATATATGGATTGACAACGGGAAGAAAAACCCAACGGGAAGAAATGAGGGTGATAGCTAGGTATGAGTTATGAAATTTATGGTGTGATAGCTAGGTATATAGGGTGATAGGTAGTTTAGGGTATTATAATATTGTTATAAATTCTTAAAATTGTTAATATACTTGACAAAGATGTGATGCAAGATTTTTATTTTTATTAAGCTGTGATCCAAGCATTGTTTTACATTGAATATCATTTTGCAGTTCGGAAACAACCTTGAGAAACTTTTCTTGTTTAACAATGAGTGGTGGCATCATGATTATTTATAATAGTAAGAAATACTGCATAGGTATTGTAGAAACCAATCCTTCTTATGCTGTAAGAAATTAAGCATCATACCTCAAACTTTCAGTGGAAGTTGAAGCAGAACTTGGTGCCAAACTTCTGTTATTATTGGTGTTAAACTTCTGATATTGGTTTATTTGCATTTTGACTCTTCTAAGAATCTAAATAATTTCAGTTGAAGCAGAATCTGAGGTATCAAAATTCAGCCCCTTCACTGGAGCTGCTGGTAGACGGTTGGAATGGACCCTTGAAACAACAGGCACCAGTCTTGGTTTCTGGTGGCAGCACGTCTAATGATCTCAAATCTGCAGATGGTAGTAAGAACTAAGAACTCAAGTGGGCCAACTTCCTACAAAAGTTCTTCACACCAGACATCAGGAAAGCTCATTTTTGCTTCAAATTCTACTTCTAAATACATCCGGAAGGTATTGTAAATCAAATAGTCTTATACACTTGGAAATGGATTTATATATGGCAGCTATTTAAATTGTTTTATGTACTTTAAGGAAAACTTCTTCACTGAGTTATAAATGTGTCACCTTACCCAATAACCTGCAGGCCACTACCTAAATGAGTTTTTGATTTATAATTTTTGCAGGCTCCCACAAAACATACAAATGATGTACTTCCAAAGAATGCAATGCCAAATTTCCAAGCATTCTCGGGAAAGAAGCATTATTATAATGTTGATACTCGATAATGGTCTGACTTCCTGAAATTTGGCTACTATATTTTAAAAAACCCACGTCTTCCATGAGTTTCCATCCCTTTTAAGTTTCAAGTCTGTTTTAAAAATATTTACTATTACATGATCAAATTGTTCAGATATGGTTCTTTTATTATACCAGCAGTGTCTATGCATTTACCATTGTGTAATCAAACCTACTGGTTTAGTTGGTATTTTTTTATAGAATTTAAGATTTTTCATAAAAATAACAGCAGTAAATAAGCAATTAAACATTTTTCTGCTAGTTTGTTCCTACTCTGTTGGTTTGGCATCTTTTATTTTTATTTTTATTTTTATTTTTATTTTTATTTTTATTTTTATTTTTATTTTTATTTTTATTTTTATTTTTATTTTTATTTTTATTTTTATTTTTATTTTTATTTTTATTTTTATTTTTATTTTTATTTTTATTTTGGAAGGCCTCTTTGGCATTCATTTGTTGTAGTTGTGGATTTTATTGCTAAATTCACTTGCTTTTCTTTCTGGACTCTGCTCCTACTACCCTTTTTTCCAAGCATGGATAGATATAATGTCCCTGTTTATTTGTATTGTCTACTTCATATTTTGATTATTTTCATTTACCTATGCAGGTCCCAGATTCCCAGGGGCTCAGGGCTCTGCCTCAGAATGAAATATCTCAAACAGAGTACATTTTCGTCACATTACACAGCTGTAAAGTCCAAAGATGGCCAACAGCTCCAACCAAAAAATCCAATAGTCAATACAAACAAAAACCAAACCCCATTAGTCCTAATCTCTACCGGTTTTATAATAAATTAATAACATTACAGTTTGCATTAAGATATGTGCTGATCAAGATATAGACGGCTGAGATCTGATTTTCAGATATATTAATCCACTGTATATTTGAAAATCCAGGTGTTTTACACACTTTAATTATATCCATCCCTCCCTATCAATCTATCATGATTGTGAAGGATTTCCCATGTGTATTGGAGAAAAGACAAGTGACACGTAAAGCACCAAGTTTTTTTGCAGAGGTTGCAGTTGGCGAGATATGAATATTGATTATTTATATCGAGATTTATTTACAGATCGATAACTACATAAATCTCCGCTGGCGATTCACCTTCCCTCTCGCCTTAATTTCCGCCTGAGAAACTCTTCATAATCCAGATCCAACCTCACATTTTGATGTCGGATAGAAAACTCTAACCTACCCATACTTCTCATTGGAATACGACCAATGTTCCAGTACCAGGTCGATCTCGACCCCTACTGGATCCCCTCGACGGACGACGAAGAGGCCGACGATGAAGCAGACGACGAGGAATCAGAGGAATCACAGGAGGAATACGAAGAAATAGACAATGGGTTCGTGGGAGATATGAGTCATTGCACTAAACAATTTTCGTTCATGGCATTTATAACGGCGGTTTTGAGGAAGTCGTTGATAACGTGCAGCGTTGATCGAGAATGCGAAAAAGTCATCTGCGCAAAGTCGATGAACATCAGCTGGCCCACTGACGTTAAACACATCTCGCATGTCACATTCGATCGGTTCAATGGGTTCCTTGGCTTGCCGGTGGAGTTTGAGCCCGAGATTCCCACCAAGGTCCCCAGCGCAAGGTGTGTGTGAATTTGATTCCTAATTAAATTCCTGAATTTCAATCTTTCTCGTTCAATTTTCATTTCTTCGATCTACGCAGTGTTAGCGTGTTTGGAGTTTCGCCGGATTCTATGCAGTGTTCTTATGATAGTAGAGATAACAGCGTCCCCACTATTCTTCTTCTCATGCAGAAACAACTCTACTCCCAAGGAGGGCTCCAAGTAACAACTCTAGCTACTCCAACTGTCATCATCTATGATCCATCAACCAATGCATAATAATCTCTGATACCATGTTTTTTTGTGGTTAAAAGGCAGAGGGAATCTTCAGAATAAACGCTGAGAATACCCAAGAACTAGATGTGAGGGAGCATTTAAACAAGGGAAGTATCCCAGATGAAGTCGATTCACATTGTCTGGCTAGTTTGATTAAGGTACCATCAAATCCTTCATTTGCTTCTTTTTTACTTTCAAGTTTCAATCATCAGAAAAGTTACATAATTATAAGTTTTTGATATCTAAAATTATATTGACTCACCAAATCAAAATTCTAAAGGCATGGTTCCGAGAACTCCCAACTGGGATTCTGGACAAACTGACGCCGGATCAGGTCATGCAGTGCAACAAAGAACAAGATTGTTGCCATCTTGTGACTCTTCTTCCTCCAATGGAAGCATCATTGCTCAGCTGGGCTATAGATCTTATGGCAGACGTCGTAGAACAAGAACACCACAACAAGATGAATGCTCGAAATATAGCCATGGTTTTCGCGCCCAATATGACCCAGGTTCGTTGGTTGGTTTTCTTAAATAACTTTCTTTCCAAAACATTCAATGAAAACATTTTGCAGATGGCTGATCCTTTGACGGCGCTCATCCATGCTGTTCAAGTGATGAATTTCCTCAAGACATTGATAACCAAAGTACTGAGACAGAGAGAGGAAACATCTGCTCTGATACCATCAAACAAACCAGCTTCCTTACAGCGACAAGAATCGCAAAGTGAAGCTGGTGAGAGCTTCCACAGCTTCGAACAAAAGTGTGTGACAATTTATGACGACGATAAAGATGCAACAAACGTCGGTAAGATTGGTGATGGTAATGATGGTTTGCTTGATAAATTTAGCTCGCTAAAGAAAGGTGTCAAAAAGTTGTTGCGATTTAACAAATCATTCAAAAAATCAAATGATATTGTCATTTGATACATCATATATGCTTGTGTTGAATATGTAACAAGTTGATGAATTCTCTCTTTAGTTTCATTTCTGATATTAATATATATTGGACGAGATTCAAATCAGATAATTTGAAATATCTAAATCTCAATCGTTAAATAACTAAGAAAATTGGTAGTATCAACGAATAAATAAATACCCTCAAGACTCGAGAGTAATTTTTTTTTTCTGACTATTTTCAGCTTCCAAAGCAAAAGTCTGTTACTGTGGGGGTAGTAATGTCTTTTAACCCAATAGAAAATGGATAAATTAGCGAAATAACCTTCTACGAATGTAATATGTGACTTTTGCTGTTCCTTTCATCTTGTTCATTCAGAGCTACGACTACCGAACTACACGTCTACACCTCTCCTCTTCCTTCGTTTCAAATCAAATATCACTGCAGATTTCAATCGAATTAGGGTTTCGATGGGGGTGGTGGTGGAGAGTGAGGTGTGGGAACCACAGCCATTCTTTTATCTCCTCCTTTTTTTCTTTTCTTCTTCCTCCATTCTTCTCTTCCCCTACTTCTCCAGCTCCGCGAGAACCAAGCATCATGCGTCGTCTTCTTCCATCGACTTTGGTTCCAGTGCTACTTTTCCGAGATTCCAGAGAAGTTTCCTCGTTCTCTACTCTCTCGCGTCATGTAAGTAATCCAATTGCCGTGAAGGAATTTTGATTTTTTACTCTTTCTCGGATTTTTTTTTTTGGATTTGTAAAATGTCACACGTTCAGTGATCAGTGGACTTGGATCTGTGTTTGGGGATTCTGAATATCAGCATTATGGAGCCAGTAGAGAGCAGATCGTTATGTGTTTGGCCGCCGGAGTTGCTGTTTCTCTACTCGTCGGAACGTTTTTAGGAATGATTTCTGATATAACGTGAGTTTCGTTTTTATAACTTATAACCATCTTCTTCTCTTCGCATTTATACTATCTTCCTTAGCAAATTCCTCAAGTTATTTCCAATTTTCATAGATTTGGCTCCCTTTGTCTGCTCCTGATTTTGTTTTGGAATTGAAATGTTGCTAATAGATAGATATGATATTCACAAACTTCTAGGGGTCCAAGAAAGGCGTGTATGGTGTTTTGCATCCTCCATCTTATTGTAGGATTTTTGAAGAGTGTCACTAAGCACCCAAGTGTGTTACTTACATCGATATGTTTGTCGTTGGCATCATCTCTGATGTCATTTAGCTTTGAAACATGGATGGTGTCTGAACATGAAAAGGTTTATTTAGAAGTTTTTTTATTGGTTAATCACTTTATTGTTGCTGACATGGTCCTTTTCTTTGTTTGCAGCAGGGATACAGGAAGGATTTATTAACAGATACCTTTTGGCTTATGACATTTTCGGAATCCTCATCTCTCATTGGAAGTCAAGTACTTGCAAACTTTATGGTTAAGGATACAAATAAAGGATTCTTCACACCATCTACTCCAGCTGCTCTTTTGGCATTACTAAGCATTATCTATATCAGCAAAGAGTGGACTGGTTATAAACATTCATTTTCTATACATAAATATCGGGAATCATTTTATGACCAAGTTCTTGGAGGTAAGGAAAGCAAATCCAGTCAGAATTCATGCCGTTTTTCTGGATATTTTTACGATGCTTTTTACAAGTTTACATTTCGAATTATTGATGTATCAGATTTCTTTTTGGATCCTGTTAAATTTAGTGAAAAGAAAAATAAAAATGAGACTGTAGATACCACTAGTTCACTATAAAGATATTGAACTGTCAATGTCTAATATCTTTAGAGTATCACTACTCCCATGATTTGTGTTTATAAGCATCTATATTCAAAATTCAAATTAAAAAATTGAGAAGTCTCTGTCCATACAATTTTAACCAACAGTTTCCCAAGGCTCGCAATACAATCTTTTTATGCAGTATTTTTAAAATGATACGATTTATACTGTAAATGTCTAATATCTTTAGAATATCACTACTCCCATGATTTGTTTTTATAAACATCTATATTCAAAATTCAAACTAAAAAATTGAGAACTGTTGGTGCAATTTAACCAACAGTTTCCCAAGGCTCACAGTGCAATCTTTTTATGGAGTATTTTGAAAATGATATGATTGATTATTCACAGATAAAAAAGTATGGATATTGGCACTGGCACAAGGATTTCTTCATTTTTCAATATATATGTTTTGGATTCTCTGGGCACCAACTACAGTGGTATGTTTTTTTAATTCTTTGGTTGAATTTGTTTTTTTATTTGAACCAACAATTTAAATTCATTATGCTTTACAACTAACGCATTGCCTTTTTGAATTGTTATTGCCTAAAATGTATCATCCCTTATAAGGTTTCTATGTTGGTTATACGGTGGTGCTATTGTACAAGCAATCATTGCAGTTTTTGGCATTTTTCCCATATACCTATATAATACATATAACTTGGGCTAGCACTGTACGTGAAACTTCTGAAATTTGAGGAGGAATGCTCCCTGGAACTTTTGAGTTCTGACTGGTAGTGAAGATTTCTGAATGTGCCGTGCAAATGTGGGATATTTCCGCTGCCTGCCGAAAAGAGATAATTGATGTAGATGGGGCAAAAATAAGAAACACTCTTTTGAAGGAAAGGGTTAGAGTCATAGAAGATGGGCATGTTTAAAAAAATTATGGGTCTTTTTTCTAAGACATTATTCTAAATTTATAATGCTTAGATCTTTCACATAAAGTCTACCACAAAAACTATGCATGCGCATTACTGCAAATGCAGTCCCATAAAAAACCAGGGTCACCCTTGTTACCTTTTCAAGTTATGCAAGATATATTATTTTTTAAATTGACTTATGATGAAGTGTCAATCTTAAAATCTATGTCATCATGCTTTTATTATGAGGTGGCAATCTTCATTAAAGATAGTTTGCTAGCTTTGTGACTAATATAATTCATAATCTATTTGCCACGCCCATCAATTCATTTTTTGTTCATTCTTTTTATTCAGGCAGATGGAAGAGAGGTGCAGTTGTCACTACTGTACCCATGTTTTCTTGGTTCAAAAATGCTTGGGAGCACAGCCATTCCTTGGTTTTTCAGTGGAGCGTCGCCATTCCGCAATGATGATTCTTTAACAGCAGCATTTGTAATTGCAGGTCTATGTTTGTCAGTAGTTGCTTATGATTATCAGGTATGTAATCTTATGTGCACAATTCGATCTTTAATTCGATTATGAAATATGAAGTGATAGTTAAAATTATTTGATGCCTTGTATTTTTACAGGATGTTGGAGTCTTGCTTTTATTATTCTGCATTTTTTGCGCTTGCACTGGGTTTATTATTCCATCATTAGCGCGTTTGAGAACCTTGTGAGTTAGTAACTTGGCGATTAACTTTCACCCAGATTATACAATTAATAAAAAAAATTGTAGATTTTATTGCCGTTATTTTATATCTTCATTTGTGCAGGTATGTGCCTAATGAAATGCGTGGAGGCATGATAAGCTTATCGCTGGCACCTTCACATATTGCCATTTTATTTTTTCTTCTACAAGTACGATTTCTTATTCTTTAGTCTTGTTATTGGGTTTCATCATCTTACCGTACTTATAAAGTTACAATGGCTGTTTGTTTTCAGGGTGGTTATTATCGAAATATCAGTAATTCGACAATCATGGCAATGGCTGCAATCGGATTATTTTCTGCTGCAGGCTGCATTCATGCCCTGAAACGATGGAAAAAGCAAACTCCCGAAAATTGGCACAAATTATAACTTGCAGAGAGAGATGGTATGAACTACAACCTGTTACCTATTAAATGGGAAAAAAATATTCATCATGGTTGCAGTAATGAAACGAAAATAACTACAATGTCGATCTCAAATCTCAATCAGAATGCTAGATCATATTCTACAATCCACAGATGGGTTTTATATACTCAGATCCTGTGAACGCTGTTTGAACAACTTGCATCTGATCTCCAGTAAATAAAATTTCCAGGGATGTACGTTTGATTGTTGTTATCATATATATTACGAACCGTTATAATTTCTA
Organism: Zostera marina; assembly: GCA_001185155.1. Lineage (NCBI taxonomy): Eukaryota > Viridiplantae > Streptophyta > Magnoliopsida > Alismatales > Zosteraceae > Zostera > Zostera marina. The sequence continues at coordinate 906,507 of LFYR01001430.1, forward strand.
AATGTAAATAAACAGTTTTAATGTAAGCTGAATTGTTTATTGAATTAGAACAGAAATAGAGAATGATATTGTCAAGAATTGAGTATTTACAGACAATGACATGTAAATAATTTAAGAGAATAATATATGAAATTGGATTCATTGATAATGGTTAATTGAACTTATTAAGAACAGTTGGTTTACAGAAGTTCAGAACTGAATCCTACACAAATCTAATCTAACAAATCATAACTAAAATAAACTAATTTACAGTAATGACTAAAGGCTACCAATTTTACACAGATTCAAATCAATTCGAAACAGAAAAGAAATTGATTGGATTCAAATGAAAACAGATCTGCTCAATTGAGCTAATTGACTGAAAATAAGTGACCGGAATTGAGTACCTGAAATGAGCAAAAAACACGATGAAATTACCAAATTGAATGCGAGAATCGCAAGGACAAAATACAAAGACAGATCAATTAACAAAAACACAAGAACTTACAAATGGACAATTTTTTCCGATAGTTGCCGCAACCGTTTGTCTCCTCTTATAATTAGCACGCGTAACCCTAGTTGAAATCAGAAGTACCAGCAACTGCCATTGAATGGAAGGAAGAAGAGAGGGAAAATAGAGAATGAAACTAAAATTTTTGGGTATAATTTCCCTTGGTGTTTATTCACCACTTGTAGTGTCCTTTTATATTCATAAATAGAATAAAAATCAGTTAAGTATACGAACAACTTAGTGGAGAATAAGAATAAAATCTATTGTACTACTAACTACCTGATACGACTCCGACAGAAATATTACACATTCAGGTCGAGTATGAAGCCTTCAGAGGAGACGTCGCCAAAATTCAACAGGCCGATGACCTAAGTTCTGGATTTGGAGAGGAAGACGACAAAGGGCAGTTCAACTGCAGCGAGCCCGGTTCAACAGAAAGAGCCCGGTCTAAACGGCAGACACGGAAGCCCGGCTGGACTAGGGGTTTCATGATGTGATTGTGAACTTCGCAATTTCCCAATTTATTAGTGGGCATTTTCATTAGTGACCCTCGTAGTTTTAATTAACTACAAATTCGCTGTCATAAATATAAATCCTGTTCCATTGAAATTAGAGTAATCAATGAATTTTATCTAAGAAAACTAATTTCATCTCAATCATCCGATCATTCCGACTGCCGTCGAGTACATCTCATCCCCATCTCGCATCTGATCCGTCGCCTCTATCGATCTCCGGCTACCCTGCTCGATCCTGATTCTCTGGAATCCAAACTCCAACCTAACTCAACTTAAAAGCTATCGTTAGGGAGGCTAAGCTTCAATTTCATGAGTTTCATCTTCGCAGTCTTCTGCTTCGGACACTCGTGGATATTCTTCACCGATCTGAAGCACCGTTATTTGTTCAGGTGAACTTGTTTCTTGAATTAATTTTGGTACACTCTATCACTACCGCTATGGCACTACCATATATTTAACACCCTCCCTTAAACTTAACCGGAATTGGTTATGAGGGGAAGTTTGCTCGATAACATAACGAAGCGATTCCGAGCTAGAATCTTCGTGAGAGCATTTGCTGTCTGTTCTTTGAAAGATATGAATTTAAAAATGGTTGACCAAGTCTGAAAGATAGGTGGCGGCACCTATGTTGTCATACAATAATTGCATTCTAACACACGATGTAGAATTCGTATATGAAGAAGATATCTTAGTCATACAATCTCAATTGTTGTATTTCTGATTGCACAATATTTTGCCTCAGTAGATGAGCGAGCAACTGTACTTTGCTTGCGTGAGGACTATGAGATTAAATTAATTTCAAAAAATATAAGATATATACCCTACAATCCTCGTTCTATCGTCTGGACATCTGACCTAATCAGCATATGTATATGCACTCAACTTAAACTATGATGCACTAGAAAACGTGAGAGATAACTTGATGGTTCTCAAGAGGTACCTTAAAATACGTTTCACTACTTTCCAATGATCTTCTCATGTAGGTTTATGTAAGAACTGACAAGTTTTGTTGACTGCATATGCGATATTAGGACGACTCAACATACTAAATATTAAAGTACCCTTACTGCAGACCTATATTCAAAAAAATCGGCTATTAATGTTACTTTGGAAAGACTTGTAATTAAGTACGGGATCTGTCGCCATTGGAGTCAGAGCTGGTTTAGCTCTCACTATGTTGGTTTGTCTCAGAAGATATCTAGAATGCATTGTCTCTGAGATAGACGGAGTCCAGACAGAAAATCTACATTCAGTTTGACGATGTATTAATTCAACTCCGGCAATGTGTTAAAAAATAGTCTACCATGCATCAATTTAAAAACAATTTTTACTATAATATATGTATCTCATATGAACATGAGATTATTCTATTTGCAGAAAGCTAGCATGAATGTATACATAGATTGAGTAATTGAAGGGCCGGGAGTGAAAATATTGGTGATGGCCACGTGAATAAGAATGGGTCATAAATGACTGAGGTAGTGGGAAGGAGACGGAGGTTGGGGTGATGGATTAATTTAATTTTATGGTTATTTGTTCTTCAAGAATTCAATAGTAAGTCGATAGACCAACCGGCCGGAAAAAGTAGGGGAAGAGTGAATCGGAGGACATCCGGCATCTTAATCTCAAATAGAACATGCATGTACGTCCAAATGTCCATGCATGTAAGATTAGCAGTTTACCACAATGATATTCCTAGATCTACAGTATCGATCATTCATAAATATCAAATTACTGTTCATGAAATTAAACAACCGCCAACTAACTAACTAACTAACTGTATTTATCATTTTCTAGTTTAGTTTTCGTTTTATTACTTATCGGCCCATTATTAGCCCATGGACCCATCCATGTACTTCTCATGCGTAATGTTTGCATTAATTTATTACACATTAATTTACATTTTACACATGTTAGAAATATATTGAAAATGACCGATATAGCCATTTTGAAATCACAGTAGACTACATTCCCACTCCCAAGTCCCATCATCGTAGTTTTTTTTTGTATTTTCTCGTAAAATTTCTGTGAATCTCAATGATCCATGTTTAGCCACGTAGGATAGGGCGTGTCAGAGTTTAGATAATCAGAATGCAACGTAGATTTGTGGTTCAGATTTATCAAGATTAATATTCAGATTTTTTAAATAATATTTATTATTTAAAATTTAAATCCAATGTAATCGTCTATTATGGTGATACCAGATAGATCTTGTACTTTGATCACATTACCCGTACCTGAAAACAGTTCAATGAAAGTGGAACCCGACTTTAAAACAGGTTTATTTAGGATGACAAAGTCGATTTTGAGACAATTAAGCATCTAGATTGTCCTCTTAAAAAATCTTATAAATAGAAGATCACTTCCATTCATTAAGACACCTGATTTTGACATCACTTTTTTTTCCGAGATAACCAGAATAGAACATTGCAAATTCGAACGTGTTTTCAAATTTCGATTGGACACTTATTCGAAACGGTTTTAAAGTAATTATCGAGTTTCTCCCTCATCACATATATATTACATTTTTGCTTCTTTTTTATTAGTTTATTATATGACTAATTAACTAGACTCTATTATCCATTAGGGAAGATTAATTTAATTAATCACGATAATTATTAACTATTAGTGTATATTTTAATTAAATTTCCACTATAATTTAAGTATGTAATCAGTGATATATTTTCACTGGCAACTAAAAATTTACCACTCTGTTATAAAAAATATATATATATCAAGATAGATGGAAGTAGAAAGAAAAAGGGAAGCTCAACTACCACCTACCACTTTACTTCACCCAATAAAACGCCTTTAATATATAGGTCAGTCAGGTCAATAAATTTTTCATATATTCCAACGTAAACCAAAAAAAATATATTCAATCTCCACCTCCTCCTCCTAATGTCCTGTTGCCCAACCCAATACACACTTGATGAATCAGAGTAATGGGCGGACCGACCAACTGATCGGAGTAATAGACCTCTCCTCCTCTTCCTCAATACACTGAAATTACAGAATGATTGCCGGAGGAGCAGGGACAGCCAGAACGGTCGTCATCATCATGACTGCAGGGAGATTTTTAAACGATATCGTTAGCTTTACTGTCTTCTCTATCCTCGATCTTCTTGACGTCTTCCTCTGCGTTGCTTACAAGCTGATGGACTATAAAATGGAGGCGGAATGGAAACCGTGTTATTGCTCCTCTTCCTCTGCCAATGACGTAATCACCGGCAGCGGCAACATTGTCGTTTCGGAGGATGGAGAGTCTAAGATCGTCCGCCTATCTTCGACGAAGCTCCATCTTGAAGAGATTTCCGACACACTCTACTGCCGTCCTTCTCTTGTCTCCGAACTCTCCAGAGCGGCAGTGGCTGTTGCCGCCGCATTTCGATCCACGACGACTCTGCCTAATACAACCACGTTCACCATCAACTCCACGATTGTGGAGATGCTACAAGGAAAGATCGGAGCCGCCCAGAGGTACAATCCGATACGACGGTGGTCGGATTGTAGTTGCAAGACTTGCACTTGCTGGACCTCTGTTCCCGCTAATGCATCGTCTCTCTTTGTCCACGCTGACGGAGGAGGCAGAGGAAATCCATCGCCGAAGGAAGATGTTCTGTTCATACATGGTTTCATATCCTCATCGATGTTCTGGACGGAAACTGTTTTCCCAAACCTCACCGAGAAGACCAAATCCAAGTATCGTCTGTTCGCCGTCGACTTGTTGGGGTTCGGCAGAAGCCCCAAGCCAGCGGACTCCCTCTACACGCTCCGGGAACATGTCGACATGATCCAAAGATCGGTTCTTGAACCTTACAAGGTCAAGTCTTTCCACATCGTCGCGCACTCGTTGGGTTCCATTCTCGCCCTTGCACTTGCCGTCAAATACCCGAATTCCGTCAAGTCACTTACCCTCATCGCTCCGGTAATTAACAAAAAACGAACTCATTTACACTTTCTAGTTAATTTCTATCCACGTAGTGCATTATATAAATCCAACGTCGTTAAATGTACGGATGCATGCAGCCATATTTCCCGGCACCGGAGGGTGAGAAAGGGACGCAGTACGTGCTTAGGAAAGTCGCACCACGACGTGTTTGGCCGCCGATCTTGTTCGGTACGTCGGTGGCGTGCTGGTACGAACATATCAGCAGGACGATTTGTCTCTTGATTTGCAAGAACCACCTTGTGTGGGAATCTATCGCTAAAGTCCTCCTCGGGAACAGGTTTGTTTTTCTCATCCGACCAATACCTTAACTAATTATTCAGATTCACAGTCAGCTAGTTAATTAATTAATTTATGATTAAAGCTAATAATGATATATAATGACGTGATTAGAGTTTAATTGCAGAATGCGAACGTTTTTAATGGACGGTTTCTTCTGCCACACACACAATGCGGCTTGGCACACGCTCCACAACATCATATGTGGGAGTTCAGGTAAAGTCGAAAAGTACCTTGACATTGTGAGAGACGAAATGGATTGCCAAGTGACCATCTTCCACGGTGGTGCTGATGAGGTGCTCCCCGTCGAATGTAGCCATGAAGTAGGGCTTCGGATCCCCCGAGCTCGTGTCAAGATCATAGAGAACAAGGATCACATTACTATAGTCGTGGGCCGTCAAAAGAAGTTCGCTCGAGAGTTGGAAGACATATGGAACCAAACTAGCTAGCTAACTATAGCTTGTTTGCTGGTCAGAATGTGTTAGCTAGCCAAATATGATGATATGATATGATATGCTAGATCGACCTGGATCGAGTTGGGTCAGATCATATAATATATATAAATGCAGCAGCTAAGAAATGCATGCTAAATTTGGGTAATATGAATTTTGTTTGATTGCCTAGTATTGTTAAGAAATACTCAAACTTAGCTTCACTCCAGCTAGAATTAATCATGTGAGGATTTAGGAAATCTGGACCCTCCCTCCATTGGAAATTACCTGCAAATTCAACGGTAATCAACTGTGTTGAAGCTAAATTCATTCTTTGAAGATGAGAAAGAAGATGCTTCGAATCACGTGTTACTGTGATCTGTTCCAGAAAATTTCAGGTCATCATCAATAGAGACAGAATTGTGATGGCGATCCATTTGCCCGACAGCTGTAACCGAGATCGCTTCTGTTGCATATCGTGCTGTCGGGATCATAAGGAAATCAAGGTGTACACATTTTAAGCATTCTTGGTGAGATTAGTTGCATGGTTTGGACGTTTGGTGCACCAGCCTGGAATTCAATAATTCATTGATTCACATTTCCATCATGGTCCTAAATCAATTATCAATATTCCAGATTTCCAGTCTCGAAAAAGAAAAGGAATGGATAAATTTTTTTGTTTATAATATGGGCTTACTGGCACCAGGCTCAGATTATATAATCCGGCCCATTAAGTTATTATTTCTATCTGTTTAGGATAATAAGCTCCCATCGTTTTTTTTAGCTTCAGATAATCAACCAAATAAGAATATTTCCGGGAAGAACCTGGAGAGTAGTAACAATGTAAGATCTAGACAAATCAACAAGAATATCCAGCTCGGCGATGCTTAAAGAATCGCTGAGTCCATCAGCTCTGGCGAATGGCCGATATCTTTTATCAAAAACCTTCTATATTGAAATACTAAAGACGGCCGGGGAGGAGCTCCCCGGCAAGTCAGAAGCCAATAGAGTCACCTCATTAGGCATTAAGGACTGCAGGTTAAATCAAGCTGTCTATAGTTGTACTGATGATTGATTTGTTCTTGGAAATAATTGATGATCAAATTGGAAAAAGAGAAACGGCAAGTTTTCTCTGATCTGAAGATGGCCGGAATCTCCAGATCTTCTTCTGGTAGAGAACTCTCATCGCCGGCATTTCTGGGGAGACTTCCTTTACAGCTCTGTTTTTAAGTACCATTGGTATTAAAAAAGGAAGATCGATAGATCGATAGATCGATAGATTGTTTAAGAAAGAGAAAGTTACAGTGGTCGGAAGGAAGTTGCCTCCGGCGTCTGGAAAGCGAAATGTACTTCTCGTGCAACAAGAGCCTGGTCATCACCGGTGAAGTAATTTTAAGAAGAAAAGTCAGGTAGAAGTTATAATGAGAAACAAACTTACAGCTTGAAGGAAGGCTTTGGAGACGGTGATTAAAGATTTCACTTCATCGTGATTCAGCTTGCAAAGCACCTGGACCTGTGCGAAAACCAACCATTAATGGCAAAATTGAAGAATAATAGAAAGATGTTGCAGGGAGAGGTGATACTTACCAGAGCATCCAATGGTATGTATGATATGCTCGTCATCTCATCTCATCTCATCACATCACATCACCGGAAGGGAAAAAAAATTCAGCCAACGATGAAGTATTTTCTCTTAGTTTTTAAACCTTCTCTCTTATTCTTCTTCACTTTGGTAACCGCTCTGCGTAAAACTACCCACGTCGGATTGTCGGATGAAATTTATTTTAAATTTTGACCATTTTGCCCTTTTTCCTGCGGTGGAAAACATCATAATGTGTCCACTCGATAATCACTTAATGCAATGAGGTACATACATAAAAAGGATAGGTTGAACCGATTGATGATCATAATCTTTCACCACTTGGTAAACTGATTAGTTCTCAGCCAATCCGGCAATTCTCCATGATGGAGATCTCCTCTCTGCAATCGGTTCGATACCCATCACCAGTCGTCAGCCGACGTTCTCGGACAAACAGTGCTTTCATACGATGTGGAATCACAGATCCAACCGGCGCACCAGCACCTATGGGGCAGAAGACCAAGTACAAAGATGGGTTATTTGAAAAGGCCTTCATGTCGCTCTTCGCACGGAAAATGGACAACTTCTCTTCACCTTCTGGGAAGAAAAAGAACAGGGGTGGTGGTCTGTTTGACATGGATTATGAAAGCTTTGTGGATGTGTCGAGAAGTGTGATGAAAGGTAGAAACAGGAAACAGCAGCAAGAAATAGTCAGAGAAGTGCTCATGTCAATGCTTCCTCCTGGTGCTCCTGCTCAATTTCGCAAGTTGTTTCCACCTACGAAATGGTCTGCCGAGTTCAATGCAGCTTTAACTGTACCATTCTTCCAATGGCTTGTTGGTCCTTCTGAGGTATAACTCGCAAAAATCTCTTTTCCTGATGATATGCTAATCTCTGAAACAGAGAATTCGCACAGGGTTAATTAAAAACAAAACAAAAACACCTAGCCAGTAGCAACTAGTGTAACAGTAAAATCTAGATGGATATGAATATATGATAATACCATTCTACAGTTAAATATTGATGTGCTAATACCATGCTAAAAATATGACAATCATCAATACCTGGGTAACTCTAAAAATATTTATGTGCTGGAATCCTCTAAAATCTCTAATGGATGAATGATGATCATTCTTGCACAATACTCAGGTTGTGGAGGTGGAAATAGAAGGAATCAAGCAAAGAAGTGGAGTGCACATAAAGAAATGTAGATACTTGGAGAATAGTGGATGTGTTGGGATGTGCGTGAACATGTGTAAATTTCCAACTCAAGATTTCTTCACCAATGAATTCGGACTTCCATTAACCATGACACCAAGTGAGCCAGTGAACTTGGATCTGCCCTTCCAATTGTTGTTCATGATGAACTGATGATCTATCATGTTTGCAGATTTTGAAGATATGAGTTGTGACATGATATATGGACAAGTACCGCCACCTTTTGAGGAGGATCCTGTCTCTAAACAACCGTGCTATGATTCTATCTGTAAGTAGTTGTAGTATTTTCTTTGAATTCTGAATCTCCCTGGTAGTTTCATTTATTAAATGTACCGTTGAAGTTTGAACCAACCAAACTGTTATGCAGGCACCATTGCGAGTCCCACTGCAGAAATCTGTCCAAAATTAGAAGATTGAAATGTTTCTTTAAGTTGAAAAAAAACCATGGCAACTAGTCACTGATGACAACAAAACACATCTTGAGTCTGGAACGAACAGTCCGGAAAAATATTATCGCTCATTGTAAATAATCAACCATTTATCTTGAAAAGATCACGGACTACTTGTCTCATGGATGGCCTTTCCTCATAAGCAAACTGCGTGCATGAAAGCGCCAATTCTAAAAGTTTGACTGCTTTTATTCTCTCTTCATCCTCCCAATATTCAATCTCCTCATCCAGAAAAGAGAAAAGGTACGAATCGTCAGACTTGTCTTGTAATTTTGCACGAACCCAACTGACGATATCATGCTCATCTTCAAAACATGGATCAATGGCCAATTTCCTGCATAAGATTTCTAAGAGCACAACTCCAAAGCTGTAGATATCACATTTCTCATTCAACTTAGTCAAATACGCATTTTCTATATAAGAAAAGGAACCAAAAAAACACATCAGAAAAGAGAAGAGCCCTTTCTTACACAGATTAGAAATAACTATATCAGTATGTATGTAATTCAAATAACAAACCTGGGGCGATATAGCCAAGTGTTCCTATAATTGAAGACATTGTTGCACCAATACCAGCATCTGAACTCTCCTCGATCACCTTAGCCATTCCAAAGTCGCCAATTTTGGGTTCTAGTTCAGATCCCATGAGGATATTGCTTGCTTTGATATCTCTATGAATGATCTGTGGAACGCAATCGTGATGAAGGTAGGACAAGCCTTGTGCGATGCCTAGTGAAATATGATACCGAATATTCCAATCTAATGCAATCTGAGGTTTCCGATGCAACAAGTCATAAAGAGTCCCACCTGGCATGTATTCATATAATATCAATCCAAAACCGTCCCTTATACAATAACCATCCATTTTTATCAAGTTCTTGTGCTTTACAGAATTCATAATTTTCATTTCCTGGGCAAAACTCCTCTCTGAAGCCTTGAGTTTTTTCACAGCCCATAGTTGTCCATAACCAAGCTCCGTGCGGTAAACGGTCCCATGTCTTCCCCTTCCGATGACATATTTTTCACTCAGGTCTTCAGTGACTCTCATTATATCTTCGAAATTCAGATCTTGAGGGAGGTCTTCATCTGAGTCATTGTCGTTCAATAAGATCTTTTGAGAATATGGAGACTGACAGGTTCTCCGTACTAAGTATACAAGGTAAATCGATACACATAATCCAAAAACAAATAAAACAATACTGAATATCAAAGTAAGCATCAACCCGTGACGTTTCCCAATGCTTGATACTATTTCAGAATCTTCTTTTACATGCAGTTCTGGATTCTCATCAAAGGAATTTGGAGATGTGGCAGCAAATTTAATCCAATTCAGAGGAAGCTTCCCTGACAGTTGATTGCATGAGATATTCACACAAGAAAGTGACAACATGTTCTCAAGTCTTGAGGGAATCTCCCCAGTCAAATTATTGTGTGATAAATCAAGAACCTGCAGCTTATCCAGATTGCCCAAGCTACCAGGGATGTCACCAGAAAGATTATTTAAGCTCAAATTCAGAATCAATGAAAACTGTTTGAGATCCCCAAGACTCTTAGGAATAGGACCCTCAAGAGCATTGTCTCCGAGTTGCAATTCAATAAGTTTCTGAGATTCTTTAAATGAATCAGGTATATTGCATGTAAGACTATTTCGTTGAAGGAGAATATTCTGTAAGTTGAGTAGATTAACGACTTCTTTAGGGATGCAACCTGAGATGAGATTATTGCTAAGATCCAATCTGCTAAGCTTCGTGCATTTGCTTAGCTCCAAGGGTAAAGAACCATTTAATCTATTGAAAGAGAGGTGCAGAACTTGAAGGTTGTGTAATTTACCAAATTCTAAAGGCACGGGTCCTACTAATATGTTTTCCGAGATATCAAGCATCGAGAGATTGCTCCATAAACCAAGAGCAGGTGGTATGAAACCTCCTAGCATGTTACCTTTGAGATCAAGGTAGGAAATACGTGAATTACGACTCAAACGATCAGGTAAACTCCCCTGTATGAGATTATGGCTAAGAATTAGTCTGCTTAGAGATGTGCAATTTTCAATAGCAACAGGAAAAGTACCATTGAGCCGGTTGTTCCCAATGTCCAAAACACTCAGATTATTCTTTGTGCAAATTCCAGAAGGGATCGATCCGTGAAGATTATTCCCGCTAAAATCAAGATTAACCAGACCATCAGAAGTGTTTACACCGAGATCCAATGGAAGATGCCCGGTTAGGTTATTGTAAGCCAAAGACAGAAATCTTAGGTTCCTCAAATTAGCAATCCCTGGCGGGATGTCACCTTTCAAATTGTTGTTATAGAGCTGCAAGTCGACAATATTTTTCAAATTTTCAATCTCTGGAGGAATTTTCCCAGTAAACTGATTGTTGAAAAGGTAAAGATACTCAAGGTTCTGAAGATGAAAAATCTCAGTGGGAATCGAGCCATCAAGTGAATTCCTTTGAAGCCTTAAGTCGATCATGGAACTACAGTTACCAATTTCAGCAGGCAATGCTCCATGCAGCATATTGTCAAACAGGTAAAGAGTATTCAAATTTACTAAATCACCGATGAAAGGAGGAATTCCTCCAACCAGACGATTTCCCCAAATCAAAAGAGACTCCAAAGACCTGCAATGCCCTATCTCTTTGGGTATCGTCCCATTGATGGTATTCCTGGATAAAAATAGCTCCCTCAAGCTCCCCAATTTTCCCAAAGTCCTCGGAAGCTCTCCAGAAAGCTTATTATCATTCAAATACAAAGTTTCAAGTTGGGGTAGATGTGCAAACACGTCAGGAATAACCCCATGGAAACGATTTTCAGAAGCAACAACGTCAGTCAAATTCCGGCAATGCATTAGACTCCCAGGAAGAATCCCAGATAGCATGTTTTCATGAATCCAAAGTACCACCAGAGCACACCCACGTTTGAACTCCGGCAAAGACCCGGTGAGATTATTTGTATTAAGGTACAAGTAATTAAGATTAGGCAAACGAAACACCTCCACGGGAATCTCTCCACTGAAGAAATTGTTATAAAACCCAACTGCCTGAAGCTTCCTACTCAAACCAATCTCTTTAGGGATCTTTCCCGTGAGAGCATTCCCTCCGAGATCAACCTCCACAAGGTTCTTCCCGAAGCGGAAGAGGATCGGAGGGATGGTACCGGTGAGAAGATTGTAGTTGAGAAGGAGCGTTTGGAGACGAGTGCAGGTGCCAAAATGCAGAGGTATCGGTCCCGATAGCAGATTGTAGCTGAGGTCTAGAGAGAGAACAGAACTGCAAACGGCAGTGAGATGGAAAGTTGCCTCAGATAAGACGCCGGAGAGGGAGAGAGATGAAATATTGAGTGACTTTATCGCAGTGGAGTAGGAATGGCATGTGATGCCGCGCCAATGACAGTGCGGTGATGCGAGGGTTTTGTTTGCATTGTTCCATTGGAGGAGGGTACGGGATGGTAAGGAGAAAGATTGACGGAAGGCGAGGAGTGAAGCAGACGGCGATGAGGAGGAAGATAAGAGGTACAAACAGATGACGATCATGAGCCGGATGAGAAGCGAATTAAGACGGTCGATCATGGCTACGGACTTCGATCTCTTTCGCTAGTTTGTTAAAAAGCGGTGGAGTAAATGAAACGCGTCTTCCTATGTGATCACTTGATCAGACTTTATGAGTATGGTCGTAAGCGAGATAAGAATGAAAAGTTGATTTAAAAATTTGAAATTGTTCTTTCCCCCTTATCTTTTATACTTTTTTTGCTTTACACATGTTTTATTTCTATATTGAGCACTTTAAGCAATACAATGATCTACCATCGAGACTCAAGCAATACACAGATAAGACTTCCAAGGCAATAAGGCACACAAGTCGATCAGCCTAATTGGTCACAGATACTATGAAGGTGACTAAGGTCAAAAAAAAAAAAAAGTCAAGACCAGCTAGTATAATTAAACTAAGACTACAGAGTAAGTAGCCTCTAAACCAATTTCATCAAAAAAAAAAAAGGAAAAAGAGGCTGGAAAGTCTAATAAAAAATTCAACTGTTGAAACATAACCAAGATAAATACTTTACTACGATTGTTAAAAATTCAGCAAGCTAAAAAAGCTGGCATAAAAACATAACGTTATGTGATGTTAAAGCAATCAAATGATGGTTCGTCATCTTTAGTATAATTATCACATGAGAAGTCTGGGTACCCAAACTAAAAAATTAGATCATAAATCGACCGTAACAATTGAAAAAGCAAGGCAAGATGTTACGAATCAAATTCAGTTCAGTATGGGTGATACCGACGACCTTGGTTTCTATCATTACCTCGGCTTCCTCCATCACCACTCCTGTCGTGTCTTCGATGTGACGGCAGTGGAGGTGCTATCGAACCCGGTTGCTGTCTGAGTAAAATTACATACAATAACCAAAAGTCATTAAATTCCTAAAATATTGAGGGGCATTACAAAAAAAATAGATGTAAAATACTTACAAAACATATCCCAAGCGACCATCAGGCAGAACCATGGGAACCATCCTCATCCCCGCCGGCATAGGTCCGCGGCCATATATAACGGGCTGTAGGGATGGATTCATTATACATGATTTATATTTTTTGAGATGAGTCAATATTTATTTTAATACAGTGAACAACATTGGACATAAGAACTAACCTGTTCATATCCAGATCCACCGTATCCTCCACCATACGATCCATATGGATCACCACCGGGCATTCCATAAGCAGGATATGCTGGTTGAGATGGCATCAGCCCAGGTCTGTAAGAAGCTGGTCCATAGCTACTAGGCCTCTTATCAGCCTGGGGCTTAGCAAGCACTGCTTCAATAACCTGACCTGGATATTATAGTTAAATATTTTGAAGACTAGAAACAAATGATTCCAGAAATACTAAAAACAATCAGTCTACAATGCAATGGATAAAGGTGAATCAGTGATTTTTAAACTAGTTATGAATTACAAAACACTAACTACTTTTCATAGATTTCATGACAATGTGGCAGATTAATGTATAAAAACTTCAATTTTCATGCATGTGAATATTCGACTAAAAACATTGGATTACCATCCAGTTCGTATTTCTCGGATGACTTTACAGCCTTCAAGGCACTAGATCTCTCTGCAAAATGAATGAATCCAAACTCCCGCTTGTTTCCAGCTTTGGCACCAGGAAGAACAACTTTTGTAATTTCTCCATGTCGCACAAATAGTTCCTTCAACTTTTCAGAATTAGTATTCTCCGGCAGATTCCTAACATACACAGCCTTCACCTGAAATATTGAAAGAGAAAATAAAGGTTATATAGTACATAGTATTTCAGTTTGGTAAACATATCCAATTTATGAAATACTAGAATGCTCGAAAAGTTGCGAGTAAAGTATTCCCTTTTCCCAATCAAAACATCAGTGTGATTCTAATTTATTGTAAAGAAGAAGAAAAATCTATAAAGAAACATTTATCAAAACTACATTGGGATTTATTAACACGTACCTGTGTAGAAGAAGAGGAATCTGTGTTTTTAGGATCAGCCCAGGTGACAGTTGGAGAACTGCCATCAATTTTAAAATCTGAACTGGACATTTTTTGCCTGGCATAATCAGCACATGAATGGTTGTAATATTCAACGAAAACAAAACCACGATTGCGAGTGCTATTTTGTATATCCTGCAATACAAGATATGATTAAACAATAATTTAACATATAAATAACAAATATTCTCAACTAAGTCACCTTTAAAAGTTCAATATTCTCAACTCCAGGACCATTTTCCTCAAGAATTTTTTTCATATCTTCGTCTGTCAAGTTCTTTGGTATATTGCCTATGAAAAGTCTGTGTTTAGATTGTGATAGAGAACAGCGCAATGTTCTGCCCTGAAAAACAAATTGTAATTTTACAAATATTATATCACTATCAATGATAAAACCAGTACAATTTTTTGGAGGAACTTAAGTACCTTGTATTCTTTGTCATGTAGCTCTTCAATGGCAAGTTGAGCTGCATTACTTTTTGTAAAGGTCAAGAAGGCATAGCCCTTGCTTTCTTTTTTATCCTTATCTTTCACCAGTTTGACCTATTATCGATGATAAAAATAATTGATTTTTGAAGGTGGAGGAAATGAAAAAATATCTAAATAAACTATTTTACCTGAAATAATTCACCAAATGGTTCACACAGTTCCCTCAAATCTACTTCCATGACATCTTTGGGAATACCACCAATAAATACTTCAGATCCATGGGGAGGAAGAGAAAGCAACTCAGCATGCTTTGCATCATCATCATTTTTTGCCTCATCTAAATTCTCGTCCATTTTCACAGGACATGAATCATCCTTAAGTCCCTCTGATGCATTTGTATTTTCTTGTTCCTCTTCCTGTTCCTCACCGTCATAATCATGATTCTCGTGACCTTCATCGGCATAATCATCTGCTAATATCTTGTCATCATCTTCCTCATCAACATTATATTCCACTTCATCCATCAATTCCTCGATTTCATTGTCTCCATCAAGATCAATTTGTTCATTCTGTTCTTCTAAGTCATGATCTGACATCCTTTGGTTGAATTTTGGATTTATATTTTATTCCAAGAATGACTTGCGATACCTACAACAATAAAAAAATGTTAAACCTTTAATCCTATTAGCTAGGTTAAAATTACAGGGGGGAAAAAGAAAAATATATCTGTATTCTGTAATATTTGGAGACTAAATTTTCAAATATAGATTAATTGGATTTTAAATAATACATTTAGATTTCAAATAATGATTTTAAGTATTTAACAAAATTGTGAATTACGAAGAATGTCGATATATATATCACTAATCTGACTTGCAATTCTTGGAATGGTTTTGATCTGAGTAGTTTTGTTAGGATCTTCCTTTTTTTTTGAAGCAGTTAAAATTTTCATTTATAAAAATGAGGGACGTTGCCCTGATACAATGAGAACTAACAATAAAATATAAAATATAGATATAAATATGGAAATGAGAGCAAGTCTCATTTTGACACTTTCCACACAGCCATATTGCCTAGTATAGAAGCTAGGCTATCTGCCTCCGGAGGTTGGTCTCCCATATCTGTATCTTGCTAGGTCCTAAAGAGTGACAACAACTCTTTTTGAAGCTCTCTGGCCTGAAGGAGTTGTTGATGTCATTTAAAACCTCCTTAAGAACCGTTTCTGGTCGTCTGAGCGAATGTTGCTGCCATCTTCTGTTTCTTTCAGCCCATATGTGCCAACTCAAGACTCCAATCATATTCCATAATAGGCCCCAAATTTGAGAATGATGTGTTAGCTTTTGACATGCCTCAATTAGGTCTCCTATTTTGATGTTTGGGTATGTGGTAGTGGGTGTGGGGATGTTCATGATTTTCCAGATAATATTGTTAAATTTTTCAACTAAGGGTAGAAGGATGGCTCTAGAGTGGCTGCAGTTGAAAAAAAGGTGTCCTCTGGTTTCATTTTCTAAGTTGCATAATAGGCAGGTGGGTGGGATGGGCATGCCCATCCATTTAGCCTGGTGAAGGTATTTAGGTGTCCCCATTTTATTCTCCACAGAAGTATAGAGAATTTTGTGGGTTTTTTGGCCCATATTCCTTCAACTAGAGTGTCTTTATGGTTTTTGTCTCTAATTTCCTCACCTATTTTTGCAAGTTTATTGTTTGGGTTTCCACTTTTCCAAAGCACTGTGTAATTTGGTCCACACTCTATTAGTGTGAGAGCCTTAGGGGTATCACTCATTATAAATTTCTAGGCATGAGAGTCGATAGAGTTTTTGATTTGAATGTTTGTAAGGGCCCTTCCCTTTATGTATCTCCCTTGGATCCATGTATTCAGGATTGAGTCTAATTTTGTCCAGAAATTTGCAATCCTTTTAATGTTTATGGCTGGAACTATGATATCCAGGTTTCTTACTCCCAATCCTCCCTCTGCTTTGGGGAGGATCATTTGTTTCCATCAATGTTTTTCATGCGTCCATGCGGTCATAGGACACCTAGGCGTCGCATGAAATTATGGGAAGAATTACAAGTTTATAGAAATTAGGGGGGAAATTATAAAAATTTATAAACTTTATAGAAATTTAGATAGAATATTACGGTTTCATTTCAAGTACAAAACCATACGCTTGCGAGAGGAGTGCGGGAATCTGCTCGCGATAGGGTTAGGGAGTTTGCTCGCGATTTGCGATCCTCAGGACTCGCGATTTCAAAAATATTAGGCTCGCGATTTGAACCAGACCATTTTGCTCGCGTTTTGCAAAATCATTCTGATTTGTTTGTGTTAAAGGCAAATCATCTCAGTGGTTATCCAATCATTCATCTCAGTGGTTACTATTCTTAAAAATATGGTTGGAATGTCTGGGTGTGGAGAGTTCCCTTTTTTTAATAAATTTTTAAAGTAGGCCATACTATTATTTTCAAGTTGGGTCCTTGTTATATTTTGATTCCCTTCCCTATTTAGTACTTTAAGGGTGCCAATGTTGAAAAATCTAGTGTTTTTGTCACCTTCCTTTAGCCAGGAGACCTTACTCCTTTGTTTTAAATCTGCTTCTTCTCTGAGAAGTAGTATTTTGAGTTCCTTCCTCAGGATCTTCCTTTTGAAACTTATAGAGATGTGATCGTGTGAATAACTCATAATCTCAGTTCTTCGATCCTTTCTCGTACAAATTAGAAGTCCATTCCAACATGCTTCATTTTCGTATGAAATGTTGGATATGATGTATAGAATGTAGCTTTGAGATTTTTGTACCAGATTTCGAAAGGTTTGTCCACTGCCACTCCCAATTCAGTGACGAAATTGTGCAGCCAATTCAATTTTAACCAATTCATTTTTGATGCTGGGCACTTGTGCCTACCCATACCCCAACATTCCAACTATATGCTTGATCTTGCCACATTAGTTTGCTTTCGAGAACTCCATGAGATTAATACATTCCCAAGTAAATTAAATAACCATTTTAACTTCCTCTATCAATAGAGCTTCCTTCCATAACATTCAGTGCATCACAAAATACATTCGAATTGAATTTGCCAATCTTAGATGGGTAAATTCCATGGCATTCGGTGCCTGATATGTACAAAAGGACCCACTTCTAGCTTACCAATGTATAGAGTTTTGAGGACATGGGTTGTGAAAAATTATCCACAATATACGCAAGGTTTGAAAAGTTGAAATTGTACAGGTCGTTGTTCTTGAGAAGATTAACCAAGTATCTTTGAACTTTGTTATCCACATAAATTATCCCCAAGCCTTCTGACCTGTATAATCAATAATGTATACCTAAGAATAAGTTGGATTCATCCAAATGCCTCATTGCAAACTTAAAGATTATCTTCTCCAAAATTCTATTATTTTCAATTTTACTTGAATCATTGAATCAGATATGATCAAATCATCTACGTATGCTAGAATGTAATATTGTATGCTATACAAACAATGATGGGTCTGATATGCTTCATTTGAGGCATTTGAACCACATCCATAATGATTGCTTCATTCCGTATATTACCTTCTAGAGAAAATACATATATTGTGGAAATCCTTTGTTGACAAAACCCACCGGTTGACACATTAAATCCTCTCTTTTTAGTTCCCGTGGAAGAAGACATTATTAATGTTCCAATTCCTAGTGATTGCTACAGTACGGAGTAAACAAACTGTGACCAGTTTGACTACTAAACTAAAGGTGTATTTGTAGTACTTACCAACAACTTGATTTATATCATTCATAAGAAGCCTAATCTTCCATCAGACCAGAGATTCATCGACCTTCTCCTTCACTCTGAAAAACCCTTAAACTAATGACAACATTCTCACTCGGTATTTGTAGTACCATTTCATTCTATTACTTTAAATTGAGATTGCATTGCTTGCTTCCAATCTGGATCTTGCAATGCAGCTCGAACTAATTTCAAAGGCCGCAATGGAAAGAAGTAACAGAACTGAAGAACATGTCTCATATTCTCAGGTTCGGTTTAATAATTCACCTTGACCTTATGGTGATCGGAAGATACAGGGGTGTAGACAAGGTACTGATATCATCTGACGACTCATACTTGCCCCTGAACTAGTATTGCTATCGTCTAAGGATAAAAAACTAACGGTCAACTGGTTAGCACAAACCAGTTAACGCAAATTTGTTTGATTTAACGAAAGAGCAATTTAGTTCCCTTTCATTTGTTATAAGATTTTTAGAAATCCTAGTCAACATCCATTCCATTTTCTCTCTTATTCTCCAATGGTCCAAACCATCCCACCTTTTCCACCCATTTCCAACAAGTCCAGCAACATTTGACAAACTTCTTCAGTGATGTAATTTAATGAACTCATAGTAACTTTCTACCTTCGACAAACCTTCTCTCTTATTAACTTCTATATAATACTCATTTGAGTATTTAAAACATAACTATTTGAACATATTTACAAAAAAATCTCTACTGGACACTAACCATATTAGTGA
The DNA here is from genome assembly GCA_001185155.1 of Zostera marina. NCBI lineage: Eukaryota > Viridiplantae > Streptophyta > Magnoliopsida > Alismatales > Zosteraceae > Zostera > Zostera marina. The sequence continues at coordinate 925,872 of LFYR01001430.1, forward strand.
ACGACCATGTTCCACAACTGCTACATCCAAAATCTTTGAGTGAAATTAGACTAGAGAGATAGAAAATGGGGGAACCAAGTACATCTAAACTTGTATTGATTTAGTTTATATACAATTGGGGGTTTAGATTAGATCTTAACTGAATTCAGCTAAGTCCTAATCAACACTAACTAATTCGATTAGCACATAAGGACTAAAACGTAATTAAAAACAATTAACATTATTTATATCACTAATAATCCTCGCTTCTAGAGTGGTGGTGTTCCTAAAATTTTACCTCCGGAACTTTCTTCTTGTATTCTCCAAGTTGTAATAATTTGGGGAGATCGGAAATCGATCCTTCCCCATATCTAATTGTTTCATATAGAGAAAGTTGAAGTTATAACTAATTCGGTGATAAATAACACTATTGTTTACAATTAACAGATTACAGTTAATACATTTAACTAATTACTCATATACAAGGTTTTTGATTTGTCGCATATGCGAGCGCATATGCGACCAGGCGGTAACCCCCCATCGCATATTTGGGGGGTCGCATATTATGGGGCTTAGCCGGATCCGGGTCGGATCCGGCTAAACCCGATCCATTTACCCAAGTACAAAATATTAAAATTGAAATAATTAAATGAATTATATTATTTTTTTACAACTTAAGGACCTTACTAAATGTTTGAATTAGAACTTAGAACTTAGAACTTGAATATTTAGAACATAGTTAGAACTTAGAACTTAGTTAGAACTTAGAACTTGAAACTAAGTGTTTGAATTACACTTGTACTTTGAATGTTTCTTTAAGTTTTTGAGATTTTAAGAGTTTAAGTATCATTAATCACTATATTATTTCAATTATGATTTTTATTATGACTTATAATATCAGGGATTTATTTAAAATATAGAAAATACAGGGGGGTATATTGAAAAAAATATATATAAAAAATAAAATAAAAATGTCGCATATTGGGCCGCATATGCGACCGCCTGGTCGCATATGCGGTATGCGGTCCCAGGCATCGCCTGGTCGCCTGGCCGCGTGAAAAAGCTTGCTCATATATCTATGCATAACACTAACAGATTTTGTAGCAAAGAACACATACAAAGTTCTTGGACACCAAATATTATCACCCCAAGTCCTTATGGCAATAATCAAACCAGTGATCATTAATATAAGCCAAGGAACCAAAAAACATGTGACAGTGTGAAGGATGTAGACAATTAAAAGTCCAAACTAATGTATTGCAATTAACCAAAGTCTAGAGGAAGAGAGAAGACAAAGAAGATGATTTCCACACACACATATTACAAGATTATACAGTATACAGAGAGAAACAAAGAAAATGGTAGAATAGAAGGTAGGTGCACAATAGTCGTATACATCTAATAATTTTTGCAAAGGAAAAAAAATAGATGCATAACTCTAATTATATTAAAGATATTTTTTTAATGAGATTTGAAGAAGAAGAAACATGCCTGATCATTTTGAAAATCAATTTACCAACGATTGCTAAGAGCATAAAAAACAAGTTCTAAGAGCTTTCTCACCTAAATTCAATGAAAAATGACAAATCACAAGAGAAGAGACGCAGATGCGTATACCCAAAAGAAGTCAAATCTACAGCAGAAACTCTAACCAATATTTAATTATCAATCTAATTATCAAAAAAAAGATAATAAAAATTGCAACACCAAATTCGAACATTTCACCGCACCATTCGTCCACGAAGGCCGCATCTGCGAGTTCCAACGCAATAACAGGCCATCGAAAACCCTAACCCCGTAAGAAACGGGAAAAGAGAAAAGATCTTGTGGATAATAGGTTTGTATGAAAGTATGAATATGTTTATGTATGTTATGTACGAAGGAGTGAATAAATTTCAGCACAAGAGTCAAGAACAAAAGAGGAATGCGATAACACTACCGACGCGATCTATCATCTAAGTATATATGCTGTGGTGGATTTACTAGTAGTAAGAAACAGGAAAGGTGGAGATCGCTTGCCCGACAAGAAGGAGGTATCAGGTGTGTGTTGGGGCCGGCGGCAATTCCTCTTTAGGTTGTCGAAGCGCGGCCGCGGTAGTCTTTGGTGTTTTCCTGTGTCGTCACTCGAAGTATATAAAAAGGGCAAGACAATTAGACAAAGAAAAATGGGATATTTTGCATAGTTTCCATTGACGAAAAATATATTTTTAATTTACTGAAAATATTGAGTTTATATGAAGTCACTCCTTTTCCTGAACGACTCCTACGTCTCCCGTGAGATACGTATGCAACAATTGTTGATTTTTTTATAACGGTAACAGTAAAAATACATATGAAACTCAATAGTTAAAATATCATTGGTTATATCCTAATAAAAAAATTATAGTTATTGTGAACATTAAACTCTTAATAAAGTACACAGAATTCGAATCATAAACTATCAAAAATCTTAATCATGAACGACGAGAGGCCAAAGCGTACTCGACGTTTGTGTTGGATGACGACGGAAATGTGATTTAGGTTTTAATTCGATTCATGCATAATCATTAGGATTTGTAATACTATCTCTTAATTGCGAAATTAAATAACTAATAAGCCTTCTTAATTTCCACAAAAGTTGACTTCATAGTGGTTGGTCTAGTTGGGTCTGGTGCTTGGGGCTCGGGTATTCTCGACCAGGTCCGTCTCCTCTTCCTGAAGATCTAGTTCCTCTTCATGATTTAGGGCTTCTGCTCCAATTAAATTACTAACGTCCCCTGCTATAGCCAACGAATCTAACTGGATTACATCATGATTGATTCACCTCCTCACGAACGACCTTGTCCTCAAGGTTGGTTGACGGAATCAACTTCCGGATGTTCTCCTAGTCTTCCCACGACGAGTCTTCAGGTAGTCGACCCTCCCATTAAATTAATACTTGTAATTTGATCACCTCTCCCTCATAAATTTTGTGTGTCCAGAATTGTCAAAAGTTGAATGATCGGCCTATTCTCGATCGTCAGAATCTGATTCCACAGGATTTTGCGGTGTTGGCCCCACTTAGGGCTTAAGCTTGGATATATGAAAGGTATTATGAATTTTGCTACATTTGGAAAGTTCCAATTTGTATGTCACTGGGTTGATCTTTTTGGTAATTTTATAAGGTCTGAAGTATCAGAGACAGAGCTTGTTGTGGAGCATGTTAGCGACTGAGATTTATCTATAAGGCTGGAGTCTTACCAATACTTAGGTACCCACTTCAAATTCAATATTCCTTCTATTTAGATCTTCTTGTTGTTCCATTCTAGTCTGTGCTCTCAGTACGTAGTTTTGCCTTGATCTTAAGTAATGCATTTTCTCGAATATTTAACTCTTCATTTACAACCTCCATTGTAGAATCCTTTGGACTGTAATGTGGTATTGTTGGAGCATCCTTCCTATAGAGTGCTTTATAGGGTGACATTCACAATGATGAATTAAAGCTAGTGTTATGCCATAATTCTGCTCAGGGCAGATATTTTTGAGCCATAACATGCGGTCTTCATGACACATATATCTTAAATAGAGTTATAAGCCTCTATTTACCATTTTTGATTGCCCATCTCCTTGAGGGTGATATGCTGAAGTTAAGAGGATAGCAGTACCATTTAACTTATGAATCTCCTTCCAAAATTAGGAGGTCAAAACTTTGTCCCTATATGAGACTAAAGATCTAGGGATCCCATGTAATTCGACCACCACCTCTACGAAAAGCTGAGCCACCATCACGGTACACAATTCTGAAATAGTGTTCCAGAGTGGGAGTATTTGGTATGTCCATTACAATAAATATAACAGTCTTGTTCTGAACTTTTGGGAAATCTGTTATAAAAAGATTTTGAATAAGTGAATTACTCAAGGATCAGATAATTTTTTTTTAATAAAATATAGATCCTACCGAGACTTAACTCGGGTTACTGGATTCAGAGTCCAATGTCCTAACCACTAGACCATAGGACCAATATTAAAATATGTTAAGAAAAATTATTATTATTTAATATATTCTCACTACAACTATTTTTTTTCATGTTTTGGTGTGTTTGAGGGACTGAGGGTTGACGTGTGTGTCCAATATACTTACATGCCCAATACTCCGCCGGACAGCTGTTTCAGCCACCAATACATCCCTGCCTCCGTGTTGGTACTTGCACCAGAACCGCTGTCCACGTGAGGGATTATGGATATGGATGAAGACTGCAGTGGCGGTGGCGGTGGATGTATGGTCCACACTCTACAGTCGTATAAAGACAGACAAGCAGGTACGGAAGGGGTGGATAATCGACAATGGAATCTACCGGGACGAAATATGGACGTCAACCTTCGAAGCTGGTCCAGTCTTCAGTGAGTAGTAGTTCTGGGCCTTCCTGCATTCCTTTCTCCGGGATTACAGACTATTTCAACGACGACGTTGGCGGTGGATTTGGGTTTTATAGAGGAGATGTTGAGAGGATCACGACGACCTATATTCCATTTTTCTTCACTCCGGTGCAGTGGCAGGAGCTGAAACGACAGGCTTTGATATACAAACACTTGGTTTCGGCGGTTCCTATTCCAGTAGATCTACTCCTTTACGACTCCACTGCCGCCGCCCGTCATCTCTACCCAACTCCTAGTATTATTCCCGAAGAAGCGATTGGACGAACCCACCGCTTCAAGAACAACCCGGACTCAGAGCCGGGAAGATGTCGGCGGACGGACGGGAAGAAATGGAGGTGTTCCAGGGATGTAGCGCCGGATCAGAAGTACTGCGAACGACATATGCACAGAGGCCGCGCTCGTTCAAAAAAGCCCGTGGAACAACCACCACGTGAAAAATTGACCACTGCTGACATCTCCACAGAGATTACTTCACAAGGTTCGAGGTTGGTGAATGGTGACGTGATATTTCCTCGGAATACCTACCTTATAAGAAGAAGAAAAGTTAATATGTATATTTATACTTTTCAGGTGCATGGATTGGATGAGAATTGGCACCGGCGGCGATGGTGATAGCTCAGATCGGAAGAGAAGTCACTGTTCCGAAGATTTCGTAGAAAAGCCAACAAAAGCAGAGAATGTATCTTCGTCGCCTTCGGATCTTACCCTCTCCATATCTTCGATGGCGACTGTTGCTGATCCAGATTCATCGACTTCGACGGCTACCCCTCAGCTGATCCAGATGGGCGTCGGCTTCATCAATAATGGAATAGAGAGAGCCACACATCCTCTCGGCGGACCGTTGGGTGAGGTGTTCCATTCTGTAACTTCAACATCGTTCCCGCGGAGAGATGATGTCTCATCGCCGGTGCATTTGAATACGTAGAAATGTAGAATTGTAGATTTGTAGACAGTTTGATCTTATTTTAAATTTCGAAATTTTAAATGGGTTTTTTCGAATACAGGTCCCTATAGAATTTCTTATTTTAGTTAAGGATCGAATTATATATACGAATTCTTCCCCACGAATCCACGACGTACTTACTACTTAGTCCTTCACTGCCGTCCCATAGATTGAAGCTCCGTCAATACCCCCACCATCTTTCGGTCTTTGCATCGTTCCCGGTGACATTTTTCTTTTTAAGTAGTCGGAAAATGACCCACTTGCCATCTTCATCTCTCTGGCAAAACGATAGCGCGCGAATATATAAACCGAATCTAAAATTTACCGCGGTATTATGTCTCCAGTGAGGTTTGGATAGATGCAGATTTTAATTAATGGGTTCTAATTTTGGAGGCCAACGGAGACTAGCCATATACTCGGAGAATGACGAGAGATGGACAAATGGATCTGCAACGACTGCGACACTTAACCTTAACGGGTATGAATTTAGGCAATACCGAATCCGGCCCGTTAATATAAGTTTTGTGAATTTAGGAATTTGGATCTTTATAGGAGCGATTGGACGAGAGCCAAGGCGAGAAGAGAAGGAGAAGATGAATACAGATATCACGGCGTCGGTGAAGCCGGAATATCCGGTAGTGGACAGGAACCCTCCGTTTACGAAGACAGTGGGAAACTTTAATACGCTAGATTATCTACGTTTCTCCACAATTACCGCCGTCTCTGTGACCGTCGGATACCTCTCTGGTACAATCCCAATCGACCTGGAAGTTTTTTCTAGGGTTTCTTTTTCTTTTCACATCTTTTCGTGTGTGATTTTAGGTATCAAGCCTAGAATCCGAGGTCCTTCGATGGTGACGGGAGGTCTGATTGGTGTTATGGGAGGATTCATGTATGCATACCAGAACTCTGCGGGTCGACTCATGGGATTCTTTCCTAACGAAGGTGAGGTAGCTCGTTACAAGAAGTAGACGTCTTCTCACCCTCTTTAGCAACGTAGATGGATCGACAGAGTTTTTTTTGATGAATTGAATAATTATCCCAAAAACTCATTCCCACAATGTAGGGAGGGGGCAGATTAAACCTCTTTTTATTCCATATCTGCTGGCTTCCATAAAAAATACTTTTTTTTACCACTGGGTTTAAAATTGGGAATCCTTCTGCCTTGTGGCATGTTTTGTTTTTGTTTGTTTTGGATTTTGTTTGGTGACATTGTAAGCAAAAAAGAAGATCTTCCTTGGAATCAATTCTATGATTCTATCTAGTAAAAATGATTGATTCTTTATGATTGCTTCAATGATTTTTGCTTAACATGATGATTGCTGGCGCCTATTGTGTAACTTGTTGTGTTGAATTGTTAAACACATTTTGGTCCTTTTTTTAAAAAAATTCATTCCAGGCATTGGAGATTCAATTTCTCCAAATTTCCAATACACTTTCTTATTATTGATTCCTTGAATCCATCACTAAAGGATGTGAAGAGTTGAATGTTAGAATTTTTCTTGTAATGAAATTGTCCCAGTTGCCTATCGAAAGATTTCTGGAATCCAAAGTTAGTTATTCAGAACATAAGAAATTTAACGATTGTTAAATCTACAACTTAAAATTTTATATGAATATGTTGGATTTTTAATGACATTTTTTGTACAAAAAATAAATTATTGAAAAAAAATCAACCTTCTCTTTTTTTAATTTTAAATTCCAAATAATCATAACTTAAACATTTATTCTTATAGAAGAAATGTTGCATTGAAAATAATTTTTAAATGAGCTTTTGGTATTTTAAATTTTAATTTGTCAACGACGATAACATATCAATCTATGCTTCCACTCAAATACTGTTAACTAAAAACTGTTAATAAAACCATAATTTAGTTAGTTAGTCATTTGTAATAAATACTCTTTGACTTCTCTTTTTTACACCATTGAATACATTGTGATTTTGACAATTAGATTACAGAGTTTAGGTTATTTGATATGGTATTAGTAGAGCAATTTCTCTGTAGATTGTCAGTTGGCGTGTGATTATTTTCTTCCTGATCAGTGACGTTGTTCATGCTCGTGTCTGATCTCGTTGCTCGTTTCTGATATGATTCTGACGTGATTTAGGCACATAGGATCCTCCGATACGAACACAGAACCCTCAAATTTAGACAGAATTCTTCTACTCAAACTTCTTTAATTCAATCAGAAGTAGTTGAAAGAATTTCGTCTAAGATTATCAAAGAATTCAATGAACACATTAAAATCAGAAGATCTAAAAAAGAAATATCAATGTCAAAGAAATATGATATATATGAACTTAGGTAGTTCAAGATATATCTAAGGTATATCAATCTCAAAGATATATCTAAGGCTCTAATTACTGAGGTAGTTCAAGATAACAGTTTAACACCTAAAAATTACAAAGAAGCCTTATTGAATCCAAAATGGCATGAAGCCATGAAAGATGAACATAAAGCTTTGATTAATAATAATACCTAGTTTCTTGTAAAATCTACATCTAAAATGAATATAATAGGTACAAAATAGGTGTTTAAAATTAAAAGGAAATTAGATGATTCTGTTAAAAAATACAAAGTCAGACCTATTGTCCAAGTTTAAAACAACACAAGGATGTGGATTATAACATAATCTACAGTCTCGTTGTGAAATTTTCAACACTAAGGATGGTATTATTTTTAGCTGTTTCTAACAAATTCAAGCTACAACAGTTTGATGTCAAAAATGTCTTTCTACAAGGATATTTATTCGAAATAATATATATTAAACAACGACGATTTTGAAAACTACAAAAACAGAGAGTGTGTGTAAATTGCACAAGGTCATATATGGACTAAAATAGTCACCAAAAGCCGGGTATTAGCAAATCTTAATTCTCGATAATTTTGAGAATAGCTTTGCATACTCTGCACTTTTTGTCTATAAGCAGGACAAAATCTTAATTTGGATGATTATATTATGTAGATGACTTGATATTATAGTCGATAACACTTACGAAGTAGAAATTTTTATTCAACATTTATACAATGAATTCAAATATAGGGATTTTGGCATCCTAAATTTCATTCTAGGTATGCATTAGAAATTCTGAGCAAGAACAACATGCTTAACTGTAAATCCCATAGAACACTCATTGTACAAGGGTCTAGGTTAACCAAAGATGAGGGTCACCTATAAAATGTGATTGAGTTTAGAGCTCTAGTGGGCTCTTTACAATATCTAGTTAACACAAACTAGATCCGATCTCACTTACTCTATAAATCAAATAGCACGTAATTTGTTTAAGAACTTAACACCACACATCTAGTGGCAACCAAGAGAAATTAAGGTATCTCAATGGCACTATAAATCATGGACTAAGATTTACAAACAACACAGGATACATATATGGTTAACGTGACACAAATTTTGCTGATGATCCAGACATCAAATCCAGTTTTGAAGTAGAGTATAGGACTCTGGCTTCATTAGCAGTTGAGGTTCGATGAACCTCCTCTATCTTTAGAAATCTACACTACTCAATTTAGGAAATACCAACACTTTTTTGTGATAACTCATCGACTATCTTTATGACACAATCTTGTAACAAAAAACAAATCCAAGCACATTGAAACAGATTTGTATTTCATCAGAGAACTAATTTCAAAACTAAATATTAAAGTTATTAAACCCTAGTTTTAAATAATTCAATTCACCTTTTCTTTTTAAATTTGAAATTCCAAATAATCATACCTTTTTAATCATTTATTCTTGAAGAAGAGATGTTGCTTTGAAAATAATTTTTAAATAAGCTTCTTGATATTTTAAATTTTAATTCACTTCAATTTGGTAAAATTTTACTGAAGTATGAAGACTAAGGGTGTAAATGGGTCGGGTCTGGACTGGTTGGCTTGGATCCGGATTAATGAAGTTGGTATGGGTCGGGTCCAAATCCAGAAAGGAAAAAAATCTAGGCCTGGACCCAATTTAGACCCATAAAAAAATCAGGTCTAGGCTGGGTCCAAATAAGGATTTTTACCTACAATAATTATACAAAAAAATAATAAAATATTAGTAAAACATAAAATAAAAATTTAGTTCAAATATCATGTAATAGTTTAAATATTTAATTAGTTATGAGTCAATTAGTCTAAGTCTATGATTTCATTCTTTTTTTCTTAATAATTTTTATCAATTACTTCATTTCACAATCATCTAAGGTTGAAGATAAAACCTTAAAATTGAAAATAATATATGTTAAAATTCTAAGGATCTTTGAGTATTTTTATAATTAAATCATAAAGTTAAAGATAATATAGATTAAACCTTAAACTTTATTAATATATTGTATAATATCTGTTATAATTTTCAGATTCAGGTCCAGTCGGGTCTGGTTAATCTGAATCCGAAACCGGACTAGCTAATAGCCGAGTCTGGACCCGAACTCATTTCTACCCCTACTGAAGACTATTTACACTGAGGCCGTAGTTGGGGACAGAATTTCCGATTTCCGCCCGGTCCCCGGCACATATGACCAAGCTGTATTTTCGAGTGAGTCTAGATAAAAACCAAAACGAGTAATTTCACATTTTCACATATGCCTTGCGCCCTTGACCATGTAGCCGACGTGTTGTCAAATCCCAAATGTCGAGATGGGTCGTGGCCGGCCAGGATCTAACATTTACCTTCCAAACTCCGGTGTGAATTACTATATGATAAGACAAGATCTGAAACACATGGGTCATGATTTAGTTGGAATTAATTGAATGAGATTCTTATATGAATATATGAACTTTGAAGTATGAACACGGATTAAATCAACTAGTTATAATAATTTAAGTGTTTCAAGAAAAACAGACGATTAAAATGAAATATTTTACTTTGATATGAAACTAGTTTTATTAAATATGAGGGGCAAACATGGAGTAAAAATTAAAAATCAATAAACAAATACAACTTACAAGGAAGTAACGTGTGATTGAGAGAGAGGAAAAAAGATTGTCATGGAGAAATTGGGAGAGAGACAGAAATATAAATTTCATTCAAAGATTTGAATTTTAGATTTTTTAGTTTTTAGTAAGTTTATTTATTTTTTTCAAATCACCCCTTAATTTTTTTATAAATAATTTAAATTTTAAATATCGGGTTACCACCCGGATTTGAACTATCGAGTTGAAAACACCGACCAAGGTTATTTTCTAGTCTCAAATCTGATCCTATAAATGATATACTGAATTTTGTATTCGGATTACGGATTTCGGATACATGTACTTAAAATGATATCCGAAAATTACCCAAACAGATTCAGATATATGCAATAGCCACCGTTAAAATTCGAATTCGGTTGATAATTCTGGACACATCTGTAAATCTTGATAAATATATAATAATAATATTATTATTATTTATAAACTTAACTAATTTATATTATTATTTAAGATTTTATTATGATTAATTGATTATTAATGAATTTTATTAAACGTAATTTTATATTTTTAAAATTTTATTTTAGAATTTTTTTACAAAATAAATTGTCCAAATTCAGATTTTTCGAATATTCGGATTAAAATATTTATAGGGACGGTGGTATATAGTTCATAAGATTAAGATATAAACCAACAGGATTAAAATGACTTAATTGAAAAATGAACGGACAATATATAATCGTTAAAATGTGAAAAATTATAATTCTAAAATTTAATCAGAAAAAAAAGAGAGAAGATGTATAAAGTGCGAGGTACTGTTACACCAGAATGGTGACGTAAGTAAGTGTCGTCCATTACACATCTTACGAAGCTCCGTTGTGCAATAAATAAAAACACCTTTTCATCATTCTACATTTCTACCTCACGCTTGCTCTCTCGCTTAATTGCTCTCTAACTTTACATCCAGATCAATCGATCTCGTCCATAAACCGTCGATCGCCGTCGATCACCGCCGATCTGTACTCAAATTGGTACGTTATCAGAATCTCTTATTACTATACCATCATTATCTTCATCGTTATTATACGTACAAAAACCTTTCTGAAGAATGAAGCAGCAAGGATCTATCTATATATATCTACTATTCTCAGCTCTCGTATGGCCGTATTCCGACGCCGGTGTTTAATTAGTTACAGCAAGCTGAAGATTTCAGATCTGAAGACAGTCCGTCCGACAGTACGTTGTTTAGTAACATGAAATCTCGCCGGATCTGATCGATCGGAGATACTGAAGATATCTAGAATTTAATATTTGTTGCCTAAAAAGAAGATATCGGAAATATAAAAAAAATATATATAGGTAATAGGATGCGTGTGGAGATCGATGGCGGAAATATATCTTTCTCTTTTCGATCTCGACGAGAGAAGACTGTGAAAAGAGAAAGGAAATTTTTTTCTTCCATACGATATTAATTTAACCTAATCAGAATGTCTATATTCCTTTCTTTTGTCTCTTCTACGTACAGAAAATGGCGGCGGCGGAATCGGGTTTGACGTCGACCTTCAACTCCCCATGTGCGGCATGCAAGTTTCTACGCCGGAAGTGTCAGCCGGACTGCGTCTTTGCGCCGTACTTTCCGCCAGACCAGCCCAATAAATTTGCACACGTACACAAGGTGTTCGGAGCAAGCAACGTCACCAAGCTTCTAAACGATCTTAACCCTTGCCAACGCGAGGATGCCGTCAATTCCCTCGCGTATGAGGCGGAGATGCGACTCCGTGATCCGGTCTACGGATGTGTCGGCGTTATATACGCACTTCAACATAAGCTTCACCAGATAAGCATCGACCTCCTTCGTGCCCGATTGGAGCTCGTCAAACACCGTCCTTCCTCCGCAGCCTCTGCCGCTTCGACTCTCCCTATTGGTACGTACGTACGTAGATACATGCATGCATCATCTGTCATATATCACAAGTCGTCTGACTGACTGTCTGAACAGATGAAGGTGCAAGTGGTAATTTCCCGGCAAGTCGTGCCGATCAGATGAGAATCGGAGGAGAAGGATTAAGAAACATGTTCGAAGGAGAAGAGTTCGTGACACCAACCCATATACCAGCGGCAATGGCGGAGTGCAGCAGTAGTGTCAACCAGTTCAACCAGCCCACAGTTCGGAGCTACTACGCCACCGAACTTACCCCACATCCCGAGTTAGACGCCGTCGGAGGAGGAAATAGATATGATTCCGATGAGCTTTCTGCGATAAACTACATCCCTAATTATTATCAGAAACAAAACCACGAAAATCAATTCTATAATCCTCGGATTTTCGATTGATCTATATATTGGTCAATCGTACGTACATATATTTCGCTATCAACCTCATTCTATCAATCTATGTGATCAAGAAGCCATCGATGTTCGATCGCCCTTCCTCCCTCCCTCCATCTGTTGTCAATTTTGATGGAGAAATAAAAAAATAAAAATTGCTTTCTTCAAATGGCTTGATCTACATTTTTTTTTTAATATATATATATTCATGAGATATTTAAAGTATTTTATGTATTTTTATAAACTCCATCTGTTATAAAAAAAAAGAAGACCAATTGAATTAATTTCTTTGTATTTACTTAATATAAGCTTCACCTTTCTTCAATCTCAATTAACAACGAGGACTAAGATTTTCTTCATACCATCCATGATCCATCCCTCCTCTTTCAAATGTACATGCAAAAACACAGGCTCTATTCATGACGTTTGTATGGCAGAGTATTGAATGCACCTGTCGGAAGTACCATGCATTGCAAATTTGCAATATATTTTTTTTGGAGGGAACCCAAAAATGAGTGATGTAAGTAAGATGTGATGTCCCGGTTGCCGGCCCCCCTTAGCTTGACTGAAGTAGGTAAAAATAAAAACAAACGAAGTAGTTCAAACTTCAAACATCATTAGTTCAATACCATGTGAAGCCATCCTTAAACTGTTCCTTTAAATCTATCTATCTACGGATCTACCTCATGGTCCTCATTATACCGTACCATCCTTCATGGTCGGATTTGTTTGAAATTTAAAAACACGATTAACTTAATTGGTCCAAATAAGGTGGTTAAAAGTTCGTATGTATTTTAATTAACACGTACCTTGTTGTCGGGGACATTAACAAATATCAACGGTCATTTTTTTCCTTATATATAATACCAAATTAGGAATTTAAATATTTGATTGTTTGAACTTTAATAAATAATAATCAAGTTTTCCTTAATCATTTTTTTCTTTCTTTAATATTGTCAATTTTCTTTCTTTCTTACTCTTATTTAGGTGTAGGTTATTTTCGACAATAAACTAGATATGAAAGATTCGAATCCAAGTTTTTTTTTTTTTGAAAACAAGTTAATTAAATACAGCCAGCAGGTGACGTTGGCTGCGGATGGTCAGAAATACAGCCGACGGAATCGCGAGCGGCCTTCCGCGATTCCGTCACTGCAGTTGCTGACATACATCTTCGGAACTGTAGTCGCCAAACTACATCTCGGCAGTTCCTAAACTCATCTGCGATTCCCGAACTGCAGTTTCGTAACTATAGTCGGCAACCGCAGCACGTTTCCACTGTGGACGTTCGCAGTGGAAATGCACCCTAATTAAATATTAGTTTGGCATATTACTATTTTTATTTGGTATATTGGTTTTAGTTGCATCAATTTTAATTTGGTTTGTTACTCAATTAAATGTAGGGAAAAAAATCAATAAATTTTAGGATGAATTTAAAATAAATAAATAACAAAATTATCAATCTATTTTTATAATAATTTATCACATTTATAATTTTTCAAATTAAAAAGTTACGATATTTTTTATCCTATAAATTATTTTTATGCGATTAACTGTAAAATCCTATAATCTACAATTCTACATGTACCGCATTAGATCGAAATCCTATAATCTGTATTATATCTTATTAAAATTTAAAATCCGATCATATTTTTATAATTTTTGTCCATGATCTTTTGTGAAATTATATAAAGAACCAGAGTTAATTAAATATTGCAAAATTGTCAAATATACAGTTAATGATATGTCAAAATAATGTTACTGAAAGTGAACACTGACAGGTCCACGCACTACTGCGGATAGACTTATAAATAACCCACACTTCTTCCGTCCCCAATTTTCCTCTCGGGAAGAACCCCAATTTTGTTCCAGTTCTGTAACTTCTTCCCCGTCCTCCAGATTATAAAACCCTAGAAATCGAAATCTCCATCGATTTCCACTACTGATGGCCGATGGTAACGGAACACTTGTTTCCACCAGTGAGATCGACACTCCGGTCAACGATCCACTCGTTAGTCATCCGTCGGAAAATTTAGAACAGATCGTCTCCCCACCCACTTCTCCTTCCTCGGCTTCGACCAGTCGCCTCAACGCTCGTGCTCCGGAATACGTTCCGAGGACAAACAACAACCATGAAAGTAAGACGGCGCATCACTATCACAATCAGCAGAGGAGGACACCGAGGGTTATGCAGATCTACAATCGTCGCCATGGTCCACAGCAGCCACCTCCGCCTCCTGTTATCCACCTGTTTCCGCAGCACGGACCATCTTTTCATGCTCCTGCGCCGATTGTGCCGGGTTATGCCGTTCCTGGGTTTGTTGAAGGTGAAGGTGGTGGGCGTGGTATGAACGAGTTTGATGCTGTTTCTGCTGGTCATTGTGCCGTTGGTTCGGGAGATTTGGAAGAACAGTTTGGTGGGGTTTCAGGGGATGTTGCACGTAAGGTTACGAAACAGGTAAGAAATGTGTTCATTCTGTTGACTTTTTCCTTGCTTTTTTTACTCCAGTTTTTGGCAAGCGTAAGTGGAAATTTAAGATATAAAAAGATTATGCATTTTGTGAGTGTGATATATTATGATAGGTAATTTATTATTTAAAGATGAAACTCAAATACAAAATAGAATTTTGCAGTCTTCACTCTCTATGAGTGAGTTAGTGACTGAGTGAGAATTCATTATAAATCAGAAAGTTACTGATTATCACTTTTGTATTAGATTTTCTAAGACCATGGTGGGTTTGAAGAACAAGTTGGTGTAAATAAAATTACTTTTCAACACTTAAATAATTATTACCTGATAATAATTTTACACCAATTTCGAGTCACTATTTGATATTGATTCTTGAAAACTTTGATAAGCAAGCGATGTGGTGAAGAATAATCTGATGAACTGTGGTTGTTTCTCATTGTTCAATCATTTAATATTTTCTATTTTTTTTGTATTATTCTAAAAATGTTTGTCTCTTCAGGTGGAATATTATTTCAGTGACGTAAATTTGGCAACCACTGAACATCTGATGAGGTTTATTAGCAAAGATCATGAGGGATTTGGTAAACCATTTACCCTTTTATTATTATTTTCGATCACTAGTAAATAGTAATTTTCACATTTAGCGATCACTAAATGCTAACAGCATTAGCAGTGTGCTTTTTTCATCTTAAAAATAGTGCAAATCAGCACAGGCTATTTCTTCTTATAATACAAAAACAATTACAGATTTATCTTGGGCACTTGGGCTGATCTAATTCTAACCCAAATACCCAATACATAAATTCCTTTAAGCTATTTACAATTTAGTAATTTATGTATTTAGTTCTTAAAGATTCCATGCTTCCAAGGCTCCAATGAATATAAATATATATATATATATATATATCTTATATCTGTTGGAACTTGGAAGAATAAAATAAAGCTTATACCTTCTTTTTTGATAAAATTAAGATTTCTCATTATAGAAATGATGGTCGGTGTCCTTGATTACAGAATTAAACTTTCCTATATAGCCTTAAAACTAGTGGGTAAGTAACTAGCTGAGTAGCCTCACGGGCGGAGTTGGTCTCCCACAGTCCCACTCTTGCATTATGTATTTCTTCAATTGGGAACAATAGTCACTCCTAAAATCTGAAGTTGTCTATCTTCAATTTTTCTTCTATTCTCCATTTTCAAAAGTTTCAATTCTCCCTCTATGCCTTTTCAAGAGTCCAGATCTAAGAGATTCAGAAAATTTGGATATTTAGTGCTTTACTTCTTATGTTTTATGTTTGATGAAGTAAGGAATTAATGAGGTATGTTAAATTATAATCAGCGATCCTTATTTTAATCAATGTTTGGTATTTTATTGATTTAATTCTATTTTTTATATTTCTATGTTTATTTTTTAAATTTGGCCATCGTAATTTTTTTAGTGACTGCTGAATCATTACGAATTTATGAGCTCGCTAACGATGTTTAATATTCTAAATTCTAATGTACAAATTCCGCTAAATAGCTTTACAAGCGGCAAACTTCAAATAAAGAATTTATCTCACTTTGAAGTGCTATTTAAGAGAAAAATTAGTGTTTTTTTCTTTTTACATTCCCAACTGTTTTCATTCAGTAGATATCAAGGTTTAAAAACTGGTAAACAGTTCTGACTGATCGGTTATCCGATTAGGTCGGTTAACCATAACCAGTGGTTAACCGGTAGAGGTGTTCAGGTGATTTTACAATTTTGAAGATACATATTGTATATATCCTGTCTATATAAAAATCTCTGTTTAAACTTTAAGTTATAATAGTAATAGATAACAAATTCAAAGAAAATAGTCATAGAAATTCAAACATAGTGTGATAAAAATCCAAGCATTGTAGTAATAGAAATTCAAACTCAAACATATTGGCATTAGTAATTGAATTGAGGTTCTATTTTTCTAGATAGCATTTTCCTTGTTTTGAGGCCTCTTTATGTAGGATCCAACTCTTTCATGTACTCCCATTGCCTTCTCCACAACTCTTTCATGTAGAGAAACTCATTGGATGCTCCTTCAATAACAGTCATCTATTCACTAGAAAAGTTCAACTCCTCAGTGTCTATGATGCCACACCTATCAGCAGAAAATATTGAGGGATGTGACTATGTGAGTACTGCCTATGGTGCCACGTCCTATAAGAAGAGCAATCTGTCTCAGATTGAAACCTATGCTATATTTCTATGGGAGTTCAACTTCTTGTGGCACCAGTCCATTATATGTCTCAGATTTACATGTTTTTTACTACCTGTATTTCATTTCCCTACATTTGTACCTGGGCAATGGCCACTCATTTTATTTTCAGCAATGAAATTGTTTATTTATCAAAAATAAGATCAACTCCTCAAGGCATATGGGATCATAGTTCATTGCACCTTCCTCTTCAAGTAGTTTTGCCTTTTCCGCTCTTTCATAGTGTTTAGCGTTATAATTGATAAACACGAGTTTATTCAATCAATTCACCTCAAGCTTTTTTTTGGTATGAATTTATAGAAATAATTGAAATGGAGATATTTGTTAAACAATTTGCGAGTGTTAAATTTGAGTGACTCACAAATTTGAATGTACTCTGATTGCGTTCGCAAGTCGCAACTAGATGTTCCTTTAAGCGTTCGATTTCACCACTGTTAGATTTTCCACACAAGAGATTGCGCATGATAGGATTTCAATAAGTCATTGATAACTCCATACTTCCATGCCAAATCAGTAGATTTAGTAGGTCTTTTAGATTTATCTAAAATTATCTCCTTGGGTATGGAATGATGGTAACGACTGTCGGATCTGGTTCAAATGTGTTTTTAGCAGCAACATTTGATGTAGGGTCAACAACAGTAGGTTGGTTTGGTTCAGAGGCAGCAGTGGGTTCATCAACAGAAGCAGTTGCCTCAAGGTCACCGACGTTCAGCAAATCAACCTCCTCTTCCAGTTCTTCTATTTTAACATTAAAATTATTGGGTGCTTCACTGCCACTGGATCCATCACTTAGAACAAGTTGATAATCACTGGATCCATCTTCTGACGACATAGTCGGTTGGAGAAGAGAAAAAGCTGGTCAGTTGGGAAAGGAGAAAGAGGAGAAATGAAAGAAAGTAGGAGAAGAAATAAGAGAGAGAAATGGCTAGGGTTCTTTAGATAATGGAAGATTTTATAAAGAACTGAAAGGACGTTAATCCTAAATTTGAAATATCTGCTGGGACAATAATACCCTTAGGTCAGATCCGACCTGAATACCCGATTACTTTTAACCGGTCATCGGTCAGTACTAATATACCATACCGGTTAACCACTGGTTAACTGTTGGTTTTTAAATCTTAGTAGATAACTAGAATACTAGATATCATGTCATTCAGATACACTTGATAGAAAGAAATGTCAAGAAACAAAAATTATAAGATTGGGATCACTTCCAATTCCACTTTAACTTTCCGTAAAGGCATAAATTGTAATTTTAAATTATTCCCATTCTAATATTCTATATTTTCTTAACTAGTTGAAAGATCAAAGTGTCTAAGGTGATCCCTAAATGTGATCCTGCTTATAGTGGACCTGAATAATTGAACAAGTAGCCAATACCAACTACTTATTTGTAACCAGCTTCTTAAGAGACTACTTTAAACAGTCTCATAAGTCATAAGTATAAATGGCTATAAATGGCCACACCTGATTTGCAGGGCTCAAATCATGGATTTTCTTGCGTCATTTTCCCCACAAGAATCATATAATAAAAGAATACATTTCTGATGTAAATATTAAATAGAAATGTTTCAAAATCTCTATATAATTAATAATTGATATAAAATTTGTAAATTGTATAATTTCGCAATCGAAGATGGTGAGACATGCCTGATTACGACAGTCACTCCCAGCAACGCCTTTCAACAAAGACTAGGGTTCCGTCGCTTTACGCCGGACCCCCGGAGAGCTTCCACGGTGCGGAACAAGTTCATCGTCAAATCGCCGAGTTAACCCGTAAATCGCGATTGGACTACCAAATCACCGAGTTTAGGGATAAGTCGCCGAGTTAGGGCCCAGATCGGCAGTATGGTAGACTGCACATCTCGCCCCTGAAAACTCGGCGAGTTTGCCATAAATAGGCAATTTCCATACCTGAATCGTCGATTTACGACCGTTACTCGCCGTCAACCAACGCAATAAATGCGGCAATATGCGCGATATCCGTCTTTGATCGCGCCCTCCGAGACCCTATAAAAAGGGTCCCAAGGGGACACTCAAAGACACAACACAAGTTCCACTCTCACCAGAGCATCACTAAGAAACTCGCCGATTCTCACTAGAATCGCCTAGTTTCTACTTGCAGGTATTTGACGTAGAGCGCGCGTCGTGGACTCCAGAGCCTCCGGCATCACCTCGCACCACCGCGAGCCCTGATAGCAGATTCATTGCTTCATCAGAAGATAAATCAGTCATCAACCTTGTGTCATTTACAGTTTTACCACTACTGTTAATTATTTTCACCAAAAAGCAGTGTTAGAATGTAATGATTATTTTCACCTCATAACCTCATGTCTTCTTTTCAACAGTTCCAATTACTGTAATTGCGTCATTTAAGAAAATTAAAGCCTTGGTGACTAATAATGTTCAGCTTTCTACTATATTGAGGACATCAAAGAAGCTTGTAAGTTCTCTTCACATGCTGTTAAATCATGCATGTATCTTTTATTATGCCATATTTTTCTAAGTATGCTGTCTAAAATTATTTTAATAATTGAATGAAATATTTGATATTTGGAAAAAGGATTTTGTTACTTTGATAAAATGATTTTCACAATGTAATTTCATTCAATATGTTAATCTTTTCTCTTCTCTCTGAATTTGTTCAAAAGTAAAAAGAGTTTCATTTCATCACACTTTAAAATTTGTATTTTTGTCATCCAAGATTTTGATTTAGGTGGGCTTTGGTATGCCATTTAAGAGTTCGCCCTTCCGACACTACTTGGTTGTCAACTTTGGTGGTTAATGCCTTAAGGGGTGTTTCCCTTGTTTGCTTTGTATGCTACCTATAGGCTATGGGGATAAATTCAAACTGTTGACTCATGAGGTACTCAGATGATCGGATCTGATCCGACAAAGGGTAGTGAGCCAAACCATATATTGAGATTGAGCCATGGAGGTACATTTTGTTAACAGGCTTAACTCAAACACCTAAGTATTTGTCTACATCCAACCCTGTGTATTGAGTACTTCTAGTACTGATGTTTATTAATTACAAAAATGAGTTGCACATGAATCAAAGTTGGGGTAGAGGTTGTAAACAGGGTAAAATTATCGAAGCTAATAGTTATTTTTGTATTGTATTCAAAAGTATTGAATTTATGAACACAAAAGAAAATAGTCCCACATCGATTTTTCAGGTGTATGTAATGAGAGATGTGACTCATGTGAGCATTGCTTATGGTGCCACCCCTTACAAGAAGAGCAATTTCTTGCAGATTGAAACTCAAGCTATATTCTTTTGGGAGTCCAATCTCTTGAGGCACCAGTCCATGGCTAACTAGCCACGGTCATAGCTATATAATGATATAAGAAAGTGACAATGTTTTTTACATTTACCGTATTTTATATTTCCCTACATTTGTAACTTTGGGCATTGCCGAACTCTTATTTTCAGCAATGAAATGTTTAATTCATAAAAAAAAGGTCTATGTAATGAAGTGAAAAATTGTTATAAATAGAGTTGAATAGGTGCTCCTTCAATAAAAAAATGCAGATCAGATGTTATTTATAAAAGGAATAAATCATGGCAAAATTAAGCCCAAACACGTTGCTCAGTTCATTCCAAACTGAGTTAAATCAGACTCTAGTTTGATTCTTATCGAGTGGACTATTGGGTTCAAACTGAGCTTCTGCCTAGCACAATACCTTAACATCCAGATCAGGCAACTAGTATTTAGCTTAGTTCATAGTTCAAAAAGCTATAAAGCGGTCATCTTTTTCAGGTTCCGCTTTTTCAGCTTTGAGCGCTTTAGCGCGCTGAAAGCTGAAAAAGCGATAATGGCATTTTTGTAAATAAATGTAATTTTTTTAAAAATTGCATATATACCCCCTGGTTATATATATATTTTTTAAACCTGTAAATATATGATAAAACCTGTAAATATATTTACTCTGCAAACGTGTAGTAAAAACTATAACATAACATTTCCAGCTTACTGCAAACGTGTAGTAAAAACTGTAAAATAACATTTCCACCTTGCTGGAAATGTTATCTTACTACACGTTTACTGCAAACGTGTAGTAAAAACTGTAAAATAACATTTCCACCTTGCTGGAAATGTTATCTTACTACACGTTTACTGCAAACGTGTAGTAAAAAGTTTAAAATAACATTTCCACCTTGCTGGAAATGTTATCTTACTACACGTTTACTGCAAACGTGTAGTGAAATGTGTAAAATAACATTTCCACCTTGCTGGAAATGTTATCTTACTACACGTTTACTGCAAACGTGTAGTGAAATGTGTAAAATAACATTTCCACCTTGCTGGAAATGTTATCTTACTACACGTATTTTTTATCATTTCCTATTTATAAGCTATTTTTAGGGTATTTTTTATCATTTCCTATTACAGTAAACATGTAATATTTATAGGTGTAATATAACTTGTTACACCGTTTAACAAACCAACCAGGTGATGAATATTTATAGGTGTAATTTATAGGTGTAATATTTATAGGTGTAACAAACCAACCAGGTGTCTAATTTGGGAAGACACCTGGCCAGACAGGTGCTGGACCATGAGAAACTTCCAGCAGCTATAAAAGAGGAAGAAATCTGTTTGAAGAGTTTGCTTCTACTGCAGCTTACAGATCTTTCTCCTCCTCCCTTCTCCAAGCTTCTACTGCCTGGTGATGGGTAGAAACCCACTAACCCGACCCACTCACCCGCTTAAAAAAAGCGATTTGGAAAGCGCTCCTCCAGGAGCGCTTTTCCGCTTTAAGCGTCGCTTTTTAATCTATGGCTTAGTTTGCTTGATTTATATTCCTAGACACCTAGTATTTTTGTTGAATCTTGACTTTTTGTTCAGGTTGTTAGTGATGATGGAAAGAAGGTAAGACGTCAACAACCAATAACGGATTCTGATTTAGAAGAACTTCAGGTTATAATGAACAAGTGATTTATTCCAACATTCTTAATTGATTTGACTTTTTTGTTTTGAGACTAAGTTGCAAACAAAATCCTTTCGCCTAAATTTTTTGAAGGCACGCATTGTTGTTTCTGAGAATCTACCTGTGGATCATTGTTACCAAAGCCTTGTCAAGGTTTTTTCTGTCGTTGGAAGGTTAGTGATGTTTGCAATTTATACTTTACAGTCTGAGTCTTTGCGATACTTTATTCTGATATCATGGAATGCCTCTTATTTTCTACTTTCTACTTTCTACTTTCTAGTGTTAAGACAATACGAACATGCTACCCTCAGACCACGAATGGTGCTTCTCATGCCAATCCAAAACCTGGAAAAATGGATACATTTCTCTTTAATAGGGTATGCTAAGAATTTTCTTTTTGTTGATTTTTAACTTTAACCATACAGTTAGGAATGTTAGCAGTACATCTTTCTCAGATTTCATATTTCCAAGGATACTGATTTATCTTTAAATGGCTGTTTTCAAAATGACTTTAGACTTCAAGTATTTGCCTTTAAATTTGTTTTATATATATATTTGACGAACGTCTTATGCTTATAGCTTCATGCTTTTGTGGAATATGAGACTGTAGAGCAAGCTGAAAGGGCAGTAAGTTTTATACCACCAGTACATGTTTTCACATTTCTTTATTATCAGGATTACATTAATTCCATTTGTGCAGATTGAGGAGTTGAATGATGAGGGTAATTGGAGAAGTGGACTGAGAGTTCGTATGCTACCTAGTTCCATGGTATGAACTGAATATTTTTTGAATGAGTGTTGCGTATATTCATATAGACATATACTAGCTATAGTGTTGGGTCTATCTTTATTATCTATATCCTCTTTGATACTGCTATTTCCAACTTGTTTCTCGACGTAATTTTTAGAGTTAGGGTTAGATTTTTCTTCCAAACTGCTATATCTTGAAAAGATCAAGAATTAAGTTTCGAGCAGATTAGTTATTGATGTATTTGTTTGACAGTAGCAAACAAATATTGGTTCTCGTCTATCCTCTTGTATCTTTCTTTGTATGCCTTTTTTACAGTAGCAAACTAGCTTTCTTCTTTACAGAGAACTCCCAATTTAAGTCTATTCAGAGTGTTGAATACTTGAATTTACGCCTAAGTAGATGGGAGATGTACATGCAAATCTTTATTTATTTAAGTAATTTTATCCGTACATTGAGATGGCAATACTATTTGACTGTGTTATATTATTTCCAATATTTTGTTATAGAAGCATGGAAATAGTCGAGGTCGAAAAGCTGGACACGAAGGTGATGAGAACTTGGAGGAGGAGGACGGATCATCCTCTAAACAACCAATTGAAAAACAGGTAGAAGATCATTCACAGACAATTGATGTTTCTCAGGAAGAGATGGTAAGAATATGTCTCCTGCAAATTGTTCTTATGTTTTTATTTACTAATATACCAAGCATTTAAAAGAAATGTGTAATGCCAATATACGTGACATTTCAGGGAGAACACCATGAAGAGGTATTGACACCTAGAAAAGGCCGAGTTCGTGGCAAGGGAGGCAGAGGGCGTGGTAGAGGTCATCAGTATCATAATAATCACAACAACAGTCGTAATGGCAGCAGCCATCCAATTGGCAGTCCACCAAGCCACTCGTTCCAGATTGAGCATCATGCTGTATCAAAGCCTCCAGGGCCTCAAATGCCTGATGGGACAAGGGGCTTCACAATGGGTCGAGGAAAACCACTTGAAACCACTGAAGTAAAACCTTGATGAATCAACACAAATGGAACACTTCTATATTTTATTCACTATTATAATATTATTATCTGTGCTATAAATATTATTAGTTAAGTTGCAGTTTAAGTTGGTGGCGTTGACGGTATGGAGTGAAATGCTTCGTATGAGACTGGTAGTGAAATGTTGGTGACGTTTTTGTTCTCAGGGGTAAGAGGGAAATGCTTCGTATTTATTAACTACTATGGAGTGAAACATTGGATAAACAAATATTTGTATTTCTGTTCTATTTGCTTGGGATTTTAATGTATAAATGTAAAATGTAAAATTCACATACTTAAACTTCCATTTAATTTAGTTACCACTTATTTGTTTCTTAATTTTGGATAAAGGTTATCTAAATTCTCAAATATTAGCATTCAGTGTTCTCCAGTTATTTGTTCCAATATTCTAATCTATTGAAGAGTGTTATAAAATGTAGAAAATATAGTGTATTTATATAGTTTAGGATTTAGACCAAATAATGTATAAAGGCTAAAATGTAGGCTGTATGTGGTTTAATGTGGATTTTGGAATACAAGATGTGTAAATTGATAGTGAGTCAAAGTTTGAAAAGGCTTTAAACAGTAAACAAGACATGATGAGGTGAAATAGTAAATAAATGTGTATACAAGAGAAATCGAAAAATACGAACGCAAATTCAATTTAGAATTTTATGAGATTAATTATGAGATTTTAGATTTTCATCGATATAAGAGGATAGGAGAGGAAAAATACAATTTCAATTTCCAATCCAATCAAATGAATCAATACGAAATAGAATATATTAAAAGCCTCAATAGTTTGGAAAATACCATTTTTTACAATAGCGTGTTATCTCTAATCATACGCAACTATGCGAGTCACTGCGCTGAGATCATGATCTCCTTCTTTTCACCTTTGGTTCACAACATGTTATCTGAGGTGTCATGGTTCGGGTGCTGCTACATTATTACGGTTAGAACCAGTGGCTTATTTAGCTAAGGGCAAGGGAGGACAATTACCCTCCCTAAAATTTGACAATTTTAAAAAAATTTATGTGTAATTTATAATTATATAAGGGTTTTAATATAATTTTTATATTATATTAATATTTTATGAAGGTTAACTTATAAGTTTAACATCAGGCGAACTCCACACCGTGCGAACCTCATTAACAACCTTAATTAATTAATTAAAAATACAAATAGCCTTTATTACTAATTACCTAGCATCCTTATTCAACCGAATCAAACCTGTTGCGTGCCTAAGATTGTAAAATCAATCATTTCATCCTAGCTACATAACTCTCTATTTAACCCAACCCATTAAATCACATCGTCTTCTTCCTTCTACTCCCTTATACCCTCTTCTACCTCTTACTGGCCTCACACTTCCGACCGTCTTCACCCTTCAAACTTTAAAACCCTTCTACTATCCTAACCCTTCCATCCTTCCTAACCTTCAACTTTCCTCCCCCTTCAACCTCCTGATCATTATTACATAATTTTTCTTCGACCGTCGTCTTTCCTCTTATTTTTTCTCTCTGTCTCAAATACTGCTTTACTCTTGGAGAATCAGAACTTTTTCCCTAACTATGTTGTAGTTGGTTTCTCCGGTTATGTTTCTTTTTCGTCCGATTGTATCTTTCTGCCGTTTACTTTTGCGATCGTCGACTATTTAGTTTGGTTCGCTTCTGTTTGGCTTCTAAAGTTGTCTTGGTGTTCATGGTTTTATGTCCATTTTGAATCAGACATTATCGGTCGGTCTTTTTGGTGGCTACAGTCTGTAATGTTTTATCGCTATCGGTCTTAGTTTTTCTTTTCGTTGGTGTCGTTCCTCGTTTTTTATCTTCCTTTCCTTAGCTATTGGTTCTTCTCGTCGATAAGATTATTTTGGGATTTTCGTCGAACTTCTACATTTTAAGGTATTCTAAATTTCTGATCATTCAAGTACAATAGTAATTTATTCTTAATATGCCAACATTATATTAGTTCTTCATTTCTATATTTATGTGTCAGTGTTTTAGTTTGTCTTGCTTGTTTTTGCTTTGATTAATTGTTGTTTTCCCCTTTGTATTTTCTTTTTAAATCAATAGAACGTTTCTGATTTAGGCTACTCTGTTCTTTTATTAATATTCATTTCATTTTCAAGTAGTTCAGTACGCAGTCAAGGCACCGAATATCATTTTAGTGCGTCACTTTTGAATAATTTATGTTCTTAATTCCTTATTGAAACTTGATATGTCATGTTATCCCCTTATGTTTCATCATTAATTCATGATGATTGCTATCTATATTCTTTGGTTTTGTTAAATGGATGGATATCCCATGTTTTTTTTGCGACGTAATAGTCACTTACAACAACTTTTTTGCATGTTATGAAATCAGCCAAATCACGAATCATAATTTTTTTTTTTTCTTTACTCTTATTTATCAACTATTGTACATCCATTTTATCCGATATAATTAGATGTTAACAAAATGTCTTCAATTTACGTTTTTCATTTAAATTGCTGTATATAGTTTGCTGTATTCGAATTGTTTTCCAATTTGGAATTAAAATTGAATGTGTTCTTGTCAATATACTTCTGACTCTGTAGGATTTGATGATTTTTATTTAGTTAACAATAGTCGTTTTGTATCAGGTTTGTTCTACAATTTTTTATAAACTAAACACCTGATTTTATAATTAAGGTGTTCGAAAAACTATATAAGTAAACTATATCCCGTTCAACATTTCATATTTACATTTTTCCTGCAGTTTTTTTTTTATTTCTATTTTTGTTCTTCTAGTGATTCTATTTCATTCTTTCTCTGGTTTATATATCCTTTGGTTTTTGTTTAACTTTTTTCATTTTCTTTGGTTGTCATAGCTGTTCTCGACCTGTGGATTTGGTCTCAGTTCTTTCTCATTCATCCGATCCCCTTGGTGCTTCTCCCATAAATTTTACCTTTGATTATTCTATTCGTGAATCGATTACTTTATTCGGTCATAAAATCGCTCCAACAGTTCCAAAACCATTGGAGTCCTTACATAGTCATAGTGCGTCCAAGATTTCACAGAAACGGAAACGCATTCAAACAATTATGATTGCTACAATGATGGATGATGTTAACATGGATGGTATTGAGTTCATTATAAGTATCTAATATTTTAAACATATTTTTGAATTGTTTTTACTAATATTTTCGAGTTTATATTAATGACATATCTTAATTCTGCGAAAAATCTCAAATTTAAATGAATAACATATTTATGTCATTTTCTATTGCCTTGATATTTCTTTCCATTACACATAAAATTAATTGATTAACAATTCAATATAATTTGTTCACTCCTTATTCTCTATTAATATAATTTAAATATAATGTAATAATATTTAATCTCTATTTGTATTATTTTGTTGATTATTACACACTATTATTATTATTTTTAAATATTTTTGTGGTCTTCTTAAAATTTTGTTACTTCTTAATATAACTGCATTATCTAATTTTTATTTATTTTCTTTGTTTTATTTGATTACAGATTCTAATCCTGTGGAAGAAACTCTTCCAATTATTAATCGACCATCTACCTCAATGAAAAGTTAGTCTTGTAATATTTATTGTTTATTTTATTCTAATATTTTGTGAAATTTAATTATTATTTTAGATATTTTACTATTATATTTTCTGCCAAAAAACGTAAACCATCGTCCATTTTATATCATTAGGACCTAAATTGAAGAAAACAAATTCAATATCTTAAACACATTTCTCAAAAGGTGTTTCCTAATGGTTATGTTCGAGGTGCTAAGAATTGTAAATATGTTAACTGTTTTTTCAATTAATATTAATTTAAACGTATTGTTTGTTTTTTAATGGATTGCAATTTCCTGTTATCGCAGCTCATTGGTTAGTTTAATCTCGTCGTTATTTTAATGGATATATATCTACATTAAATGAAGTTCGTGATATTCTTCCTCCTGCATTTTTTAGCAAAATTAAGACTTTAGGATTTGATCAATTTCTTCAATCTGTCGATTTAAATATTAATTCCTATCATTTGGACGATTTGGTCGGTAGATATATTGGTAATTACCAATTTCATCTTAAGGATAACACTGTTATGGTTTCACCGAAAGACATTGGGTACATATTTTCATTACTATTTTCTGGTGCTGTAATTCAAGTTGCTAGAACAGATGATATTGATTATGCTACTCCATTATGGCGAAAGTACTTCAATGTCAAACAAGTTACTAGGTGATTTATTTATTTTATATACTTTATTTCTATTTAATTAATAAATTTTAATATAATTCTGCTAAATTACTACAGTGCTATGGTTAAAGATGTATTTAGATTTGTTGTTCTATCTATGAATTACGAAGAAAAGAATATTAATGACATTTGTTGTCTGTGGTTCTGCCTATTATGTTCATGTTTCTTGACTCCTACTTCCAAAACCATGATTTCATTAAAGTTATTTTATTATCTTGAGAGATTGGAGGATATTCCTAGTCTGAATTGGTCTCAATATATATTTGACCAAATTTTTAATAATATGGAATCTGCTTGCTATTCTGTTCACTGTCGTGAGAAAACCGGTGACAGAGTTGGTGAGTACATTCACAGCTGTGCATTCTTCCTTAATGTAAGATTTTTTTTTAATTTTTTCCAATTTATATTTGAAACTCGTGCTTGAATAATCTCTTATATTCGTTTTGTAGGTATTTTTGTGAGAGCACTCTACACTATTTCGTCGTAAGTCACCGCGGAATCGTTTTATATTTCAAAGATACAAGGGGAATCCGAGAAAGAAAAATCGTACTGCAGCGTCTCTTAGCAATAAGGATGTAATCATATATTATTCTAATATTTATTTGATTTTATCAATGAACTTATTTTATATATTCTTTTACAAGTTTCAGATTTTCCTCTATCATATAAGAGTTATAAATTTAATTTATTAAGTATTTAAATAGATAATCTATAATTTATTTATCTCATTTATTATTTATTATATTTAATTTACACGTTTTATGTAATATTATGTCTCATATGTTCATGTAATATTTTGTGTTCTCATTATTTTTAATGATTCACTGTAGAACATATCACATAAATTTCCAAAGGAATACACTTGTTCATTAATTCAACCGACTTTACATCAATTTCTTCATAATAGGAAAATGAAGAAATATAATTTCAATCATAAGGTTTATTCTAATTATATTTGTTTTTTGACATTTATGATTCAATTAAATAATATCATAATTTTTGTCAACATTACATGATTCTTATATTTCAGTTTGATATGTCGAAAGTTAGAATTCATGCTTGTTCCTCAAGAGGTAATAATGTATTATTTTTTGTGCAACAGATTGATAAATATTTTACCATATTAAATCTATTTATAAGTAGTTTGGATTATAGCTAGGTTCACCAATAAGTTAGTTTGTCAAATAGGTGACTACAATCAGTCGATTGAAATTCATTCCTCTTCTAGTAATTCATGTAGTCCATTGAAGCGAGATTTCCAATTACTGGATATTCTGTATTCCGAGCCTACTACTTCTGGAGCTATTGATTTAAATTCCGATTATATCAGTCCGATAAAGTCATTTGTTAATCCTACTAATGACAATATGAATGATATGGAATTTTGTTAGGAACATATATATGATACTGCTATTACCATTATTGACCAAAGTAAGTCATTTTCAGTATCCAAATCAAATTTTGAAAACCTGCCAACATCTCTTCCTTCAATTTCTGATCCAATGTCTATAGATCTTCCTGTGGGTATTCAATTGAAAAATCATAGTCCTTCGATATGTAGTGAAGATTTAGTTGTTTCAGTTAGCCTCATTGATCTCAATGTCAACTATGTCAGTCCTATTAGGTCTTGTGTTGAAGCTAGTTTTGATCTTCTCAATATTCTAGATTTGTCTGAAGAACGTATCGCAAATACTGATACAAGCAATAAAGAATCCAGTAAGTCAGTTTCAGTAAAAGAATCCATGAAGTCTATCAAATCAGCAGATATTTTACAATAAACATTTATTACACCGACTGAGTCGAAGATTTATTTAGATGGATTGTCCACTAATGCAACTACCTCAATCCTTCTGCAATACACTTCTTCTCTCTTATCCTACTGCAATTCAGAACTCTCCAGAATTTTGGGACTCAGCAATACGTAGTGCGGAAGAGGTTGAAGCCAGAATTCGTATAACCAAAAAACATACTTACGAAGATCTCTCTGCTGTTGCTAGATGCATCGATTTTTATCCACGTATTTCATTTATCTCCAAAACAGTTTGCCTTGATCAAATCACCATATGAGGTACATAAGTTTAGCTTTTCAAATTTAAAAATAATCCATTCTGGTAATTTTTAATCAATAATTAACTTCAAATAATTAACTTCATATAAGTTAACTTTAAATATTTAATCAATAATCTTAATGAACAGAGAATAGGTAAGGAGAATATTAAACCGCAAAGCGCTGGACCATCCAAGTTAAACGAAACCAAACATTTAATGTTACAACAATCGTATATCTTTTAAGTTACATATTTACATTTGTGTTTAATTATTTTTAATTTACTATTTTTATTTTTAAATTTTTTTAATAGTTATAGATCTAGAAGATTTGTTGTTGATTCATTATCTCATATCTTGATCAGCACGTTGCTGACCTAATTCATCACAAAGTTTACGATTTGAACGTATGTAAATTATAATTTTTATTTAATATTTGTATTTTTATGTGTTCACAACGTTCGTGACATTCATTATCTGTTGTTTGTAGATTATTACAATGTTATACTGGTCAGAGGGATGAAAGCTAAATGATATAATTCATCATCCATGATAATTTTGAAATCAGATATTTTTGATGATACTGATGTTTGTTGTTTGACTCAAGGTAATCCTGAAAAAGCTGAATCCATTAGACGAAGAAGGTTTTAAAATGCAGTTATATCGTCAATGAAATTCTCACAGAAGTTCTTGAGATTTGCTTTTATCCCAATTAGAACGAATGATCATTGATATTTTCTAATGTGGTATAGAGATAAGAATTTATATATTCATTTTGATTCAAATCATAAGATTTTTGCGAAACAGAATCTCGAAGCATCTTTTCAAACGATACGTTCTTTTTTTGTTAAAATGTTTGTTTACCATAATATTTGATGACTTATGTTTTTATATTTGCAGATTTTCTGGTTTAATCACTTTATTAGAGAAATACTGAATATTAAAGAACATCAAAGTTATCAATTAATTCGTTCAATTCCACAAGAGGAAGATGCTACATGTAATGGAGGATTATACATAATTGAAGCATTAAGATCTGTTGCATATGATGTAATGCAACACGAAAAAGCAAACACAAAGGATTTATTACTTGAAGGTTTATATCCATTACATTGGACTAAAAAACAAGTACCGAAGATTACAAATGAAATATTTCAGACATGTGCATTAATGATGCACTTTGATCCTTGGGAAACATCTACATGTAATTTATAGTTTATGGAGTTGTGTCATCTATCTTTGTTTTTACCTAAACATTTAATCTTTGTTTGTCTATTTGATTTGTAAGACCTGAAACTTGAAAATGCTTGGATAACGTAATCACTATCTTGAAAATGTTATAAAATGTTAAATCTCTCGGTCTTCCTTCTTTGTTTCCACTAATTTGGATAAAGTAATCCTTTAATTTTTAATTTCATTCAGTTATTCGTTTAATATTTAATATTAAATAAATTGAAATAGTTTGCTAATATTTAATTATTTCCATTAATTTTGTTTTATAATTTTTTTTAGTTTCGTTCTAACACTATTGGTATCATTTATAAGTGTTAATTATTGGTTGTATTAAATTATGTGCAGTTAAGTAGTGTTTAGAGGCGGGCGACATGATTTTTTACAATCTAAATTTAGTTCAGTATTGTTATTAGTTTAGTTTTGTCATTAGTTTTGTGCAGTTAGAAAAGGTTTCTATGTTCTTTAATTGGATTTAGGTAATTCCTATAAGGTATAGTTGCGTACATGAAATAATTTATTAAAAGATCTATGTTTACATCCAGTAAATTGAAATAGTAAACTGTTACAGAAAATTTTACAATGTAATATTCCAGGCTTATATTACTATGATGCATCATGATCCTTGATAATTTTCTACATGTACGTTACGGTTTTTAAAGTTGTGCCCTTGTTGTCTGCATTTACCACAACATTTGATCTTCGGTATTATAATTTTTCTGTACGATTTGAATCTCGAATCTTCTTTCCCTGATCGTCCTGTGTTTTTTCCGCTTCCTTTGGTTTTTGAGACTTTTGGATTACCAATAACAGTCACCCAATTAGAATCTTCTACGAACCTTGTTATTGATCCATTCTTCGGTTTATCAACTAGTTTTCCGAATATCAATTCAAGATTCCCTACAAGGGTTCTTAATTCTTTTTTCACTTCTTCACTAGCCATATCAGAAATACGTGCAATGTTCATACATCTTGTAAGTAAAATATTCATTTCTTTCGTTCTGTCTGATTGATCTTGTTCTACATCACCTACAGGAATAGTTCTCCTCCATCTATTAAGTATCATATAATCAAGTATTGTTGTTATTCCATTGCTCGTTAGCATAAAAATCCCTTTAGGATAGTAAATGACAACTACACTTTGCAATGTTGTCAATCCCAACGCTAATTTTGGCTGCAACTATTTGAGTATACAATCCAACTACCAGAAATTTGTTTGGATTTTGTAATATGTAATATATTAGAAAAATATATTTTTTTTAAATCTAATCAAAATTAAAAAGAACATTTATTGGGAAATCGTATTAGTAATTCATACCTGTTTGTTGATATAATAGTTTAAACTTTTTTGCACTTGAATATGAAACTGTAGAAATGCTTCCGATGTGTAAATATGAGGGGGAGCATCTCGGTCATTAAAATCCAATTTAGATTGTCTATTTCTTTGTTCTTTTTGTAGTGTTTCCATAGATCCGATTAATTCGTATAATGTTGAATGTTGCTTTAATTTAGTCTTCACCATAACATTCATAACTTCACTTCTTTGTGTACTTTGCATACCTCTGAAAAAATTATTAAGCATGTAAATAGGACACCACTTTCTTCTTAGTTGAAACATCGATTCTAACCATGCATTGTTTTGAATGTTGTTGTCCTTTGTCCACTTATCCCAGTCTCGTTCAAATTTCTCAATTGAATCAGATTTGTTTAGTATGTTGTTGAACCTTTCCATTTCACTCTTATTTGTTTAGTACTTGGGAAGATTCGTGCTATAGCTGAATTCATTGCTGCGTCTTGATCTGTTATTATAGTCTTCGGTGTAGAATTCATGTATTTTTTGAATTCATCAAATAACCATATAAAAGAATCTGTAACTTCATTGGAAATAATTCCCGATGCAAATAGAATCGAACTAAGGTGATTGTTCACTCCACAAAATATGCCAAGTACTAATTTATATCTATTAGTGTTGTGTGTTGTGTCAAATGTTACTACCTCTCCATATTTTTTATAATCGTCGATGCTTGTAGCATCAACCCAGAATAAATGTTTTAATGCTCCTGTGATATTTATATTTCAGATTTAATTAAATGTTTCAGATCACAACATTTAATTATGGTGTTAGATTTAGTCAGGCCCCTGCTAGGGCTCAGGCTCGGTTAGTTAGAATCATAAAAATAAGGGATTAGTTGTGGCAAACTCGGCTCGGCTGGGCTCGACTTGGCTCGGTTAGGCTAGGCTTGGCAAAGGAGTATATAAAACTAAAAAAATATTATATTTAGATAGAATATTTAGAAAAAATAGTTGGTAAATATTATATTTAGTATTTGAGAAATCATGGTTTCTATCTTTCATTATATTTAGTACTTTGAGACATCATGTCTCCAAGTAATTATTTATTGTAATATTTATTTACAATAAGCAGAAGCTCGGCTCGGCAATATCTGACCCAGGGTTCGGCTAGGGCTCGCCAAGGGCTCGGTAAGAGCTCGGCTCGGCTAAGATCCATGGGCTCGGCTTGGCTCGCTTGACTCGGCTCGCCAAGGGCTCGGTTTGGCTAGGCCAAGATCCATGGGCTTGGCTCGACTCGTTAAGCTTTATGGACTCGGCAAGGAGTATATAATTATATTATATTTTGAAAGAATATTATATAGTTGGTTAATATTATATTTAGTATTTGAGAAATCATGGCTTTTATCCATCATGTCTCGGCTAGGCTATTTAACACCCTAATGGAATTTTATGAAAATTTATTATTATGAAAATTGTAAATAAAATATGTTTCGTACCTTCGTTATCTAAAACATAAGAATAATATAAATCACTATTTTCTTTCTTTAGCGTGCTGAATTTTTCAATCAATATATCGATGTCATGCTTTTTAATATTTTTCAAATCATCTCTTCGCAAGCTATTGAAATCAATTCTTGTAAAGCCACAATTTTCGAATCCTCCAGACTGATTTACGATGTATGTAAATTGCTGATTTAGAGCTATATTCGATTCTTCTAAATCGTGGATAATATTTCGTATGAATGGCTCGATTTTTCTGTTGACGGGTAGAAATTTTTTCTTTCATGGTGTCGCTAAACAATGGTTGTGTTCATGATTTGATTTCAGCACCGCCCATCCATTTTCTACTTTCTTAAAAGTAATGAAAGCTTTGCAATCATTTCGCGGATTTCTAAGCAATTTTTTCCTTTTGCCATTGTCTGTATGTGTATCTTCTCTATTTACTGTCGATATACCTTCCTTTGAACAAACATACCTCTTATATATAATTTCATTTGAATTTTTTTTGCTATTAGATCTTCGTACAGAGAATTCAAGGATGCCAACGAATTCGTAGTACAGTGATTCAGCGATATCTAATGATTCAAAAATCTTTCCATTTTCAAATACACTAATAAATTCTCTGAGGCAAAAGAATAAATCAAAACGAACCAAATGTTTTTTTTATTAAGAATAGAATAAAAAAAATATCTTTTTAATCAATAGTAATAAAATGAAAATTAAATTCTTGAATTTTTTTTAGAAAAAGTATTAGTTACCTGGATTTTATTTCTTCTAGCGTATTATTAGTTACCTCTTCCATTTGACTGTCAAGAAAAGAATTATAATTATTTTTCTATAATAAACATTAATTTAGAAGACATTAATACTATTATTTAAGTACATAGTAGTATCTATTAGATACCGCGTTGAGCTACAAAGGTTGAGCTACAAGATTTGAACTTTAAAGGTTGAGCTCAAATACGAGGCATCGACTTCTAGTATTAAATGTGAAGCGAAATGTCGAATGTGGCTTCACTCAAATGTCGAATGTCGAATGTGAACCAGCCTTTTATAAGCTGGGGGCATCGACTTCTAGCTCAAATACGAAGTCGTTGCCTATAAGTCATCTAATCCAACGGCTAATAACGGAGTCACATTTGACGTATTCACGTTTTTAACTTCGACTAATAGGCAACGAAGTTGAAGAATGTATGGGAGAATGGGTTTAAATTTGGTGAAGAAGATTGACAGAATGGGTTTCTAGTCGATGTATGGCAGAATGGGTTTCTAGTCGATGTATGGCAGAATGGGTTTCTAGTCGATGTATGGCCGGCAGAATGGGTTTCTAGTCGATGTATGGCCGGCAGAATGGGTTTCTAGTCGATGTATGGCCGGCAGAATGGGTTTCTAGTCGATGTATGGCAGAATGGGTTTCTAGTCGATGTATGGCAGAATGGGTTTAAACGTGGTGAAGAAGAACGGCTTGCTTTGTAACTGTTGAACGGATTTAAACAGTTCAAGAATGGGTTTCTTGAACTGTTGTATACTATTCTTCAACCTTTCTAACTGTTCAACAAATTGTATTCTATTAGAATATGAAATTAAAAACATACTTTTGCTCACCTTTTATATCTGTTTTTGAACTATGTTTATCACCTCCTTCCGTATCTTGAACTTGGACTACCTCTATATCTTATAGTAACTAGGAAATTTTTACTGAACTTTCGCAATCCGTGGCTATATAATTCTCAACAAATATTGTTCATTAATGCCCCTAATCATCGAAATGAGTTTGCTTTCGAATATGTTTATTGGGAAGCCACATTCGACATTCAGATGGAACTAACTCACGTCTACCGTCAGTCTGACTCAGAGCTCATTGATTTTTTGGAAGGAATCTGACGGGAACAGGTTGATCGCGAGAACAAAAATTTACAAAGATTTCTTCTTGGCACCACATCCGATAACGCAAGCAGTGACGAAAATGACATCGAGATCGAGACCCGACTGTTTCCAAGAACTGATGACGTTAGAAGAGTAAATCATGAACGTCTGCAGAGTTTAGGAAAAGAGGTAGTGAGGTATAATGTTGTTGACAAAGATTCATTACTATAGTTGAATCAACTGAAATATCTGATTGCCCCAGATGAACTCGAAATCTACGAGGGCGCTAGGATAATGCTTATCAAAAACACAGATCAAGCAATTGGACTCGTGAATGGTGCAACTGGAGTAATTACAGGTTTCAAAGAAGGTCCATTGTCGTCATCAGAAAACAACCCTAATGGTCTAATGCCTATGCCTATAGTTCGGTTCGATTCAGGACTGGAAGTGACATTGGAAGCAGAAAAATGGGACATTATGGAAGGGACTGAAGTAAAGGCTTTTCGTAGGCAAGTTCCTCTAATATTAGCATGGGCACTGAGTGTTCACAAATGTCAAGGGATGACTCTAGATCGTCTTACTACCGACCTGATACGAGCATTTGGATCTGGAATGGTTTATGTAATTTTGTCTCGAGTTACCACAGTCAAAGGATTACGTGTGTCCGGCTTCAGTCCTGAAAAAATCAAAGCACATCCGAAGGTTTTGAGTTTCTATACTAAGCTTATTTCCAGGTCTACCAATTCTGAGTAGTCTTAAAAACCTTAGTTTCTGTACTAAGTTTACAAAAACCTATCCTTATTATTATTCAAATTTCGCTTTAGTTCGTTATCATTAATGTAATTATTTAACACTTCATTAAACGTACTGTATTTGCTCATTAAATTCTCAATATTTAATTATCAACAATGAAATAGTGTACCGTAATCCAAAACACTAAATTTTTTTGGTAGGACATAACTAAATAATGTGCACTACTTGACTTACCGTTATGGCGGGAAACTAATCCCAGTTGTGATCTTCAATAACCTCGTCCAGCGATAGTAGGATGATCGTAAAACAGCAAACCCTTACACTGATCTCTCTAAACCTAATTTTATTTTTATCAATGTTATTAATTAATTTTTAATGTTATATTAGAATTAATTATTATATTTGTAATACATACAAATTATTGGATTATTATTTGAATTTTTATTTATTTAGTGTTAATGTTTATTCTTACCAATATACTTATTCAATATGTGAAGAATATTCCAGAATGTATACACCTGTAATCTATCAATTAGCTAACTAATTCTTTTAACAACATATTGAACATGCTTGGTCGGACAGTACTTCAAACTGAGTAGTATGCTTGGAAAATCCAATCAACACGTCGAGGAAATTAAATCACGAGTAGCGTGGTCCGTGAGAATAATCTGTAACGAAGATGTAAATCGAGAATGGATGAAAGGTGATGAGTAGTTTATTGAAATAATGTTTTCGAACTGCTTAGATCCAAAACGAACATGGAAAGAATTCCAAAGATGCACAAAAAAACGTTACATAATGATACTATTGAAGTAAGCCATGAAATACTTGTTTACCTTCTCTGAAAAGAAGACGATGATGGTTAGTCAGATCTTGGATACTGGTTTACTTTCATTTTCTTTAAGTTTATTATCGTATTCTCCATTTCGACGATGAAAAAAAAAATTTCCAGTGTCACCGTTTATTTTAAATCTTATAATAATCTTAAGATTATTCATCTTTGAAATGGATAAGGAAATATTCATTTTTGGAAAAGAAAAGGAGAAGATCGATAAACCAGATCATAGAAGTTTAACTCAAACTAACTTGCATAAAAGAAAATTGTAGATCATAGAAAACGAAAGTTAGATGTTAAACACAAAATACTTGCATAACATTACTAATAAAACCAGAAGCTTAACTCAAACACAACATCTGAAACACAACATCTAACTCAAAACACAACATCTAAAACATCTAAAACTTCAAACAAATAAAGCATCTAATATAACTCCTAATAAAACATCTAATATAACTCCTAATAAAACATCTAACTCCTAATAAAACATCTAAAACCCTATCAAATAAAACATCTACAAACATTCATAATCCAGAACATCTACAAACAACTCCGTCTTTTCACATGTGATCTTCGACGATCTTCTAGGGATCTCCGAGCTCCAAATCGTCGATCCAGTCGAAGTTCAACGGATCCACCGGATCTAGGACATTTAGCATGCTTGCTGCAGCAGTGTAGAAGAAGACTATAAAAAGATACTCACATTGTGGGTATACTACTGTTAGCAATTTCTTTTGTTATTTTATCAAATAAATGATTTACACGTACATATTAACAATGACAAGTCTTAAGTTATTTAAGTGATGATACATTCATATGGATACATTAGTGTAAGTCACGATAAGACAAGATAATTTATGATGATAGTGATCTCTTGACCTAAGTCATAAAGAGTAAGGAAGATTAAGTCCTTATTAGAGGCTAAACAGGACATCCTCATGTTAAAGTATCAATATATGGATCAATGTGTAAATAACCCATTGCTTTTATATAAATAAGATATGAGGGTTAAAGAAACATCATCTATTCTATTAGTCCAAAAGAAGGCAAAAGAGAGGAAATCTCAGAAGAAAGGCAAAAAAAACATACTGAGATCAAGTCTGTACTTCCGCTGTAATGGATTCAACACAAGGTACGTTTGAATCTGTAAGTACATTACATTCTTGATATAGAAATTTTAGATCATAAAATATGATAATTTCTATCAACTACCACATCGTTGTTTTGTGCGGGAGGAGCTTCCGGTACGTACTCAGGAACTGGGTCAAAACGCGGCTGCATTGGAGGAGGAGGCGGACAACGTGGATTTGGATGAGTACCTGGTTGAGCTAGTGAGAGTTCCTCGTAATGCACCGGCGGAGTCTGCGGGTTTACACGACATCTGTTCGACGGCGGCGTGTAATAATAGTCGTCGTCGTCCCCGATGAGGTCTATGACCTCTCTTTCACGGAGAAGGCGTATTTCACGCTCCTGACGACGTACTCCATCGCTGTTAGTAGACGCTCCTCCTGTCAGAAGTTTTCACACAATCTCTGGAAGAACGCCTTGCAGAGGAGATCGCGCTGGAGGTGAAGAATGTAAGGAGAGCAAATGAAGGTATGAAAAATTACGATGAACGGTTAGGTTTTATATAATAAGGGGGTGAAACTTTTTGGATAAAGAGTTGCACCCTATTTAATATCCAACGTTTAAATAATTGCACCTTATTTTAAAATAAAAAATGTATTAAAACTTGTTTACTACCATGCAATGTTCATTTTTGGGTTAATTCCCTGGTTAATTTTAGATCTAATATTAATCATGGCAACGTTAATCTTTATAATGAAATTTATAAGCTTGCCACTTTAGTTAATACCAACAAATTTAATGTTTTGCACGTAACCCTAAATTCTTGTTTTTCATCATTACACTGGCTAGTGTCAGCCCAACTGTCGCTTTATATTCCCTCTTCTTCTTCTTTTCAAATTTTAACTATAAAAATAAATCGAACTTTTTAACTCCATTAAAAGTTGATGTCAGATCCTTTTCAATCTATTAATTACTTTTTATTGATTGATTGATTTAGAATTGATGTTTTGGTATTTTTATAATGACAACGCCATCAACTACAGTAAGACGTTTAATCTTCTGTTTGACAGGTTGCCAGTAAACAGTGTAAAGTAATTAAAATCACATTAAATATTAGTTAATTTCAATTTTTGATTTTGCCGGTTCATTTTTTTTAGTGGCTTGATATATGCCGCTAAATATTCTAATTTTCTAATGGGCTCAACATTAATGGTTTCTAATGTCAAGAAACCATTAATGGAAATTAGTTTCTTTTAAAAAAACTGCTAAAATCTAAAAAATAAATCCGTTCAGCTTCCTCCAACCTCCAAACAAATAATGTCTAAATTTGCTTTAATATCTTGGCTATATTTCCTCCAACCTCCCCCCGTTAGCTTCAAGCCTGCATAGATAATAATCATAAATCCTATTCGTATAATATAACTATAGGATCAATGAGCTTAAGAAAAATATATTGTCGCACCTTTCTTCATTTGAACTCTTTCCTTGTTGCCTTAACAAGAACAAACTCAGTCAAGGTTGGATAATCTTCATATAACATTATTTGTCCAGTCTTGGACATTACTTTGTCAAACACCTATAACCAGAAAATCAACAATTTATGCAAATCAATCGATTAAATTATCATTTACATAGAAAATCGGATATCTTTACCAAGATAAGCTCGAACCTGACCTGAAATGCCCTTAGGCTAGTAATTTTTAAGAGCTCGAACTCTAACTCACAAAAAAACAGCAGAAATTACATTAAAATCAGGGGGAAACGTGGTAGACTGAGCTATTGTAAATGTAGGCAAAAAATGAAAAGAGAGTACGAACTAATAAACTAACCTTTGTAAAGTTAAAATGGCGCTGTAGAAGCCATTTTCAAGCATCAAAGGTCTTCAACTGAGAAAAGCAGATTTTAAAGATACTCCAGAAGGTCTCCAATTCTGCATCACCAACGGCCAATTTTGCGAGAACGATGGAGGCAGTCAAGCACTCTAGTAGAAGAGGATAAACCAATCTTAAATAACAACCTAGCCCTAAAGGTTTTGTCTTGATGGGTTTGAGGCCCGTAAGGCGGCCCATACACAAATCACTAATAGCCAGACTGGATAAATTCTGAATCCGATGGATCTTTACTCGGGTTGGGCCAACTTTGAACAAACTACTTTTTGACTTTTTCTTCCATCCTTTCATTCCGTAATGACATTAGAAAAAGAAAAAATGAATGGAATTCTGGAATTACCGTATGTGAATACCGAAGACCTCATTGATACAATCTTAGAACGAGCCTTCATTAAAGGAATCCTGTGGAACTTATGTTCAGATGAAGCTCTTGGTAGATTAGTAATCAGTTTGGGCTGCCTGATCTCAGTGTATCCCCAATGTCTGAACAGATAAATTGCGATACAAATGACAAAAATTATTAAATCAAGCATCCATGTTTGTTGAAATCAAGCATGCAATTTATCAAATCAAGCGTACAGATGACAATTTTTTTATTACCTGGGAGTTTCAGCTCAAGACAATTCCGCAGGAGCCATCGATTTCTCAAATTCGATGTGGAGAGATCGATCAGGATGATGAGTTGCCTGCACACTAAAGAAAGGTAATATGTCCATCTTGGATAATGCAGCTGAGACATCAATTGTAGACAAGTAAAAGAAAATAGCAAGTATGAATCTTGCAGATCGAAGACCACTGGAGGCTAGAATGATTCAAAAATACAATGAAAACCCTAACCATCGAAAACACAACAAAACGAAAAAAAGAACATCCCAGTCGAAAACACAACGAAGGACAAACATAATAACCTAAAGAACCCCAGAGAATCAAGAACAACCTAACGAAAGCACAATTAATCAAGAACGAAACAACAATGAACTTTGAACGAAAAAACAATGAACCCTAATCGGGAGAATGAAAACACAATGAACCCAAAACGAAAACACAATGAACCCAAACCGAAAACGCGGACGAAAACAACATAGGCACACAAGAAGGACGAACAGAAAACGCAGACGAAAACAGAACGAATGACAAACATTACAACCCAATCGAAAACACAGAGAAACCAATCGAAACCACAACGAAAACAAACGAACATTCCAATTGGAAGAACGAAAACACGAGAAAACCAATCGAAATCATAACGTATCGAACAGAACATTCCAATCGGAAGAACGAAAACCCTACTTATCCAAAAATCGGCGGAGAAAACAAAGCTCTATGCCTAGAAACCTAATCGAAAACACAGAGAAACCAAACAACGAAAACAAACAGAACATTCCAATCGGAAGAACGAAAACACGAGAAAACCAATCGAAATTACAATGTATCGAACAAAACATTCCAATCGGAAGAACGAAAACCCTACTTACCCAAAAATCGACGGAGAAAACAAAACTCTATACCTAGAAACCTAAATAACTATGTACCTATAACCCTAAATAGTTTCTGTACCTATAAATTACTAGAGCCTATATATCTATAACCTATAAATAATACAAAACTTATATAATATTAGAATACTAATAACGCAACCTAATTAAAAACGTGAAAATTTAAATCCAACCGTCGATTTCTAAGCCAACGGCTGTGAGGAAAAGTTTGCATGGTGTGTAGTTCGCACCTCATACGAATTGTATATAATTATATAATTTTTTTTAATATTTCCCCCAAATTAAAATTCACATTTGACACTTCCCTAAATCCCTAAATTGATTATAAATTTATAATATGATCGAATATATTAGAATTTTATAATATATTAGAGAAGCAGACTTGATATTTTATGTTAAAATTTTAATTTTATGGTTTTAAAAATAGTGAGGAAGGTATTTATTTATTTTTAATGAATGTAATTCAATAATTTAGATGTTAGATTGTTAGTGTATGTAGATGATTAAATTATTACATGGAATTTTTTTCAATTTATTTCAATTCTAGGTAATACATTTAAATGTACAAAAAGATTTGATATGAATACATGTAAATCTTGTACCACATCTATTGATCTAGATACCAAACTCAACAAAATAGAGGGTCCTAAATTACCTGATCTTAAATTTTATTTATATTTTGAATGAATGGGTTTATTTATATTTTGAATATTAATTAATAAATCTATTTAATATTAATTTTTATAGGTTTTCATTATCGATTTTATGAATAAGTCGTGTCAAAATTTTATTTTTAAAATAGTAAAAAAAAATCCGTCTTCCGAATTTTTGGATGTGCCACTTAGTTAGAACATCAATACAAGGAATAGACTTAAATTTCGTCTGTGGAATGTCCTCCTAGAATATATTGGTGTTTGAGAGAAAAGTTATATTGGTGCTCAGTGCCCTAATAATACTCTGGTATTTTTTTTCTTTTATTGGCGGCTCAACGACCAATATATTCAATTACAACTAAGTATTGGTTAGTCGGTTATTAATTAGGACACTGTAATTATTATAAATAACTATCAGTTCTTGGTTCAGTCTTTTTCACTTACGATAAACAATCTATTGGTACCATGACTCAATAACTGAACATGGATCGCACGATACCATGGGTACCATAAGACAGAAGACCCGATCCGCAGAGTAGTATAAATACTCTCCCATGATTACAAAGGAGAGAGAGTTGAAACTATAAAGAATCACTCAGAATAGGGAAGCGTTTGATTTATTATTATTGGGAAGAGTTTGCTTGTGTGAACCTTTAACATTTCTTAAATCTTGAAGCTATTGGATCTTTGAGCCTCCTCTGGGCCTGATTAGTATTCAAACCAATCCTTGGGCCTAGGTACCATCAGAGTTATTGAATTTGGTCTTCTTTTTGTTGTTTGAAATCTAATTGTTCACATTTTTTTGTTTAAATGTCTCTTTTTGTCTATCTTTTCTAATAAATATAAAATAATTCAACTCTCAATTTTTGGTGCTCAAATTTTTATACCAGACTAAACAGTAAACACCAACAGGGTCAAAATTAATCTGAATAAAGTCAATTTCTACTGACTATTTTAACAAGAAAATTGAAAAATATCTAAATCGCGAGATCTGAATCCAACGGTTCAAATTGAGCTAAACAAAGCAACACCACCTGTCCACAATCTATTTCTTCCATCATCATTCATCACTTCTCTCTCATCCATTCCTCCTCTCTTCCCATCTTCTCGGCTCCTCCTTCAAACCCTAGAATGGCGACCCGCAGGGTCCTCTCCTCCATCCTGCGCTCTTCGGCCCGCCGTCAATCATCTACCACCCTCTCCCCCTCTTCCTTCCTTCGCCGTTCTCCGATTTCCCGTCCCTCTCCAGTCGGCGTTCTTCTTTCGCGCGCGGCTGAGTATGCCTCTGCCGCCGCCGCCGCCGTAGCTCCTTCCCCGTCTTCCTCTCCCAAGACCACAGGTGGGGGTCCTTCAGGGAAGATTACTGATGAGTTTACGGGAGCTGGATCCATTGGGGAGGTCTGTCAGGTCATTGGTGCCGTCGTCGATGTCAGATTCGACGAAGGTTTGCCTCCGATCTTGACGTCGCTTGAGGTTCTTGATAACTCGATTCGCCTTGTGCTTGAGGTCGCGCAACATCTTGGAGAGGGTACCGTCAGGACGATTGCTATGGATGGTACCGAGGGCCTTGTTAGGGGACAGAGAGTTCTCAACACTGGATCTCCCATCACTGTGAGCTATTTTTTCTTCTGTTTTTAAAATGTTGTTGAGATTTTACGTCAAAACTTTGTTTCCCCCTTTTAAGATCTGGAATTGTAAATTTGTGTAAAAATGTTTAGAATTGAGTTATCTAGATGAGTTTCCCTTTTTCTGCCATGATTTTATTTCTGTTAAATTGTAGATCTCTCAATCTCTTGAATATTTTTTCCCATTTTTTCTTGTTTTTCTG
Source organism: Zostera marina (assembly GCA_001185155.1). Lineage (NCBI taxonomy): Eukaryota > Viridiplantae > Streptophyta > Magnoliopsida > Alismatales > Zosteraceae > Zostera > Zostera marina. The sequence goes on from LFYR01001430.1 coordinate 970,537, forward strand.
ATTAAAATGTTGATAATATTTTGTATTCTTACTTATATTTTGGAAATGGAAACGGTTCTTTGTTATGAAGGTAAATTAGGTAATGTAGCACTTATTTTCATTCCAATCTTGAAGGTAATTAAGATATAGTATTTTGATTATTTTCTTAGAATGTACGTTGAATCATTGTAAATTATTTCTAAATCCAATTTTTACGGTAAAAGTTTTATCTAGATTTTTTTTGTATTTATTATTATTATTACTCTTAAATATCGTATTAATAATTATTCCCCATATGTTTGATATTTTATGTGAAATGCTGTATCTTTGTAATTTGTTACCTTTTGATAAATTTGTATCAGGTACCAGTTGGTCGTGCTACTCTTGGTAGAATTATCAATGTCATTGGAGAGCCAATTGATGAAAGGGGTGAAGTCAGTAAGTATTTCACAACCTAAACCTAATTTATCACAATCTTCTTAATTTTCTTTCTTAAATTTTAATGTCATGCTCCCTGCAGAAACCGATCATTACCTTCCAATCCATCGTGAAGCCCCAGCCTTTGTTGAACAGGCCACTGAGCAGCAGATTCTTGTCACAGGAATCAAGGTAAAGTAGAGAATGTTCACTCTTCATTTTGTATTGTGGCTGTGCCACTGGGTTTTTTAAATTATCATTTTCTTTTTAGGTTGTGGATCTTCTTGCACCATACCAAAAAGGTGGTAAGATTGGTCTTTTCGGGGGAGCTGGTGTTGGAAAAACTGTTCTTATCATGGAACTGATTAACAATGTTGCAAAGGCTCATGGTTGGTTCTTCAAGAGAGGATATTTTGCCTTTTAATATTTAACTTTTATGGCACTTAGTGGCACAAACCTTCTTTCTGTTAGGTGGTTTCTCTGTTTTTGCTGGTGTTGGGGAAAGGACACGTGAGGGTAATGATTTATACAAGGAAATGATGGAAAGTGGTGTTATTAAGCTAGGTGACAAACAGGTGTGTTCTCATAAATCTTGATTTTTTTTCACATGCTGTCTTATGATCTGATTTTTTTCATTGTTCGTTATTTTTCAGTTAGAAAGCAAGTGTGCGCTTGTCTACGGTCAGATGAATGAACCTCCTGGTGCCCGTGCTCGTGTTGGACTTACTGGGCTAACTGTTGCTGAGCATTTTCGTGATGCTGAAGGCCAAGATGTGCTTCTCTTTATTGACAATATTTTCCGTTTCACCCAGGTACATTGTAAATTCTATTTTCTACAATAATTAGAATATGTTTATCTTCTTTCATTTATCAATATATGGTTAAAATATTCAGGCAAATTCTGAAGTGTCAGCTTTGCTTGGTCGTATTCCATCTGCTGTTGGTTACCAACCCACCTTGGCTACTGATCTTGGAGGACTGCAAGAGAGAATTACTACCACAAAGAAGGGATCCATCACTTCTGTTCAAGCTATTTACGTTCCCGCTGATGACTTGACAGATCCTGCTCCTGCAACCACTTTTGCTCATCTTGATGCCACAACTGTGTTATCACGACAGGTTTGTTGATGGATCATTTCAGAATCACTTGTGTCTATGTGCTAACTAAATAATGTTTTTCTTTACAGATCTCTGAACTTGGTATCTATCCAGCCGTTGATCCTCTTGATTCCACATCTAGAATGCTTTCTCCTCATATTTTGGGTGAAGAGCACTACAACACCGCCCGTGGTATTCAGAAGGTTCTTCAGAACTACAAGAATCTTCAGGATATCATTGCCATTTTGGGAATGGATGAGCTCAGTGAAGATGACAAAATGACTGTTGCCCGTGCAAGGAAAATCCAGCGATTTCTCAGCCAGCCTTTCCATGTTGCCGAAGTATTCACGGGTGCTCCTGGTAAATACGTGGATTTGAAGGAAAGTGTCAACAGTTTCCAGGTAAGTGCAAATCAAACACGACCATTAAACTCGATATACATAATTTTTTTCTTCTTCTTAAACACAATCTCCAAACAGGTATTTTTCTTCCTAATTTTGTGTCTTTTACAACAGGGTGTTTTAGATGGAAAGTTCGACGATCTATCTGAGCAGGCATTTTACATGGTTGGAGGTATTGATGAAGTCATTGCTAAGGCCGAGAAGATTGCCAAGGAGAATGCTTAGAAGATGGCCGGGACCTTGTTGTTTTTCTGATTTGTTACCTGTTAGTAAATAACATGTAAGAGATGTCAGTCAGATCTTGTTGTCTGCGATCTGCATCGAATTTATTTTTTGTCAGCAGCAGCATTATTGCTTTGGTTTTGAGCTAAGAACTTACCACAAAAAAGACATGCCTTAAAGGGTATTTCTTCCCTCCATATCTCCAATAAGAAGAAGAAAGAAAACTTTCTGTAGTTTTTTTTGCTCATTTGAGTTCTGTCGATCCATCTTGAATTTTATTCTATTTTTTCAAAAGTTCTCTCGTCTTCTGAATGGGTTGGGTATACTTTAGATCCGTCCTTCAAATAGGGTTGGTCGTGGATTGGTATTTCATTAAACGAAAATATAGATCTAAATCATAATCTACTAAGTTAGCTAATCAATCCTTGTATTTGGGATTTTCTCATCCCTATTTCTTTTTATGAAAGTAAACATATTGAAGATAAAGAAGTCAAAGATAAGAGAAAAACCAGTGAGTGAACTATTTCTCATTAGATATAAGGTTGACTTCACTGGTTGAGGGGTCATTACGTAAGTAAATATAAATTAAAGTTTGTAGTTTGTACATTCCGACTTGAATTTAAAAATGATTTTGACCAACTGGACTTGAATTTCAACAGTAGGATTTGATGGTTGTCGTTTTCTCGGAGTAACTGACTAACTGTTCCTCCCTTGCTGTCTTCTACGATCATCATCGCCGATTAAGGTGGTCTGAGTCTCTGAGTTGAGATACGATGAGATCTGCAAGGAAACCTGTTACCAACCTATCCATTTCCCTCACCACACCAAGCCATCCTCCGTCCTCCAAATCACCGCCACCTATCCCATCAATCTCCACTTTCCCCAATGTCCGGCTATGGTTTATCTCCAACAATCTCGCATTTACTAGATCTTCGTCGACGTCTTCTAGCGGTAAACCACCTGAAGTGGACCAAGAGGACCCCAAATCGCTCTCATCGGTCTCAACCCTAGCTTCTTCGTTAGAAAAATCTTCGACCGCGATCAGTGCCAGTTCTTCCATCAGGAAACCTCTGAGTCTCTGGCCAGGCATGTACCATTCTCCGGTCACAAATGCCCTGTGGGAAGCCCGATCGAGCATCTTCGAGAAGATGCTTGAGAAATCAGATGACGCGCCTTTGCAGACTGAATTGCTCACCAAAACCCCGTCACAGAGCAGAACGAGCGTAGTCTACCAGTTTTCCAGCGACCTAATTCTCCGAGAGCAGTACCGTGATCCATGGAACGAGGTTAGGATTGGAAAATTGCTTGAAGACCTTGATGCTCTAGCTGGAACCATTGCTGTGAAGGTAGTGATTGGTGTTAATTAAAGACTCTACTATACATAACTGTTGAAGAATTTAGTTTCTAGGTAGATCTTAATGGAGAATTGAAGTTAATCTTCATTTTGGAACCCTGATTTGTGTAGCATTGTTCTAACAACGATAGCACCACAAGACCTCTTTTGTTGGTAACAGCTTCTGTTGATAAGATGGTTCTCAAAAAGCCACTACGAGTGGATACGGATTTGAAGATTGCAGGTGCAGTTTCGTGGGTTGGTCGCTCTTCCATCGAACTGAGAATGGAAATCACTCAATCAGATCAAGGTAAATTCAGAAAAATCATTGGTTAGCTAGGAAACATAGGGTTTCATTCATACTATATATTTCATAAACAAATGCAAAAAATTACTGGTGTCTGCCTACCTTGCTGGGGTTTCATTCAACGTTTAATAATACAGGTTTATCTCTTGAATTTTAAGAAAATACAAGAGTTTAGTAATTACTATACTTACATTTGTATATTCCATAAACAAATCAAATCATTTGTTGTTTAGGATCTCTTTTCATTCACATCTATCATTAAAATCTATTGTTGATGGAATGCAGTCACACAGATGACAAATGAAAATCATTGCTTCAGAGTTCAGATCATGTAGTATTAAAAGCTAACTTTACATGTCGATGTAGCAGATGAAAATTCCACAGCTTCAGACCGTGTAGCATTAACGGCTAACTTCACATTTGTTGCCCGTGACTCTAAGACTGGAAAATCTGCTGCTTCCAATCGTCTATCTCCAGAGACAGATATTGAGAAGAAGCTTTTCGAAGAAGGTGAGACTAGAGATCGAATAAGAAAAAAGAAGAGGGATTTTAATCAAGAAGGTCATGTCTTCCATGGTGAGGTTCAACGACTCAAGTCTTTGCTTGCTGAGGGCCGTGTTTTCTGTGACTTGCCTGCTTTGGCTGATAGAGATAGCATTTTGATTAGAGACACTGGCCTAGAGAACTCTCTCATCTGCCAACCTCAACAAAGGAATCTTCATGGTCGTATTTTTGGTGGATTTCTTATGAATCGAGCTTTTGAGCTGGCATTTTCCACTGCTTATGCATTTGTTGGTCAGATGCCATGTTTCTTAGAAGTTGATCATGTCGATTTCCTCAAACCTGTAAGTATTCAGTACTTTAAGACTTAAGTTCACGATAATATTATTATCATTATCACTACGAGAAGTTATATCCAAAATCATCATTTCTTCATTTACATCTAGATTTACTATATACACAAATTTCATGTTCATTGATCAATTTTTACCATTAATCGAAAGGGTTTAAAATTTATTAATTCTTGGACCATTATCAACTTGCTCTCGTCTTTATAGATTGAAAGATTTTTTTATGTAATTTCAAGTTAGTGGTGTTTATTGTTTAATAACTATATGTGCTCTTAAACGTTCATAAAACACCAGTTATCCCTTTTTCTGATGAATTAAAAAATTCATTTCTGAAAAATAAAGGTGAGGCAGTGCCTCAAGATTACAAATATAGGGAAATGCAATTACAGTAAATGTAAAGTTTCTTATATGCCTGTGACCATGACTGGTTAGCCATGGATTGGTGCCTCAAGAAGTTAGACTCTCATAAGAATATAGCTTGCGATTCAATCTGTGATAGATTGTTTCTTTTATAAGGTGTGGCATTATAAGCAACGCTCAATATATCTCTGCTGATAATTTATGAGGGCTTAAGGGTGCGTGCAATCATACCAAATCTGTATATATCTGATTACCTTTAACCTGTTAATCCTTAGTGCTTGTGTTTGATAAATTTATTTGATATAAATTTATTTAAATCTCATATCATTATGTGAATTACTCATGTTACAGGTAGATGTGGGTAACTTCCTTAGATTTCAATCATGTGTGCTGTATACGGAGCTTGAAAATCCTGAGAAGCCTCTCATCAATATTGAAGTGGTTGCACATGTAACCAGGCCTGAACTCCGAACCAGTGAAGTAAGTTTTCGTATCAACATCAAAGACAAAATAGAAGCTGGTTTCGTTCATGTTTTCTGATTTTAAAGTTTCTGATCGATATGACAATTGCTGTTTTATGTGTTTTAAACACTAGATATCGAACACATTCTACTTCACTTTCACGGTGTGCCCGGATAGGTTGGAAAAAATGGCTGGGAGAATCCGTAGTGTGGTTCCTACCACAGAAGAAGAAGCACGGCGTGTAGTTGAACGCATAGATGCTGAGAAATCTTACTACATAGGAATCTAATATGTAAGTTTGATCATCCCGATGATTTATAATTTGAACAAACTTGATAAATTAACTAAAAAAAACTACGATGAAAAATTGCAAGCAACAAAAATTAGTTTAACTGGTTACGTAATTATTAAGATTATTGATCATTCAGAATTCTAGTATCGAGATAATTTTCTTTTAATTTTTATCATGTGTTTTTATCACGAATCACGATGAGATATTATGTGAAAAAAAGTTTATAAGATAAATTAAAAACCACATGACTATGAGATATTGAGATTATATCATGATTCGTGTCAGGGTTAGTTTTTTCATAGACACGATTAAAATCCAAAATCGTAAGTAAAAATGATTATTATTATTTATAGTCATAGACACCCAGGCTGCAGCTGCCCAGCCTATATGAAGAATGAGCCTCCAAGATATTTTGATGTTGTAGTATTAATCGGCCCATAGACTACTTCGGTCATATAATAAAGTGTTTCGACCTAATTTCTAAACCATATTCTCTCTTTCACTCGCGATCTTTCTCATTTCTAAACCCTAACACCGACCGTCATAGATCTCGTTTCAATCTACTAAAGATGTTTGAAAAATTATGAAATCAATCAAATTAGGAATTAATGCATTTTAAACTACTCATCTAATGTGCAAAATCTGTGAAAATGTAAAACAATAAGGTAAAATATGCAAAATGTGAATCAGTCGCCTGTCTAAACTGCCGTCTTTAATGATTTAATCCTATGAGGCTATGACCTATTGTGCTTTCTCGCTGTCGTTAAACGGAGACATTCTTGATTCTTCTTCCCGTAATTGAATTCCCCGGAGGGAAAAAAAAGAAGAGAAGCCCTAATTTTGTTAACAAAATCCTTCACTTCACCACCTTATGGCGCCATTAAGATCCGATTTTTGAAGGAGCGGGTTTGGTATTCGTTAAAAAGAAGTAGTGGTCGAAGGAAATCATCCAATCCCTAATCCCGAAAGGTTTGATTTGTTGGAGAGAAAATGGGGAAGAACCAAGCGTACAAGGCCATGCAAAGGTCGAGGGTGGGATCGAGCGCCGGTGGGCCTGAAGAAGTCGAAGACGGCATGGTTCGTACCTTTTCATACCATTTTTCTTATCAAGCGATTCACTTTTTGTATGGTCAATTATTGAATGGTTCGTGCACTGAAAATTTGGAATCCTTAGCGTAATATATGGCAAAGAAGTAGATGTTGGTATGTTTATTGTGGATTTTTTAGTCTGTTTTAGCATGAATCAAAAAAGATGAAGAAGCCAATGTCAAACTATCTAATTCCGAAACAACTTAGTTTATGCTACTTTTCTTCCTTTTCGTATGGTCACTTCTAATTAATTTTGTATGTATATGTATTTTCTTTCCATGAATTTTTACTAATGAGGGCAATGCAGACGGATGGTTCTTTTCATTCACCAGAGTGGCATGCTGCTCGTTTGGCAAGTTTGAAAACTTCACACACGATTACATGGGAAGAATATAAAAGGAAACAGAAGGTAAATGAATTGTGTACACTGTGGACTGTGGTTGATCTTTGCATAAGATAATAAAAGTTTTTTCCCTTAGAAGTTAATAGTTGTTTAGTTTTCGTAAGTTCCTTGAAACTCTACAACAAAACTTGAGTTGGGTGAGGATAAATCGATCTCTTTTCAAACTTTTAATTATTTGATTCTAAGGTTCCTTTCACCTATACGAAGCTTGATTTAGATAAGAAATTAAGAACAAATCAATCTCCTTTAAAAAGCTGTTTGTTAACTACAACAAAACTTGATTTACGTAAAATCAAATCAATCTCTTTTATTCTTATGTTCCTTTCATCTACAAGGATACAGCAAAACTTGATTTAAATAAGGACAGATCAATTTGATAATTCTGTTGCTTTTTGTCATATTGTTGATTGTGATGGTAATAAATAAGATCATCCACAGTCTATCTGATGTGTTTTGTTGAATTACTTGAATATTTTATCATCAAGCAGTCAAAAGTTATACTTCAAGATCGTTTATCATGTTTAAAGTTTTAAATTTTTAAGTTCCTTTCGTAGTTTTACAAATACCTAATATTAGTGAAACAGTAGAAAGTATATGGAAAATGGGGGAGATCAAATGATCGATCCCTCCTAAACTGTTATTAAACACTTTATATATAACTTAGGGGGGATTAAATCTTAACAGAATTGTAATAACAGATTCTGTTAAGACTTATCCATTAGAATGTTCTAGAATTAGGAATTAAACTACTCAGCTAGCTAATTACATTAGTAAGAGTAATAACTAGCTAATTACATATTACACCATTATAATGATAATACTAATAGCTCTCCTCAAGTTCATCTATGATCATCGATGAGGTTGACTTTAATGTTCGGTCAGAACATCAGCCCTCTGCTTGGTGCTTGGAATATGTATTACTTCTAAAACCTTCTTCTCAACTCTTTCTCTCACAAAGTTGAAGTCTATCGCAGCATGCTTTATCTTTGTGTGGAATACAGGATTAGCAGTCAATTGTGTTGCTTTTTACTTGCTCCTAAGTTGTCACTCCACAACTTATATGGCTTGTCAACTTTTATGCCCATTTCATATAATAAATTCGCTACCCAATCCAATTTTGCTGTTGCTGAGGTGATAGCTCTGAATTCTGTTTCAGTGCTTGATCTTGACACAGTGCCTTGCTTATGTGAGCACCACATTACCAAGGACTACCCCATATACACTAAGTATCCAGTCTGACTTTTTATGTCAGCCTCATCTGAAGCCCAATCTGCATCACTAAATGCCGAAATGCTGAATTCCTTGCTTTTTCTGAATACAATTCCCATACATTGTGTTCCAGACAGGTATCTCAGCACCCTTTTCATCATATTCCAGTGAATTTCTTTAGGTTTCTCCATGAACTGAGCTAATTTGTTCACTGCATAGGCAATGTCAGGCCTTGACATTGTAAGATATTGCAGAGAACCGATTATTTTTCTATAATCAGTAGATCTTTCTATCACCTCATCCTCAGAATAGAACTGCTGGTTTGACTGCATTGGAGTAGATACGGGTTTTAGGTTCTCAAAGCCATGTTTGCTCAAAAGATTAACAAGGTATAACTGCTGATCCAGAAACAGCCCTACAACATGCTTTCTCACCCTAATTCCCAAGAAATATTCTAATTCTCCACACACTCTAACTGCAAATTCAGATTTTAGTGTGTCCAAATGATACGGATGGACAGAAACGATTCCAGATTTTTTTGGATCCAGACTAAAAATGGACGGAAGGCAGGGTCGGCAATCGACCTTGGAGCCGCAGCTTAATTTTTATTTGATAACCCCTTCCCAACAGTTTTAAGGTCTATTTATATCTACTACTAATTCTGGGCTACAGTGCCCTATTTAATTAATTAACTCTCATTAATCTAACTTAAGGAATTGGCCCATTAACGACCGGCCCAATCCACTTCAAACTCCTTCAATGCCAACGGTCTGGTTTTCCTCCGTTTGACTACCGGCCGGTCGATGTCCGTTGCGCCTCCAGTCGCGAGGTCGCTCTGTTCTTCCTCTTCACGATCCGCCAGCTCTTCCTTTAACTGTTTGTAGACTTCCTCCGTGCACGTATCATCACCATCCCTCTCGGAAACGGCCTTGACCTCAAGGTCGAAAGTTGGAAAAACCCTCTTCATTTTATCTATTGATTCCCAAGAAGCTTCCTCCTCCGACAAGCCATTCCACTTCACCAGGACTTCTTCCTTGTCTATTCCTCGCGCTAATATTGATCTTTTTGCTATGACTCTTGCTGGAGCAGCCACTGGTTGGTTATCCACAATAATCTGAGGTAATTTTAAAATTTTGATTGGGGGAATTTCACCCTTGTAATTTTTCAGACATGCTATGTTAAATGTGTTGTGAATTCTTGTTCCTTGAGGTAACTCCAATGTATACGCCAGTTCACTGACTTTCTTAATTATCTTGTAAGGTCCGTAGTACTTAGGACTTAGCTTGTGATGAAAATGGTGCTTAAGAGACATCTGTTTATACATCTTTAATCTGAGAAATACCCAATCACCTTCAGCAAATTCAATTTCTCTCCTGTGACCGTCGGCCTGTTTCTTCATTCTATCTTGAGCCCAACTCAGATTTGTTTGCACTAATTCTCTGATTTTTTCCCGTCTTAACAGCTCCTCCTCTACTGTTGGGTTGTTAGTGGTCTCTATAAGAGCTGGGATGAATGTATTGGCTTCTTTACCATAAAGTGCCCTGAATGGCGACATACCAATGCTTTCATTATGAGTTGAATTGTGCCACAATTCTGCCCAAGGTAACATTTCCAACCATCTTTTTGGAGTTTCATGTACTATAGATCTTAAGTACAATTCGATTCCCCTATTCACCACTTCTGATTGCCCATCTGTTTGTGGGTGATAAGCCGTGGACATTTTCAATTTAGTACCACTAAGTCTATTAATTTCCTTCCAGAATGCACTAGTGAATACTTTGTCTCTATCTGATACAATGGACTTAGGAACTCCATGCAACTTAATAATATTCTGTAAAAAAAATTCAGCCACCATTTTAGAAGTGTATTCCGTCGGTAAGGATCCCAAATGACAGAATTTGGTCAACCTGTCCACTACCACAATAATCACAGATTTGCCTTTAACTTTAGGTAGGCAAGTGATGAAGTCAGTAGATATATCTTCCCAAGCCGCCTCAGGAATGGGTAAGGGCATTAGTAACCCTTTTGCTTTCTTTGTTTCAGATTTCATGCTTTGACAGACCATACAAGTTTCCACAAATTTTTTTATGCTATTATTCATTCCCTTCCACCAAAACAGATTTTTAATTCTTTTGCTTGTTCTGACTACCCCAGAATGACCTCCAATGTTGCTTGAGTGATACTCCTCCAATATTAATGGAATTGAAAGAGAGTGAGGAGATAAATAGTACCTGTTCTGAAATAGTATAAATCCTTCCTTGGAGATCTTCATATTCTTCTCCTTGCCTTCTAAAATGTTTTTGGTCAGAATTTTCAGATGTTCATCATTCTTTATTTCTTTCAAAATTCTCTGTAAAATGCTAGCGATCTGATTTGATAAAGCCATAAATGTGATTTGGCAAGTTGATTCAGGCAGCTCTCTAGATAGAGCATCAGCGGCTCTATTTTCCTTTCCTGGTTTGTAATTGATAGCATAATCATATCCCAATAATTTCCACAAAAATTTCTGTTGATCCGGTGTCTGGATTACTTGTGTTAGCATATTTTTAATACTGTAATGATCAGTATTAATTATAAAATGGTTTCCTAGGAGGTAGTGTCTCCATTTTCCCACAGCTTGTACGATCGCATGCATTTCTTTGGCATAAGTAGATGCTAATTGTATCTTACCACATAATTTAGAGCTGAAAAAAGCTATCGGGTGCCCTTCTTGCATTAAAACAGCCCCAATACCCCATTGACTTGCATCCGTCTCTAGTTCGAATTCTTTGCTAAAATCCGGGTGAGCTAAGACTGGTGTCACCATCATAGTTTCCTTAAGTTTGTTGAAACTTAAGGTGGCTTCCTCATTCCACAAAAATGCATCTTTCTTAAGCAAATTTGTTAGTGGCGCAGCTATAGTTGCATAACCTTTAACAAATTTTCTGTAATATCCTGTCAGACCCAAGAACCCTCTCAAGGCTTTTATACTTTTTGGAACAACCCATTCTCTGATAGCTACTAATTTCTCAGGATCTGGAGCAACTCCTAAACCTGAAATAATATGGCCCAAAAATTGTAGGCTTGGTTGAAAAAAAGAGCACTTGGACCTCTTGGCATACAATTTATTATCTTGTAAGACCTTTAGTACCTGACTCAAATGTGAATAGTGTGTATTTTCATCTGGGCTGTAAACTAAAATATCATCAAAGAATATCAATACAAACCTCCTCAAGAATTGTCTGAAAACTCTATTCATTGTTGCTTGAAAGGTCGCCGGGGCATTAGTCAACCCAAAAGGCATTACTAGAAATTCATAGTGACCTTGGTGTGTTCTGAAAGCTGATTTTTCTGTATCACTAGGATTAATCAGAATTTGATGATATCCGGATCTTAAATCCAACTTAGAAAATACGAATGACCCTTTTAATTCACTCAACAACTCATCCACTGTAGGAATAGGAAATTTATCCTTGATAGTGATAGAGTTCAAAGCTCTATAATCCACGCACATCCTCCATGATCCATCTTTCTTTTTCACAAGTATCACTGGAGAAGAATAAGGACTACAACTTTCTTTAATCAGCCCTTGAGACAACATATTCTGTACTATTTTTTCAATTTCATTTTTTTGAGAATGAGGTTGTTTGTATGGTCTTACACTGATTGGTGGTGCTCCAGGCTGTAAATGAATATGGTGGTCTTGAGCCCTCTTTGGTGGCAGTTCAGTTGGTTCTTCAAATACTTTAGGAAATTCTGCCAGAATATTTTTTGATTTTTCTTCCTCCATTTCACCCTCCATGGAGTTTATAATTGCTGTATTAAACTCATAAATCATTTCAAACCTGCAAAGGAAGGCTTGAGTAGTAGTAGCTGCCAAATTCTTCATTTCATGCCTTGTTAAACTGCTTTCGTTTATAAGTGGTTCTCCCTGCCATTCAAATTTTTTTCCAAGCCAAGTGAATTTAAAACTGGATTTTTTGAAATTGAACACAACATCACCTAACTCTTCCAACCATTGGATGCCTAAAACCATATTTGCTCCATCCATAGGTAGTACAAAAAAATCCACGTTCATTCTGAATTCTCCCACCACGATCTCTATTTCTTTGCAAACCTTATCACATCTTAGTTCCCCATTTCCCGTTGACACAGAAAATGCATCTATCATTTTAAACTCTAACTGTAAATACTTTGCTACTTCAAGTTGTATGAAATTGTGTGTTGACCCCGAGTCAATAAGCATCATGATTCTTTTATTCCCTACTTGAGCCAATACTCTTACTGTTTTTGGTCTAATCTTTCCATCAAAGGCATAGTATGTAATCTGAATACCTTCAGGTTGCATGTCTTGTTCAGCGTCTTGAAAAACCTCCTCCCCATCTGGTTCATTAAATTCAGTAAAGGAATCTCCATCAGCAGAAAGAAGAAATAATTTGCCTTTGCATATGTGGCCTTTAACCCACTTTTCTTCACAGTTGAAGCATTCCTGTTTGCTTCTTTTTATTTCCTTTTCAGCCTCAGTTAGCCTCACTCTAACCTTGGGATTCATATTTTTATTGGCTGTGGTGACAGTTCCATCAACCATTCTTCTATGTGGAGGTATATATTGGTTGCTGTACTTTTGTGTTGGTGTAGCTGCATATCTAGGAATATCCACACCCAGGTCCTTATCTTCATGCAGATTAGCTAGTACCATAGCTTCCCCCACTGTTGTGGGCTTAGCTTGAATTACTAGTTTCTGAATTTCAGACTTAAGACCTGAAATAAACATTTCTCTCATAGTTTTCTGAGATACATCAGTGACCTTGGTAGCCATGGACTCGAATTTATTCTGATATTCTCTAACAGACCCTGTCTGAATCAATTTACTCAATCTCCCTGTGGGAATGGCAAACTCAGAAGTTCCAAACCTTTTTTGCATTTCATCGCAGAGATCAGACCAAGAAGCAAATTGCATGTTATCGTCGATCCATTGTAACCATTCTAATGCCACTCCTTCAAATCTGAAAGTTGTCATTGCTAACCTTTCAGCATCGGGTGTATTTAAGTATTTAAAATACTTCTTTGCCAAATAGATCCAGCTGGTCACATTCTCCCCATTAAATTTAGGAAGATTTACTTTCCCTGGATAGGTTGTAGTAATTTTGGTTGAGCTTCCAGCACTTGAATAAGTCTTTTCCTCTAGTACTTTTGCCATCATATCAGATAACTTGTTGATGGACAACTCCATCGCATTAAGACGAGTTTCCATTCCTTCAGCCATCTTAGACATTCCTATAATGAATATCTATTGAGAAGAATATCTGAACAATTTAAACAATTAATCAGGAGTTACGGTCTGAATTTAGATTGACCTGATGGTAGTAATTGCCTTAGATCCAAGATCGAAGATCAGGGATATCCAAGGCTCGAGCAACGGGAATAAATCCCTGAAATCAAGACTTAGCCCTATAAGATTATTGCTGTTAAGCTAATCAGATGGGTGTTTGATACGGCAATTTGGTTGATCTGTTTCTTGTGGCCACTTCTAGCTAGAGCGAATTCAAGGATCGATGAAAGCACCAAATGATACGGATGGACAGAAACGATTCCAGATTTTTTTGGATCCAGACTAAAAATGGACGGAAGGCAGGGTCGGCAATCGACCTTGGAGCCGCAGCTTAATTTTTATTTGATAACCCCTTCCCAACAGTTTTAAGGTCTATTTATATCTACTACTAATTCTGGGCTACAGTGCCCTATTTAATTAATTAACTCTCATTAATCTAACTTAAGGAATTGGCCCATTAACGACCGGCCCAATCCACTTCAAACTCCTTCAATGCCAACGGTCTGGTTTTCCTCCGTTTGACTACCGGCCGGTCGATGTCCGTTGCGCCTCCAGTCGCGAGGTCGCTCTGTTCTTCCTCTTCACGATCCGCCAGCTCTTCCTTTAACTGTTTGTAGACTTCCTCCGTGCACGTATCACCAAACATTCCTCTACCTTTGCTGGACTTGATCCCGTGACCACCATGTCATCTACATACACAAGTATGTAAATTATATCGTCATCATCATTGATTCTAACAAACAAAGAATCATCCGATTGGCATGCCTTAAAGCCCATATTATTCAAGGATTGCTTTAACCTCCTAAACCACATCCTTGAAGCCTGCTTCAACCCATACATTGCTTTCTTTGATAGACATACATGTCTAGGCTTGGATTCATCAAGAAATCCTATGGGCTGCCTCATAACAATTTTTTCCTCCAACTTCCCATACAGAAATGCATTGCTAATATCAATTTGTTGTAATGCCCATCCTCTAGAAACTGCAATTGTGAAAACAATTCTTATAGATTTTGGTTTTACCACAGGGCTAAAAGTTTCACTATAATCCTTACCTTCCACTTGGTTGGTCCCATTCGCTACCAACCTAGCTTTCAACCTCTCCACTGTGCCATCAAACCTCTCCACCTCGAACAGCCAAATATTGTTGATTACATTATCAGTTTCACTTCTAGGAATGAATTCCCAAGTCTCATTTCTCATCAAGGCATCATACTCATCCTGCATGGCCAATTTCCATTCAGGGTCATTTAATGCAGTTTTCACAGATTCAGGAGCTTGCTTCTGAGTGGGTGTAATGGACAATGCATATTTTGCTACTGTTCCTCTGGTTGCTCTCCTTGTAACTGGAATATGCTGCATTTGCCCTTCATCATCAGATTCTGGCTGATATATTTCTCTTGAACTGTCTGATGCTGTATCATCATTTTCAGGTTCTGAAATGTCAAAATTCTGTATCTTTCCCTGTTCTTGTGAGATTGAATTATTTGAGGCAGAGGCTGTCTCAATCAGCAACTGTGGAGCTGGATTATGTATCCTTCTCGCATATGTTTGAACAACTGTTGAGGCCTTCACTTGTTCATGATCAGAGTCACTCTTTGAATTTTGATCAACTTGTGCTGAATTCTCTTTATCTTCATACTGTTTAGCATTAAGAACGCCTTCTTGAAACACTACATCCCTTGAGATTAAAGTTCTTCCATCCTCCATATTCATACAAATATACTCATCACAATTGGCCGGGTATCCCATAAATGTGTAAGGAGCTGATTTATCACATAACTTGTTCTCTCTATAAGGTCTCAAGTTAGGATAACACTTGGACCCAAACACCCTTAATTTAAAATTCTCGGGTGCTTTGTGATGCAATGTCTCAAAAGGAGAAATTCCACCTAAAATACCGGTGGAATTTCTGTTATACAGGTATACTGCTGTCATGAAAGAGTAATCCCAAAAATGTTATTCAATACTTGCATGATTCAGCATAGCCAGCCTTGTATCGACAATGTGTTGATGTCTTCTCTCCACTTTTCCCATCTGAGGATGAGTTTGTGGACAGCTCAGACGGTGCACTATTCCATTCTTTCTTAGATTATTTGACAATTTCAGAAACTCCTTTGCATTTTCACTCTGAAATGCTTTGATTTTTCTGTCATATTGCCTTTCAACTAATTTCTGAAACTAATAAAAACAGTCCTTCACCTCAGATTTCTTTTTCATTAAGAATAGCCAATTAAAACTTGTACAAGCATCAACAAAATTGAAATAGTACTTAATACTTATATCCTTCTGAGGATTCACATGGTGCAGGTCCCCATACATCAGCAAATATTAGATCTAGAGGATGAGAGTAGATAGTGGTTCTTTTAACATGTTTCCATTTTTTGGATTTTATAATGCAACAATTTTCACATGACTCACAAATTGATTTGACCATCAGTAACCACTACTAATTTATTTTTATTCAACTCTTCTACAGCTTTAGAATGTAGATGCCCACCTGGTTTTCTATGCGCCGCATAAACGACCATGCGGTTTTCCAGACCCCCGCATAGATGTTCTATGCGTTTGCGGGTCTGGGGCAGGTCGGGTTGGATAATAGGGTTTTACCCATAAAATTTAAAAAAAAAAAAAAACGCATAGAAAAATAACCCTAAGTTTCCTCCTCCCTTCCCCCTCCCTTCCGTCGGACATTAACGGACCAGGCTGACCAGCAGTAGAACTCCGGTGAGCGTTCCTTAGAGCTGAAGTTGAAGAGGATGTTGAGCAAGCTCCTTAGAGCCTAGAGCCTTAGACTATTGTTAATTATATAGTTTTAGACTTTGTTATGCAATTTCTATTTACTATTTAGACTTTTAAACTTTATTGGGTCATTGGAACACTTTTTGCTATATTATATTATTCATATATTATGGAAATATCAGGGGTAATTTTAAAAAATACATGTAAATATAACATGTCGCATATTTACGTATATGCGCGTATATGCACGCATATGCTTAAAATGCCATCGCATGAACGCATAGACGCATAGAAAACCTTGGATGCCCAAGTCTTAGGTGCCAAACCCTAGCTGTGGCCTTCATTCCAATTTCAACTTCATTAGCCTGCATTTCTTTATTCCTCAGATTGATGGGCAGCTCATACAGTCCATCCCCTTTTGTTCCATGAAGTAGAACCTCTTTAGTTTCCATGTCTTTCACCAATACTTTCTGTGAATCAAATTCCATGGACACTTTGTTGTCAAAACAGAATCTTTTAACTGAAATTAGATTCTAAGAAGCAGTAGGAACATACAGGAGTTGATTCATACTAAAAATTCGATTATTAATTGAAAAAATCAAATTACGATAATGTGTGATCTGCATAGGTCGACCATCAGCAGTGTTGATCGATTTATCACACTTAAAACAGTTTTGAATGTTGCCTCTGTCTTTAGTGACATGATTCGTCGCACCTGAATCAAAGTACCAGGCTGTAGACTCCTCTGTGCAAGCAGCATTCACTAACATATCATCAATCGTTCATGTCTCTGGATACCATACTGAATTGAGCTTTGATTTTCCTTTGTAAGCTGCATTTGCGGACATCTTCCCTGTTGGACCAGTTGGGGATAATGTTCTGTTATGTGTAGGTGGATACTTGATCAGATTAATCCTATTGTAACAATTGAGTGCTCCATGTCCCTTTCCCGAACAAATTTGGCATGGGACAAATTTAAGATTAATCTTTCCAGCAAATTTTCCTCCCTTCTCAGATTCAACCATATTTGCACTGATCTCGTATCCTCAACATTCCCTTCAGTTCACGATAGGTCACTTTATCCTTCTGAGATGACACATTTTGGATCAGTGATTCATAATCATCTCCTAATCCAGCCAGCACCAATATCACCACATCTGAATCTTCTAATCTTTCGCCAGCTATAGCAAGGCTTTTAAGATGTGCATTAATTTCAGATATATATTCAGAGACACTCTTACCTCCCTTCTTAAGATTTTGCAGTTTCTGCCTTATGCTCAGAACCTGCGATCGTGAGAATTTGTAGAGCTTTCCACGCCTCGTGAGAATTTTCACACCATGGATGCCGTCAATGAGGATACGAGCCATCCCAAGATCAGACGATCTTGCCTTCTCGCCCTAGGCGAATTCAGTGCCACATTTCCAGTAAGGTATTGATATAAATCGTTACCTTTCATGTTGGCTCCAAATTGCGTTCTCCAAGCAAAATAGTTGCTCTGGTCTAACGCCACCGTCTTCAGTCCTTTGATGATCACGACGTTCGTCGGACCTTCTAGGAATTCCGAATCGCTGGTCTCCAGTTCTCCATCAATTCTCGATATGGCTGAGCAACGGAAATCAGTTACTGTCAAGATCTTGAAATGGAGGGGGAAAAACTCGACTTTGATCTCAATTCCCAGGATCAAATAGAGGCAGATGATACCATATTAGTGAAACAGTAGAAAGTATATGGGAAATGAGGGAGATCAAATGATCGATCCCTCCTAAATTGTTATTAAACACTTTATATACAACTTAGGAGGGATTAGATCTTAACAGAATTGTATTAACAAATTCTGTTAAGACTTATCCATTAGAATGTTCTAGGATTAGGAATTAAACTACTCAGCTAGCTAATTACATTAGTAAGAGTAATAACTAGCTAATTACATATTACACCATTATAATGAAGATACTAATACCTAACAAATACAAACTTTGATTTAGAAATGCAGAGATAATTTTAATATCATGTTTTGTTTTATCCATTAAAATCTTACAATTTGATATTTTAATGGTTATTTTACAAAGCTTACCATCTTCGTCGAATATATTATGTAGTTGTAATTAACAATTAGCTACTTCTATGATTCTAGGAAGATGAAGTGAAGAAAGGTGAGCTTGAAGCCGACAAAGATAAAATGATGAAAGAATACAGAGCTCAACTGGATGCTGAAAGGGCAAGTAAGCTTGCGCATGGGAGAAATCACTCCACTCACAAATCTCATCACAAGAAAGGTATAGAATGAAAACAATAAAATATTTGTAACTTGCATTTTTTAAAGAATCCCATTGTCTCATTTTAATGATTTTTTATTATTTAGTTTTTCTTTGTCTTTACATGTTAGTACATATATTTCTTCTCCACTGTACATAAATGAGAACCAAGATACTAACAATTTTAGATTGGAAAGCTTAAAATTATCCCCTAATCTCCTAAATTATACCACATCTCATGTGGTATTGGATGTGGTATTGGTAGGAATGTTAACCGAGCTTAAAATGTACCTAAGTATTCGGTTCGGTTCGTTTAAATAAACGAACCTACTCTTGGATTTGGGTTCGGTTCGTTTAATTAACCGAACTGTTCGGATTCGGTTCGTTTAAAATTCATAGTGTTCGGTTCATTGGTTAAAATAAACGAACTGAACCGAATACTTTGAGTTCGGTTCGTTTAACATTTAATTATTTAAATATGCATTTTAACTTTTAAGTTATTCATTATTCAAAAATAAACATGTTTAGAAAACATAATTAGTTAATAGTCTATTTTCTTTTGTTAATCCAATCTTTGATCCATCTTTTTTTCTTATTGAAAATCATACATTGAAATTTATTTTTCAGCATATCATCTTCCTAAAAAAGGATTGAAATTTATTAGTTCAAAGTTTATTTTCCAGGATTGAAATTTATTTTCATAAGTCTATAATATAAATATAAAATAATAAAAATGTTAAACGAACCGAACCGTTCATCGAATCTCAACCAAGATTTGGGTTCGGTTCGTTTAAATAAACGAATCTATTTTAAAGTTTGGGTTCGGTTCGTTTAATACCCGAACCGAACAGTTCGTCGAATACCGAACTTTTTTTGCATCCCTAGGTATTGGAGCATATTGGGGCTTCTGAAGAAAGGTTCAAAGTTTTTTGTTTTTGACTCACGAGTCAGATCCACATCATCCTCTTCAGTGTGCTCCATATCACATGTCACATGAGATGACCGCCGGAGGTATTGTGGAGACCATCCAATGATCATTTGGTCATGCTGCTTTGCCATGACGTTTCTCTCCAGCATTTTTTTCCCGTCTAGATTCTCCATGAGCAAGCTAACTTTCATTATTGTATCAAATTCTGTCTTCCATGATTGTTAGTTACTCTTTTCAAGTAACATAGTTTTCGATTACTAACATGATCATTCCAGTGGTCATTTCCATCTCCTTGTCGTTTTTCTCTTTTTCCATTTTGTACAACAGAATTTAGGAATGAGATTAGAGGAGAATTTCAAGTTTGCCAATCCAAGATTGTTAGTATCCTGGCTTTGATACCCCATATAAATGAGAGAATGTTTTTGATGGAGAGGATACGATCTTGTTCTCATTTCTTTCTTATGTAGACATGTACAATATACATGATAGGATAGACTTTTAATCTTATCCTTTTTTTACATGATGAAATAGAACTATATGATAGGATCGATACTTATCCTTTTAGGATAGAGTTCTATCCTATCTTATTGTGTATGTAAATTAAATTATAATTGTATTATTACTTATTAGTTATGATTATAATTAATATTGTATGTTTCTTATTTTCTAAACATGAATCATCATCACACATTAAAGAAAGGAAAGAAAAGGAATCGAAGAATAGAGATAAAGATCACAAGAGAAGGAAAAATAAAAGAAAAAAGGTTATTTTTTTTTACATCTAATGCTCATTCAAATACTAGTACCGAATGAGCGATCAGTGACCAATCAATTACTATGTTTTTTTGTAGCATTCAAGAAGATCTTCTGAATCAAGTCCCGATTCTTCATCATCTTCATCTTCTGAATCGATATACACTAGTGATGAAGACGATGTCAGGGAAGCAAGGAGATCAAAATCAAGGTCTAAAGGGAAAAGAAAGGAATCAAAAAGTAGATCGAAAACTCGATCGAAGCGTCCGAGAAATGAGGATGAGGACAAAAGCGGTCCTCTGCCACTTTCAAAATTCTTTGGTGGTATAAAGAGTTGATGCTTCTCATGGTGCTGTATTCTTCAAGCAGGTAGAATGACCTTTCTCTTCCTAAATGAAAACAAGGATGCTATTTATCTATCTATGTGATATTCATGAAATCAAATATCTCGTGGAATTCTATTTAGAGAGTTTTGATTTAGAAATTGTGCTTCGGATCAGATTAATTTTTCCCTATAATTTTGTACCTCAAAACTATTTTCTGTCTGTTAATTTGAGAATAATAGTAAATTTCTAATCAATTCAGCATTGCTACATTGTGTATTTCTGTACAAGAAACTATGAAATCAACATGGGTTATGTTTGTATGATGTTTGTATAAAAAAAGTCAGTTCTATGTATTAATCACTTAATCCATCTTTTTATTACAAGGAAAACTTCTTCACTTAATCCTGTATGGTTGAAGTTGAAATAGAGTCCATAGGTAAAATAATAGCAACAAAGACGTCGCAATGGAGGAAGTAACTAACGTATAAATTCCAAATCCAATTACATTACTTACCATGTAAATGAAGGCAAAACATATTCGGGTTTCACTTTGTGCTTTTTTATTAAATATTCAACATCATTTGGGTCAGCAACCTGTCCAAAATTCTGTAGTGCAAGTTCATTAGCATGGATTCCACCGGTAATAAAGACAGATTTCAGCCCAGCCACATTTGCGCCAAGTATATCATGATGAAGAGAATCACCCACAGCAATGCAATCAAAAGCATTATCTACACCAGCTAATGACATTGCCGACTTATAGATTACCTGATACAATGAATCCCAATCCTCTCTCGATATGTAAGATTTAACCAACAATAACAAATCATACAAAAGGGTTTCATATTTCATGCATTACCTTATCAGGTTTACCCATCCATTTCACTTCACCACCAAGCTTTTCGTACTTATCTGCAAGAGTACCTGGTACAAGTTATCCAAAACAATGAGATTTGGCACCTGATAAGCTTTGGATATATACCAGATGATATGTGTTTTAATTTGGGAATGTAGTGTTTAAAGATTTAATCACAGTCAATTTTCAAAGATCATTTCTCCTTATTCACTATGTGAGGTTAATAGTAATAAACAAGATTTACCAGGCATAACACGCAATGCTCTGACTTCAACGGTGACATAATCTGGATTTGCAACCACCATTGGAATTCTTTTTCGTGCACATATTTTAAGTATATTCTCTAGATATTCAAGACTAACGGTAAGTGGGCCACCAAACGGAAGACCAATAGCTTCAGTACCATGAGCCAGAATAAAATCTGCATCATCTGCACTTTCTACCACATTCAAACCTAAACCCTGCATAAATGATAAAAGCATTAAAACTTATAAATGCAGGCAGGCTATATAATAAGCAATTGTGTCCATCCAGCAACATCCCAACTCCCAAAAAACTTGAAGAGTGAGTATCATCCACTGCTTTGTATAAATTTGATAATGCATTAACTACTTGAAAGAAAACAGAAAAAAAATGCTGACTGCCAAACTGCTGAAGTTCTGAGTATACAACGTACGTCAAGGGATATCGCTCCACGGTCTCCCCATGTCATATGAATACATGACCTTCCTAAAGCTGCAAACCAAGAGTCATCCCTCCTGTATGTAGAAAATATAATTAAGCTACAGTGTGAGTGTGCAACGATACTTTTATACTTGACATATATATTGAAAGAAAGGGTTTGACAAAATGAAAATAGGAATTAGGGACTAGATCTGCATGCCCTGTTATCATGATTGAATATAATAGACAGGCAACAAAACTCAATCTCAGTCACAAATTGGGATTCAAACCATGAAGGCATTAAATTTTAAAAATATGTAAAACCAATTGAGTTAATCCCTGATGTCCTTATAATATCAAACAATTACTGGTTTAATGGTATCAGATAAGCAAGTATTGAAACCAATTAGAATGTCTACAGTAAAACCCTAACCTTTGGAGGTATTGATGTGTCAATTCTCCACTAGTTATGGCCCCAAGGAAAAGAGAAGGATCAAACCCCAAACTCAGAACCTTATCCATCGTCACTGATGCACACCTAGATGAATTGCTGATTATCACCATTTTCGCTCCACTGTTGGCCAGCTTCTCTACTATCATTCCGAACTTAGTTATGTAAACAAAGCTAAAAATTTGCAGATTTACTGCTAGAAATTAAAACATTCCGCCAAAATCATGAATCAACAAAGAAGTCAACATACATGCAAAAATAGCACCAGGATACGGCTGCTTCCCATCATGAAGAACGCCGAATTGATCCAACAGCCAAACCTGCAAAATCACCGCAACAAATACATCATCCAAGACCAAACGAAAACGCTTCAAAGTGATGCCTACTTTGGAAATCCCGGATTCGGCGATGGATCGTATGCCATCCAGACAACAGAAAGATGAGGACGATGTTGCTGCCGCTGACATCGATTTGAGATTAATCTGAACAGGAAGATGTCGCGGATAGATCCAGGGATTGCGGAAACGAAAAAAAAGGTGGTTTAGATATTGAGAACTCGAGAGAGAGAACATTTTTCCTTATTCTTAAACATTCTTCTCTTCTATTTAGGCATTGAATACAAGTAATAACACTAAAATTTTCCACTTGAAGATGACACCGTAAATTATAATCAGTTTAAAGCGACTTTTATTTGATAAGAAATTCGTCTGTAAGAAAATAAAAGAATAATCGAGATAACTCAATTCAAGGCTTCACAACAAAAAAACAATATTTCAAAACATAATTTAAGATCTGTCAATTACGAATAAGCCGATATTTAAAAAAAGGGAGGAAAACAGCTCAATAAGCAGATTATATCTGATTCTGATGATATAAGCATAGAAGTTTGAACTTAAAAAGAAAAAGAAAATGAAACGAAATTATTTTGTTCACTCGCTATCATCCTCTTCATCATCAACTCCAGCCGTATCATTCAATGCATTCAATCTCTCAATGAGCTTGGCTTTTCTCTCTTCATATGTCAGCTTCTTCAGATTGTACCTGAAATCGCAGGAATAATACAATAAGTTAGATGTTATCAACGTGTTTTGTAAATTAGGATTATTTTTACTAATAATATAAACTACTGCAATGCATAACTTTTGTTTTAAGGAAAATTTAAAGATTGAGATTTAAGGCAAGACGATTATTGCGGAAAAATGATAAAGCAATTTGGAGAAGAAAACACACCTCTTGTGTTGCTTTGGTGGTTGTTTAGTTGACTTATGAGGAGATGGATCAGCACGGATGGCGGCATGAACCTTTTTGTACATCTCTTCCATATTATCAGCCTCAATGCCACACTTAATGAACTCGCTGAAATGGGTTTGGTATTTCTCTGGCTCATCTTCCATTAGAATCTGAGAGAAATTTAAAGAAAAAAAGGACATGTTTGATGAAACAACTTTAGTGAAAAATTGACCTATTGTAAACTTATTATAAAGAACAAAAGAGATCTAACCTTCATGTACTTAGCAACATGCCCACCAAAGATATAATTCCTATGAACCTCAGTATCAAGTTGCTTGCCATCACTGCTAAAACCAGCAAACCTTTTCTCACCATGTGGAATATCAAGACCACCATCCAATGCTCCCTGTTATCAATAAAGAGGGTAAATGCAAAAATTATATCTAATGTGTGTGATAATTGAGTGTATGAATTTTAAAAAAAATAACTTTAAATTTTTCAGATGCAGGATTTTGTTAGGGTTGGATAAAAAGGTTTAAAAGATAAACTTTAAAAACTAATATATAAATAAAGAAAACATGTAGCCTATACCTTCAGAGCACCAAAAACACGATTTCCAGTTGTGGTTCTAATAAGCCCAACATCAAGAAGAGCGCGGAATGGCCTCCCACTCTCTGCTGGTTCAACAGAGTAATCTTCTCCAGTTGCCTTTTAGAATAAACGATAATAAAACTAATAAGACACTACATTTATTCCTTCGTGAAACACAATATCCTTACATCCTAATAAAAATTTGAAGTCAATAGTAGAATTCAGACCTCAACATTGCCTTCGTACTCAGCATCCATTTTAAGGGTTTTCAACACACGCCGAGCCAAGAGAAGCCCAGTGCAGTAAGCTGAATTCAAAATACCAAACCAATCATTTTATATTTATTAATTTGACGCGATAAATAGATAGATAGGTAGAATAAAATATGATACCTGCAGCATAATTAGTAAGACCAACTTTAAGTCCATAGTGACGGAGCTCATGAGCATAAGCTGTTGCAAGAACCAAATCGCCAGTAATGCTAGCAGATATGATCTGTGCAACAATATCTTTGTTGGTCTAAAAAACAATTTGTTAAGATTTAACAAAACAACAACTTTAAAATAAACCGCCATCAAATGAAAATAAAAATTAAGGATACGAATCGAACTACAAAACGATATTTTGGAGTGTTGTATTTGTTCTTGTCCTGATTAATCAAACGAGTTCTTGCCCTATAATCAGTCTTCCCCTCTGAATCGTCAAAACGCAAACCAGATTGATTGAACATACAGAAGAATGTAAAGAGAGCAAATATAAAAAAAGGATTGATTTACGAGAATTAGGACTTATACCTCTTCTTCTCTTGAATTTGACTTGGAAACGCTTATAGTAAGCCTTTGATTTCTGCGCTTTGACGAATACCTAAAAGGATTGCGAAAACGAAAGCAATGAGCATATCAAATGTAAATCACAACAACATCAGAGAAGATTTTGAACATCGTTCAACGACACCAAAAGAACGGAATCGATTGAGATGAATGTATTAGAGATCGAAAGCAAAACAGATAGATAAACGAAATAGAAAAAGTGAAATGATAACCATCGCGATCTGGTTCTGAATGATCTTGTGTCAAGAGCAAACAGAAAGTTGCGCAGCTAAGTCCGCGGCGGCTTTTTAAGCTCCAACAAGAACCCTAGCAGTACTGATTTATCGGATCAACGTGGACGGTGTTGATTTCTTGTGTCCGAATTGACAGTTCAGATCTATAGTTGATTAAAAAAGTTTCGCTATAAATATATTGGGTGTGACCATGACCTCATGTGTCCAACCAAGACAACAAGTCTACCGCGAGCCTAATAAGCTCCTACTATTTGGTTTCCGAGACCTCAATTCCAAACAACCAGGGACCACGGTATATCCAGACTTGGTTAAAATCATTGACAATTAAATACCGTAGTATTTCACAATTTCTTATTACTTTTTTTTTTTTTTAATTAGCCGTTACCATTCTTTCCAATTATGAAGCTTTTTTCCAACTGCTATTTTTTTTTTTAAACAAAGAAAAGAAATGAAGCTTTCATATATATGTGTTTAAGATCCTGAAAAAATATAGATCTAGATTTTCCAAGGATCGATTGGAATATCGGAAAAGATTTAGTGTGATCAATCGAAAGATCCATAACAGATTTTCCAAGAGTGTAGAAAGATGTCAAACAAATCCACAAGATGTTCTGCCTGCAAATATTTGAGGAGGAAGTGTTCTGAAGATTGCATTCTGGCACCTCATTTCCCAGCTACCGATCCAGAAAGATTTGTTCATGTTCATAAGATATTTGGTGCCGGCAATGTCAGCAGAATGCTGCAGGTATATATACATTTAAATTATACATTCATTTCAACTGATATATAGGTAAAATTCGAATCTCCATTTTGGTTGAATTCATTTGGGTCATGTGATTTTAAATTGAGTGATTCGTGATTCTATTTATCAGAAACTTCCGTATAATGAACGTGAGGTGGCTGCAAATTCCATCTCCTACGAAGCATATCTTCGCGTTCAGGATCCTGTTTATGGCATCGCAGGAACCATCACCAATCTACAAGAAGAAATACACAGGAAACAGCAAGAACTGGTTCGTATTAAAGCTGAGATCGCTATTTACACTGCCGGGAATCTTTGATCAACATTGTCATATCTGTTGAAAGAATAATCGAATCCAAATGAATGAATTTCGAAATATGTGCATGTGGATTTGTTTCGATTTATTAAGACTAATTGAAAGAATCGTAAATATCTTTAAAAAAAATGACCGATGATTGACAATTGATGTGTCAGTTGCACCTCATTTGACTAATCAGTAAAACATACAAAACAATATTTCTACACATAAAACACTATTTAAAACCTTCTAAAAAAACTTCTAAATTAAACACCTACATATACAAATTAAACACCTATTTATTTACCCTTAAACATACCTATAAAACGTTGGAGTTTTTTTAAGTGTTCCGTACCTAATTCATTCTGGATTAAAATAAGTTATTAAAACTTTACAAAAATGCTTCTTTAATTTTTATAATTATTAAATACAGAAATTATCACATGCGCCCTGTTTAGGGTGCGTTAAAAAACGCTCACCTTAGTTGAGCCGTCCGATCTCCTCTCTTTACATCTAAACCGTCCTTTCATTTATGATTTTTTATTAATTTTTTTGCACAGATTTCGATTGTACAATACATTTTTCTTCTCTATCTTATCTACCTATGAAACGTATTTGTACCTTACTTGTTAATTGTTGTAACTTATGCTCTTTTTACTCTACCTCTCATAAGTCATGATCTACTCACGTACCCTTCTTTCCATTCTTTTTCTTTCCACCTCGCCGAAATCTATTTTTGTTCTTGAATTTTTTCTTCAACCTTAAATATTTGTTCTTGAATTTTTTCTTCTTTCCATTCATCTCCCTCAGTAAATACCTTAAATATTTGTTCAATAGAAGTTTTTTTTATTTTTATCTAATACTCGAAAATATCTAACTTTGTCAACGCATGCTTCTCTATTTTTCTTTTTTTCTTCTTGCGTCAAATGTTAATCTAGTTTTTTTTTATCTATTACTCTTAAATCTCCAACCGCATGTTTCTCTGTTTTTTTATAATTTTCTTGCCGCTGGCTCTTCGTTTGCCATCTACTTTTGGTTATTTTTTTGTTCAAGTTGTGTGTCGTTTCCACGTTTTGCGGAAGTTAGTCAGACTTGTCTAACCGATTATCCTACATTACTTACAACCATGGTTACATAAAACTTGAAGTATGGTTCCTGACATACTTACGACAATCGACGAACCCTGGTTCACACCAATGTCTATTAAATGGTTGAAATCATTGTTCATAAATCAATGAAAACATTGTTCCTCAAATAGTTTCGACCGGAGTTCCAGATATGTTCGAAACCACTGTCACCAAAAAGGTTCCACACTTTGTTCCTAAAGAACTTACAACCATGGTTCCATAAAAGTGTTCGGAACTCTGAGCTTTCCAAAATAGACGCGATCTCAACAACGTCTGTCATAATCATCTGTATCATGAATGTCATTATAGTTATTGATCATTTCAAAAATTTAAAGCGACTAAATTTTCACATTTCTTACCTCATCCAACAAATCATTTCGAGGGGGGGTCTGAGTTTTCTCTTTCTCAGCACTCTTCTTCTTCAGTTTGGATTTTATGGGACACGGAATGTCAACATTGGCCTCGACATCCTCAGGGACGTCAGGAATGTCTTCAATAGCAACTTCAGATTAAACCATTTTACGAACAATGGTTTCCTCCTCTTCAACAACATTGGTTTCAACCATTTCAGGAGAAATGATGTCCATCTCTCTTCACAACTTTCATCAACAATGGTTTTCAACTTCTTAGAAAATGCGGCCTCTTCACGAACTTCGGCTTCAACGACAACCGCTTCAACAACAACATCTTGAGGAACTTCGGGTTCAACGACAACGTCTTCAGCAATAACCTCTTCAGGAACTTCGTGTTCAACAACATCAGGAACAATGTTTCTCAGCATTTCAGGAACCTCTTCTACAAGCACTTCCAGAACAATGGTTTTAGGCACTTCAGGAACAATGTTCAATACCACTTCCGGAACAATGGTTTTAAGCACTTCAGGAACTTCTGGTACACCCACTTCGGGAACAAAGGTTTTCAGCACTTCACCAACCTCGCGAACTTCAACTCCAAATATTTCAGGTACAATGGTTTCAACCGCTATGACAAGATTAACTACTATTAAATAATGTACCTTCAATCCACGTCAACAATCCTTAATTCAACAAAATCAAATACTTTACCTTCAATAGAGTCGGCAACAACATTAGAAATAATAACGTCCTCTTGGCTGACAACTTCGGCAACCGTCTTAGGTACGTATTCTTCGACGACTTTTCGAACCAACTCGTCAATTTCGTCAATGTTTTCCTCGCGCAATGACGATTTATTCTCTACATCTTGTTCTGTCGAAATATATAATTACAGTTGTATATTGTAATCGACATATGCTTTTAATGCGTTTACTTACCTTTCCTTACATTTTCTAGTTTGTTGAACTGAATGGTTGATAGATCGAAAGAGTCAGACCTCTTTGCCATAGGCGATTGTCTTGTAGCGGGGACCTGTACGAACAATTAGTTGTCATTATCATAGGCAAGAAACCACACAATATTAACGAACATTGAGGAACAACGACTACACAACATTAAGGAACAACCAATGACCTCACCGAATACAGGAACAGTGACTTTTACTAGTAAGGGAACAATCACATTAACCAACAGTGAAACACTGACAATAACTAATAAGGGAACAAAGAAATCAACTACTTATGGACCAACTTCATACCTCGCATCTCTTCATCTTCCTCATCGCCTTCTTCTTCTTTTTCAATACTGGCATCTTCGTATCGGACTTCGCAAAGGGTGTGTCAAGACCAACCACGTATTCATTTGGTATAGGGCGTAGACCAAATGACTGAGGTTCTGGTATAAATTCCAGAACAAGAACGGGTGGTCTAGACGACGAGGCATCTACGTACAACTTGTACTGGAATTGGTACTCGTTGTGGAATCAGGGCGGCAAGCACAGGCAAAATTTCAGGAATTGCTGACATAGTATACATTTAACATTGTCAAATCATAATATGTATCACTAAAGTCAAAATATTGCGCTTACTTACTAATCTTACCATCAACGGGATATCCGCTTTTTCTTTTACACGGGACTCGCCGATTCGCAGATCCAATGTAATCTGTGCAATTAAATGTCAGAGGAGACACCATTATTGGTGGGAAATCCATCCTGGGCATGGAAACACGTCCACAACTACGTGCATGACCACCTCCACGGCCGGTAATGTTGCGACCACGTCCGCGACCGCGTGATCCTCATCCAACATCCATATCGTCTTCAATCTACAAAAAAAAACATATTTCAAGATTTATCAAACAATATGAACTCCACAATGTCGTAGACCGATTCGCAGATCCAATGTAATTTGTGCAATCAAATGTCAGAGGAGACATCATTATTGGTGGGAAATCCATCCTGGGCATGGAAACACGTCCACGACCACGTGCATGACCATCTCCACGGCCGGTAATGTTGCGACCACGTCCGCGTGATCCTCTTCCAACATTCATATCGTCTTCAATCTACAAAAAAAAAATATTTCAAGATTTATCGAACAATACAGACTCCACAATGTCTTACAAAATAAATGATCGGCATGACGACTAAAAAACAAGACATACACTAAAAAGCATACGATTGAAATATAAAATCATATTATGTGTGATAAAAAACTCATCGAATCATTAACCAATTAAATCAATATTTTCTCGGATTACAACACAACAATTTCGCAGACGATATGAACGTATTGGGGAACAATATAACTGACATATAAATTAACACGAAACATTCACAATGATAACTACAACATGAATTGTGGGGATGAAAGGTTATGACTGAAACTGTAATACAATATAGATCAACAATTAATCGACGAAAAATATACAGAAAAATACAATACAACAGATCGTTAATTACAGGAACAACATTTCAAAAAAATTGAACATTTCAAACGACTAAACGAAACAATTTCGGCAATACATAAACATTAAAATTTCATATAAAAAATTTTAAATGCAACATCAGGATGTAAAACAGGACACGACTATTTTTTGGGGGGGGGATGAAGCGTAAACATATCACACATTTTATTTGACATTTTACAAACGTTCGTCGATGAATGTGACATCATATGAGACACGGGGGAGGGGAAACATAGAAATGGAAATAAGAAACTAAAATAAAACATATCGTGAGAAATGGAGATAGAGAACAACGATGAAAGTTGTGCGGTAATAGAGACAGAAATAGAGACGTATCGTGAGACATATCGTGAGACAGAAATAAAGACGTAAGACAACGATTGTGCGGTAATGTACTGAAGACCGTCGATGATTCGTTAGAGATTCGATCGATGACGGATGTTTGGGGACAGAGTCGGTCGACGGTTTACGACTTTCGTGAGAGTGCCGACGGTCACAAATGTGAGATTCGATGGTCGGACATGAATACCTTGTCCGGAGCGCCGCGTGCGATTATCAATAGGGTTTTCAGAAATGTGAGAGACAATGAACAATGGTCACAGAGGTGAGTAACGGAAGACAGACTTTTCGGATGGGAAAAAAGAGGTGCAGGGTGATGAACAGTGTTCTATCAAACGATGGCAGGGTGCAGTTGTCACAAATCAATTTTATAGTAGAATTGTTATCATAAAAGTATAACTTAACATACACCTACATTAATGTCAGTTGTTTATTACTCACATATTCTCAAAAAAATATGATTAAAGTCACGGACTGTTCAAATTTCATCATCCGTCATACGAATGATCTAACGGCCGACATCTACGGACGCTTTTGAGCGTCTTTAACCAGGCCTTTTCTGATGTTTGTTCTTATTAAATATATTACATCATTATTCATTTACATTATTACATATGAATATATCATATATGCCTTATAAGTTATATGGTTAAGAAATATATATAAAAAATTACGATTTTGATCTTGATCGTTTACCATTCTTATTTGTCTCTGGGTTCTACCACTTCTCCACTATTGGATAATAAAAAAAATTACAAACCCCCAAAGTTACTTTTTGACTAACGAAGAACTCAATTCTGACAATTTACAGAATTGACTATTTAAAAAGCTCCCAATTTCCAACTATTTTCCCTCCGCTTTTATCCAGATTACAGACCACAAGTGACAACTTTTAGATCATAAACTTACTTTTATTATTTTATCTTTCGTGATTCCTTTACATAAGAATCTAGAGACTAGAGTGGATAACTGAATATACCAGTGACAGTAAAAAAAATCTATATCCAAATTTCTTAAAAACAAACAACCACCAGTAAAAATCAAACTTGCCGGAATCCCAACGATACCATTTTATCTGGAAAACCAGACAACAAACAAACTACACTTCTGATTACTCATACCTTTTAGTTTATACAAGTGGACAGGAATGAGAGAAATCAACTCTCTACCATAGAGATAAAGCATAGATGTAAAAAGCACCTCAAAAAGTAAAAATTCTAACAACCAGCTTGCAATCTACTCCATATTTTCTAAACTGGTATGAAGATTTTTATCATCACTAGAGATGACTTTGGGTTTCTTAAGAGATGGCGGAGAATCTGATAGAGATGGATCTTTTGACGGAGGCAAACATCGTTTGGAGAAAAAGGTTGCAATGCCTTTGATCTTTCTGTGTGTAACTGCAAATTTAAATATGATGTATTACTCGTAAGTTAAGCATGAACTGTGAAACATGCTAGGAATTCAGAAAGAAAAATACGAGCAATGTGAATTGGAGATGCACACATACCTGGGGGAGAGTATAGCCCAAACTTCTTCATTACCTCACTCTTTACCTAAACAAGGAAAAAATTAGATCTCAGAACAGATTAATAAAATAGATATATTGGATATATGAAGTTTATGAACAGATAATGAAATAAATGTAAGAAAAAAAATTTCGCCAACCTGCCAGTGATGATTATCCACAAAATCAGCAATCTCTTTGACTTTGTTCCGGATACTATTCTTAGATAGAGCTGGAAATTTCTGATGTACGGACTCAATCACTTTGCTTATGCCTAATGAGTGAGATTGGACTGACTTAACCTAAGATTGAAAGACATTATAAGAAATATAAAAGGAAAGAATACTTTTGGATGAATGGGCAAATAATCTTACAAATTCTGGCAAATATGAATCAAGAATAGATCCAGCTCCAGATGATGCACATGGTTGATTAGGAGTTAGACAGATCACTTCATCGTCGACCACTGGATCACTTACAGATAGGTCAACACAACCTCCTGGATAACCTAGCATGCAAAGTGCCTGTAAACAAATCTTTTCAATCCTTTCAACACCAGTGAGATCTTCTAAAATCAGTAGATCAGTCTTCTCGTGCATTAGATTTGATACAATAAGTGGTTGACTCTTACGCAGAGCTTTATCAGTTATACTTTGAAGCTGTCTCTGCAATTGAAGTAAAGATCTAACTTCTTCAGTTTCATTCTCAGCCATGCAAATAAGTGAGCTCTCAACTTCATCATCCTTGTCATCTTGGACTCCCTATATATAGGGAAAAAAATATTAACATTTTATAGCCATATATTTCATGTGTGCTGCTGCAAAGAAACAATTAATCAGCAACCTCATTTTCAGAAAGATAACCATCAGGAACACAAAAACTGTCTTCGCTTTCATCATCAGGATCAACTTGAAGATCGTCTAATTCATCATCATCATTATCTTTCTCATCAGTGAGACTTTCACCCGGTTCCTCCTACATATATTGTAAGAAAATATATAATTCAGCATCAATAACTATGTAATTTTAAATATAATTAAGCTTAATCAAAATTCAAAATACCTCTTCCCATTCCTCATCACTGTCAACATCATAGTCCAAATCAGGATCCTTAGCTAAAATACGCCTAGGCATAACCACTTGACTATATAATTAGACATTAAGAACCAAACAAAGACATGATAAGCAATTACTTCAATTATGAAATGAATATTAATTTCAAAAATTACAAAATGAAAAAAATAAACCTTTTCTTGGACCAACTACCATAATAAGCAGGTCTGTGACTCTTGTCAAACTGCAATAACTTTCTTTTTATATTACACACCTGGATATCAGATGACACAATATCATTGGCATCATTACCCAACAAATCATCCACAAAACCTTCTTCTGACTCATCCAATGTCTTATCAGGTTTAGACAATTCTCCATCTTTCTTGCTAGTAATAATTCCCTTACAAGGTAGAGAAGAAAATCCATGCAGTTTAAGGTCATTTGTCAATTGAGTCTTAGGCTTTCGACGAATACCCCAATGAAGAGATCGATTAAAATACCGTAGTTTGTGCCAATTTGCAATATGAGACCTGTGAATATAAAAATAGATTAAAGTCAGCTCCTCCTACAAGAACACTATAAAAGAAAGAAAGAAAATACTGCTAACTTGTGAATATCTTGAAGCAGATAACCATCTTGCATAGATAAAGCCAGATCCATTGATGAAATTACTGTACTGACAACTTCGTTTTTTTCAGAAGACGCAAATGGCATGTCAACAAATATTTTATTTTCTTGACTGCTTGATGGATTATTGGTCTTTTTTATTTTAAAAAGTTTTTCCATCATAGAAGCTTGCCTTTGCATGGAAACTTTTTTCTTTTGTTCAGCTTCTTCTTTTTCACGGCGCTTTTGTTCCTTTTCAGCTTCATCTCTCTGAGATTTAAGGAGTTTCTTACGCTCAGCTTCTTCTTTTTCACGTCGCCGTTCTTCCTTCTCAGCTTCTTCTTTTAACTTCTTCAGCTCTTTCTCCTAAAATAAACAAAAATTAGTAATAGAATACTCAATATAGATAATTTAATATTTGCTATTATCACAATCATTTTAAATTATCCTCTAATGAATAAGGAAAGAAAACATCAAATCTACATTTCGTATTTTTTCCTTCAAAAGTTCTTGTTCCATTCTTTTCTTTTCCTTCTCAGCACTTCTTTTGCTCTTTTGCAATTCTTTCAGCACCTCCCTCTCCTTGACTTTAACTTCTTTCTCAGCCCTGCAGTTTTAAATACAATGACGATTTTTATAAACTTCAAAAAAAATCAAACATCAATGTATCATAAGAAATTATGAACATACGCATTGGCAGTATTCTTCTGTATTGACCTATCAACAAAAGAACGAATTTCTGAAATATCCATGTCATGTCCAAGTTTTTCTGTTGCTTTCAGCAAGTCAGATCTTTCCACGCTCTCTAACGTCGATACATCTGCCAGTGTCTCTATTAAAAAGATAAGAGAAAAAAATAGCAAATTAAGTATGCACGATAGTGTTTGCTGAAGCTTGTGAAATAACAAAGAAAATCATTTTTATAACATAAATAGCATTTCCCACCAAAAATTCTAAATCTACAAATGCTAATCTAATCCAACCAAAATGACACCGCACAAATGAATGATATCCGATTAAGTACATTGGCAGAAACAACGTGATTCATTTGACTTCAGCATGAAGAGTGGAACACGTGAAAAACTTTGAAAGAGACATGATGTTTCCATCTCCCTAGTTATGACAGAGTCGCCTATTCAACAATTACCTGAAAGAGCAGAAATTCGAGCATGAACCTTCTTTCTTGCAACACGGAAACACTTCAAAACTCCACGTTGGGATTTTGGCAAAAGACTCATTTCCCGAGCCTAATCAAAAGAAGACAATATTAATAAATAAAAAATTGAGAAAATTTAAAACCAGCAAACATTAATAAGTAGAGTTAATTATCACCTCCCAACACCAAAGGCAAGTCTCAGATTCATCTTCCCCGAGATTCAAATTCCCGTTATCAACACCATATTTAACCCTGCTTCCAACAAATGGTAATTCTCTCCGCACCATCTCCACCGTAACCCCTTCTCTCATTCCAATCTTGGTAAAAATCTCTTCGGCCAATTTGAGCAGAGAGAGATTACTACCTTCCATAAGGCAAGCAATCGACTGATTATTGGAACAGCCATCGCAATCCTCTAAGTTCAACTTTGGAACTAATGAGTCCTTAAAGTACAAAAACAAACTATCAAGTTCCTTCTGACACTGACAAAGAACTGAGTGTTTGTTGAAATCATCATCGTTCACATTTATTAAAAAATTTCGCTTCCTCTTCAAAGACTTCTTTTTTCCCTTCTCCCCTTCTTTCACATCTTGCGTCACCTGCTGAGATTCTTGCGAAGGAAAAATATCGACATTCATGGCATCTTCACCTCGTACATTTTCTTTGTCCTCCATCGCAATAACAAGAACAGACAAAAACACTTGAAAACAAGAAAAAGCACGAATGTATTCTGTTCCACACACAAAAAACTACGAATCTAACTAACGTCGACACAAAAATCCTTAAGAATGAGTGAATGGGTGGATAGAGGGAAACTGCGATACAAACGGAGAAGAAAGGTAGGCTCACTCCGTCGAAACACCACAGAGTAAACTCCTCTTACGAAAAATATAACCGGAAAAAAATGCCGGAGCCGGCGGAGCCGAAGATCTGTGAGGAGCTACGGTTTCGACTCTAGGGATTTCTCCAGACTTATTTCTACCTCTTTCACGGTTTAACCCACTAGTCCATCACCTCATGCTGTTATTTGTAAAGTGTTTTTTAGTGGATGTTTGGAAAAATCGGGAGATCGGACGGCGGGAAATAAATAATAATTGTAATGATGGTTTCCTAACCGTTGGATGTCGTTTAGGAAGTGTGGAATGAATTACTTTTTTACGTTCTAGAAATTCCCGCCACAAACGATTTTGGGTTCGTCGTTTTTTCTTCTCCCGCGCGTCGTTTTGAGCTTTTGCCTCTTGGCGGTTCGTCTGCTACTTTTTAATAAATTTAGGTTATTTTTATAAATACCCCATAACTTGTAAAATTTTAAAAAATACCCAATTTATAAATTGACAATCATTGAATCTTAGTTACTCATTCTAATTACACTTCAGAGAAATATGTTAGTTAGTGTAATAGTTTATAATTACCGTTAGTTAGTTAAGCATAGATGTAATTGATACGATCTGGTCGTCGGCCGGCCTAATAACTCTTTTATTTTAAAAGCTTATTTTATTTTAAAAAGTCAATTTATATTTAAATTTTGTAATAACTACCAGAGGTTATCAATCTGAAGGTAATTTTCAGCAGTTACCAACCAATAACTTTTAGCGGTTACTAACCTTAACATATTTAAGCATTTTATGTGTGAATGAAAAGACAATCAATTTTTTTAAAAAACAGTTTTATTCTTATCAACCACCTCCACCTCCTCCGAAAACCGTCGAGTACACCTTCGCCTT
Organism: Zostera marina; assembly: GCA_001185155.1. Lineage (NCBI taxonomy): Eukaryota > Viridiplantae > Streptophyta > Magnoliopsida > Alismatales > Zosteraceae > Zostera > Zostera marina. Next base: position 1,007,507 of record LFYR01001430.1, read on the forward strand.
CGCCTCCAGAGTTCGTCGGAATCGTTGCCGTCCTCGCCATATTGAGTCCTCGGATAGGTTGCTTGACACCAAACACCTTTACCGGGCTAAACCTCAATTTCAGGGATTTATTCCCGTTGCTAGCGCCTTGGACACCCAAGAATTTCGATCTTGGCTCTAAGGCACCTCGATTCAATAGGTCGAGTTGTTTTATTTGATAACTTAAAAGATAGACTCTTATCATTGGTGTTTTTAACATTTGAACTCTTATTTTCAGGATGCCACCAACTACTATGGATTTATCTAATAATCCAAATTTTCAGAGGTTGCAAAATCTGCAAATGTCTCATATTAAGGGCATGAGCGAATTCAAAACAACAGTTAACAATAATATCTTGGAGTTAAACAAACAAATAACTGAGGTTTGTGTTGCAGTTAAAGGGAAGCCACCTGAAAACAGTACAGGGGAAACTGATTTTAAAGACTCCAGTCCGAGAAGAACCACTAATCACCAATTTCATCAATCTATGGTTGATCTAGACATACCAGCCTATGCTAGTAGCATCCTTGACGATGATGCATACACCCCGGCAAAGCACATTAGAGTCAATATGCCATGGTTTGATGGGAAATATGCAGAGGGATGGTTATTGTCTGTAAGGAGGTACTTTATTTTCAATAAGATCTCAGAGGATCAAAAACTTTTAATTGTGTCATTTCATCTTGATGGTATAGCAAAAAAATGGTTTGCTTGGCTAGAAGTAAGCAACATGCTATCTACTTGGAAAAAATTTGTTGATACTGTGATTAGAAAATTCACCACTTGGAACTACAAGCTACCCGGAGGGAAACTAAGCAAACTCTGCCAAGAGAGTTTTGTGGCTGAATATCAAGCAATATTTGAAGAATTGTATAACAAAGTACTAGGGCGCCTTCCAGAATATTTCATATTAGTGATGTACATCTCAGGCCTTAAAGATGAGATTCAAACTGAAGTCTTGAGAGACAAACCAATCGATATCCATGAAACATTTGAGTTGTCACTTATGGTGGAGTCTAGAACACCAGGCCACCAGGGTTTAAAGGAGGAAGTTACAAGCCTTACATCCCAAAGAATCCTAAAATAGTATCATTCAGCCCCAAGCTGGTTGATACTACTGATTTAGGTACAAAAGAAACTTCCACAACAACCCTAGTATTTAAAAGATTATCTCCTGCTGAAAGAAAAGAAAGGACAGTCAAAGGATTGTGTTTTAATTACGATGACAAATATATACCAGGGCATAAATGCAAAGGTAAAATGTTCATGCTATCTGCCGATGAGTCATATTTTCTAGAAATGAAAGAACAAGAATAAATTATAAATATGGAGGAGGAAGATGAGGAAATTCCCATCATAAGAAGTAATGAAACTTCTACAGGTATTAGCATGCATACATTCGGGGGTCAAATGAATCCAAGTCCAATCAGGTTAGAAGGATTCATAAAAAGTCAATCTGTGAGTATTCTAGTAGATTCTGGTTCAACACATAATTTCATGCAACTAGCAGTAGCATCTGCTTTAAAATTAACTATACATGCTACTAGACCATTTAAAGTAGCCACAGGAAGTGGGGAAAGTCTTACTTATGATAAAGTGTGTAAAGATGTAGAGATAAAGATTCAAAGTGTGGTAGTAATGATGGATGTATTTCTTATACCCATGGTTGGATCAAATTTAATAATTGGGATACAATGGTTAAAAAAAATTGAGGTATATTGTTTCAAATTATGAAAAATTGACAATGAAATTTAAGTGGGCAGGAAAAAAAGTTACTTGGCAAGGAATATCTTGGATCTCTGATGATCCATTAACGGTGGGAGAAATGAAAAGCTTGTATCAGGTAACAACAGAGACTTATTTATACTATTATAAAGCTTCTTCAAGTGATGAAACCAACATATCTCTTAGCAAAGAAAAACCAGAAATTCATGAGGTAGTAAAAGAATTTTCAGATATATTCTCTAATCCTACAAGCTTGCCCCCACAAAGAAAAAGAGATCATATGATACATTTAGTACCAGAAGCTAAACCATTGAGGAAATTTGTGATTATATTTTTTGATCCAGGAGGATTAAAGATGTATCTAAGGTGTTTCTGTCATGATGATCCAAAAAAATGGCTAAACTTATTACCATAGACTGAACTTTGGTATAACACCAATCATCATTCTTCAATCAAGACAACATCTTTTAATGTGTTGTATGGTAGAGACCCACCAAGAATTAAACATTACAATCCGGGGACTCAATCATAGATGTTGTGGATTCAAATATGCAAGTGAGAGAAGAAGCTCTGGAACATATAAAAATTAACCTAAAGAAATGCCAGGAACTAATGAAACTCAAGGCAGATACAAAGAAAAAGGATATTGAATTCAAAGTGGGAGATTGGACATGGGTCAAATTAAAACCATACAAGCAAAGCACTGTGGCTACAGATTGAACAACGAACTATGCAAGAAGTACTTCGGTCCATATAAAATCATAAAGAAGATAAGTAGAGCAGCATACACTGTGGCATTACCTTAAGGTAGTAAAATCTATAATACATTTCACATTTCAAAATTGAAGCCATATAAAGGAGTGATACCACCACCTAAAGAGACAAATCCGATTTTATTTATCAACAACCAACCAATTATATATCCAGTGCCGTTAATCGATTCAAGGAAGATTTACCTGAATGGGGAGAAAATAGAGCAAGTCTTGGTTCACTGGAGCGGCTCAGCACCGGAGGACGCGTCTTGGGAGAATTTTCAGCAATTGACGACGATGTTTCTGTCCATCACCAATGAGGGCATGTCGATTCTCGAAGGAGGAGGAGATGATACGATCTGGTCGTCTGCCGGCCCAATAACTCTTTTATTTTAAAAGCCTGTTTTATTTTAAGAAGTCAATTTATATTTAAATGTTATAATAACTACCAACGGTTACCAATCTGAAGGTAACTTCCAGCGGTTACCAACCTGAAGGTAACTTCCAGCGGTTACCAACATGGAAGTAACTTCCAGCGGTTACCACCATGGAAGTAACTTCCAGCGGTTACCAACATGGAAGTAACTTCCAGTGATTACTAACTGATGAAGCACTGAATCTGCTACCAGGGCTCGCGGTGGTGCGAGGTGATGCCGGAGGCTCTGGAGTCCACGACGCGCGCTCTATGTCAAATACCTGCAAGTACAAACTAGGCGACTCTAGTGAGAATCGGCGAGTTTTTTAGTGATGCTCTGGTGAGAGTGGAACATGTGTTGTGCCTTTGACTTCCCTTTGGGACCTTTTTTATAGGGTCTCGGAGGGCGCGATCAAAGGTGGACATCGTGCCTATGGCCATATATGGAAGCATTTATGGTGTTGACTGGCGGCGAGTAACGGTCGTAAGTCGGCGATTCAGGTATAGAAATCGCCTATTTAGGGCAAACTCGCCGAGTTTCTAGGGGCAAGATGTGCAGTCTACCATAATGCTGATCTGGGCCCTAACTCAATGACTTATTCCTAAAGTCGGCGACTTGGTAGTCCAATCGCGACTCACGGGTTAACTCGGCGATTTGACGATGAACTTGTTCCGCACCGTGGGAGCTCTCTGGGGGTCCGGCGTAAAGCGACGGAACCCTAGTCCTTGTTGAAAGACGTTGCTGGGAATGACTGCCGTAATCAGGCATGTCTCACCAGTACTCCCTCCTGAAGAGAGCACAGGAAACATGCATGTATCACCAGCACCCCCCCCCAACCAAGGTTCTGTGTGTGATCCGCAACAAGGCCAAAGCGACAAGATGAGATCGAATCATTCTGCCCACAGTGACGTACTGATTCCGTATCCATTATGGCCTAAGCGACAATACTGGATTGACTCTGCCAGGTCGAACCGACATAATCGAGTTTCAGGCCAACGGAACTACCTGTTTATAGTCTAACCTTGATCAAGAGCGACTGCACTGTGTTTATCAAGGTCGGAGCGACAAGATGAATTCCGGCCGAAGCGACAGAATCGAGTTCTAGCCAAAGCGATAGAACTAATGTTTATAGTCCACCCTGATCAAGAGCGACTTTATGTCCGCAACGACGGTTACCCCATCAAGGCCAAAGCGGCAAAATGGGTTGAGATCATTAAGGCCAAAGCGACAAAATCATCTCTGGTCTATCAAGGCCAAAGCGATAGGATAGATTGACTCACTATCAGAGTCTGATTCTGGCCGAAGCGATAAAATTATACCTGCACAAAGAAAACATCCTGCAAAACAACTAGATCAGTCTAAAACGCATATTATTATTGACCAATTGAACTTATCGTGCGATTTTATCTCTTGTGATATTCTCCTTTTACTCGAACCAATCCTTGGTAAATCTGACCGAAGCGACAGATTTACCGTACTTATTTTGACGACTTCCGGCCGGAGCGACAAAAGTGTCGGGAAAGCTTGTAATACTCCCCCCCGAAATTTGATGATTTCCGCCGAAGCGACAGAAATGTCGGGAGAGCTTGTGATACTCCCCCTTTAAGATGTTATGTGATGCCCTAAGTCGGCGACTTAACGTTCTAACTCGGCGACTTGGCATCGAGGTGGTTTTGTGAGCAACTTAGAAGTTTGCCTACCTGGATCGATGACTTTCTTACAAACTCGACGATCCTTACTATGAGCTGGCGGATTTCTTAGAAAATCCTTGGGATCTTGGGAAATATTTGCAAAATTTCCAAATATGGAAGTTTCCTTTCCGTATCCCGTGATTTTTGCCCAAACTCGGCGAGTTTATGGGTAACTCGCCGAGTTTTGGAGATTTGAGAATCAATTAGCGATTTTCCTTCGTGTAATTTTTGGATTTTCCGAGGGTATTTTGCAATTTTTCTAGGGTCTATAAATAGCGAATCGATTATTATTATTTTAATCCGCACATCATTTTTCCCAAATCGCCTAAACCCTAATCTCCGACCAAGTCGCCGAGTTTCTCTTTAAATCGCCGACTTATGGCAGACAAAGCGACGCTTCCTCAGCTCACCATGTCGGAGACCGAAGCTCTGGTCGACGACATTCTGAACACGGATATTGATGAGAGCCTAGCGGCGGCGCTCAACACCGTTGAGTCTCCGATCCCCTCGCCTACGCGCGATGGGTCGAAGATTCCGGCTGTTGATGCACAGTCGGACGCTAGGTACTGTGCCACTGCACGCGAGTTGCTTGGGCTCACTCCCGAGCAATCACCAAGTTCTGACAAGAAATCGGCGAGTTTGGGATGTGACTCCGGGGCTCTAGTCGTGGCCGAGCCTTCTGTTAAAGTGGGCGAGATTCCCCCGACTCTTGCTCCTAAATCGGCGAGTCCCCTTGGAAAGTCGTCGACTAAAGGCAAGAGGGGTGTCCCCATCTTCAAGAGACCTCGCCGAGTTATCAACCTGGGACCGGCGAGGTCTGATCAAACATCGGCGAGTTTGACTCTTAAATCGCCGACATTGCCCCAAAACTCGGGGGCTGATGTTGAAGAATATGTGCCCCTTCTGGTGGTGGTACCTGATGTTTTGGTCATCCACACTGAGGGGTTGACCTCTACTGACATGGGCAAGAGGCCGACTGTTGAATCTGAGAAGCCGAGTAAGAAAAGAAAACGCAAACATCCAAAACATGCGAAGAACTCTTCTCGCGAAGGTGGCGAGGGTAGTACCCCCATTCCTCCCACTTATGGGATGGGGGGTAAGGGTAAGACACACATCCCCCCCGCGGAGGGTGTACGGGTTCCTGAGCCCTTTGACTACGATCAGGAACTGAAATTGGACCGCGGTCGAAGCCGACGTCGACCTGATCCGGCTGAAGGATCGAAGACTCCTCCTCCTCCCACGGAAGTGGACAAGGATGGAGATCATATTAACCCTCCCTTCTATGAGGGAGTTGAGAACCACACCGGCTACGCTTACTGTGAAACTTTGCCGGGTGGTGAGATTAAGTTGCTGCCCCTAAACGACCCGAGCGAGGGGTCCTTTGAAGAAGTCTCCTTAAATGCCACCCTTGTGCCGCAGACAGATACCGTGCATCCATTTTCTGTCATGTCTGCACGTGAAGCCCGAGACATTCTGCGAGGGGTACACATCTCTGGGCACTTGCGATTTTGGGGGTCGCAATATCAACCTGTGAACCTTCCTCTTGCAGGGTTTCAGGCGATCCCCCGACTCTACTTCAGACACTTCTCTGTGCTACCCATCCCTATGCTGATGAGTGAAGTGCTGCTACAAGCTTGTGTGTCGCTGTCACAGATGCAGGCAGCATTCTTTATATACTTGAGAGGATTCTCCAACATCTGTTGGAGTTTGATTATCCTTGCAACCGCTGCCTTGTTTTTCTGGTTCTTCAAACTTGTCAAGGCTCCCGCTTCCGAATCTGGTCGGTTGGGGTTAGCTAAGCGGTTTCATAGGCGTGAATTGATCATTGAACTCTCCACTAACTATGGACCACAGTGGAAGAGTGAGTTCTTTTTTGTTGACTCGATGTTTGTACGCGGGAGTCGAGAGGGCTGGGCCAAAGCTCGGCACGTACACTTGGATGTTTCTTGCGAGCTGAGCAAGACGGAGTTAAAGCATGTGAAGAAGATCTCTTCAGCCCTTGCTACTTACAAATGTGGTCAAGGGATTCCTTTCCCTTTGTGTCAGCATGAGGATTTTACCTTCTCTGATGTGATACATTATCTGATCGAAGTCGGAAGACCCTTCTGGCAAACCTATTAAGAAGAAGAAAGGGGCACACCTCTATCGCGAAGCAGTTCTCCCCCACTTGGCCGTGAGGTTGCATAGTGCCAAGTTAATCCAAATCAGGAAGGCTGAGGGATCTGGTCTTTGTGGCACGTTTGAAACTGGATCGTGCTCGAGGTCGGTACCAGAGTTTGCTCCCTTCCGAACCACCTTTGACTATCCGAGCTTGTTTGCGGATGAGGAGGTGCGATCTAGGGCTACCCATATACTATTGACGAAGCCTGGGGATTGGATACGAGAGGAGCTTACTAAAGCTCTATCTGCTGTAAGTGACCTAAACTCGCATCTTATTTAACTTATGTATTTTTGTGCTAATATAATCTAATTGTTTTTTTTTTGTAGGCCGCGTATCTATCGAATGCTGCTGTTGGGATGCAGTCATGTAATGACACGCTTCGATCCCAACAAGAATATGATAAGCTTGATGACAAGTATCAAGTTGTATGTAAAGAAGTGTGATCGATGAGAAAATTCTTCCAGAACAACAAGAAATTGGAAGATAAAGCTGTTGAGCATGAGAGAGCGATGATGGCGAAAGATAAAGAGTGTGCCGCATATAGACATGAGATTTCCACTCTTCGCCAAGAACGTGACTCTTTGAAGGAATCTAAATCGCGTCTCACTAATGCTCTAAAAGAGATTGAAGAACTGAAAGTGCAGCTGAGTTCGGAGGTTGGCAATGCGATGGCTCTTGAATCACAAATTCAGAAGCTTCAAGTAGATCTTTCCAAGACCACCTCTGACCTAAAGGATCTGAATGACCGCTTCTCCCAATCTGAATGACCTCCTCCGAAAACTGTCGAGTACACCTCCGCCTCCGCCTCCAGAGTTCGCCGGAATTGTTGCCGTCCTCGCCGTATTGAGTCCTCGGATAGGTTGCTTAACACCAAACACCTTTACCGGGCTAAACCTCAATTTTAGGGATTTATTCCCGCTGCTAGCGCCTTGGACACCCAAGAATTTCGATCTTGGCTCTAAGGCACCTCGATCCAATAGGCCGAGTTGTTTTATTTGGTAACTTAAAAGATTGACTCTTATCAGTAATATAAAATGATTGTATATTACTTCTTTTGACTTGTTCTGATTTTAGTGAATTAGTTACATCTTCATAGCGTTAAGTAAATCTGTGATGGTATCGCTTCACTGTGACTCGGTTCTTTCAACTTAGTGATCATCCACTCTTCTGGTTATCATTTCTCTTCCGACGATCAGATGGCAATAACTGTGAATGGCGTCAAGCCGTCAAGGCATCCAATCTTCCTGATTCTTTGATCAAATGTCAAGTTGCATAGATTCAGACTCCTCTTGATGGAAAACTTATTCAATATTCATTACGTTTCAGGTATGGTTAAGAAAAGCAAGATGTTCCACCAGAAAAGAACAAAGATGTTTATGTGAATTTTGCATATCAAATTGGGTGGTTCTAGACTGGATTTGATCCGTCATCTCACCCCTAATGTTTTCATTAGTTATGAATCATAAAACCACTTATGATTGTTGGAAGAAGTTGGAAGTTCATCTCTCCAAAAAAGATTGTGCATACAAAAGGAGTAAGTGAAGAACTCAAAAATTTAAAGATGAGAAATTTAGCGATTAAAATGATTTCACTAATAAGACTTGTTAGTTGTCGTCCTTGAAGTCTTGAGTGACAAAGACGTTATCGATTTTGTTACTGATGGGCTATGATGAAAGTGGAACCCGATCAGTGCTCGACGACATTTCGAACAAGCGTCAAGCGGGAAACTCTGTGGAGACATAATCTCGAACTTCTCAATTGGTCTGGCTCTACTGGAATCAACCTGCCCAAATGAATGAGAGTGACCCTCTATTTATAAGACTTTTTATAAGGGTAATTTGGTCATTTGGGTCATTACCGTTTAACTGCCTAAATCTATTTTCAAAACGACTTTCTGGGATCGACTTTTCTAAAGGTCCACTTTGTCAAAATCGACCTTTTGAGGTCTTTGTCAACCTGTAAAAATCGATCTTCCCATAAGTTGACTTCAAACCTCCTGCAACTTATATGGGTATCTTCATTTACCTTGGGCTATCTGAATCTCTAGTTGTTGGTGTTGTGATCGACTAAGTTCGAGATACTGTATCATCAATACTCCCCCTCCTTTATGTGTCAGGTTTTCCGAAGGATGTCTTTTAAAACTACGGTCTGTGTGCAGGACCTTGTACTATCAGACTGGGCCCAGAATATCACTCGTTTGCATCTTCTCTACATTGCCAACCTAATTTACTTTAAGATGACTTTCGCCATATGCTAATCAAAGAGGAAAGGTGCCTCCAGTGCACAAACCCATCTTTGCCAACGCCGACAGACATCGATATTCCTGCTGCTAGTTACAAGAATCGCTTCAACAAAAATCGCTAGAACAACAACATGAGTCAATTTAACAACAATAGCAATGGGAATAATGGAATATAGATTATTACAACAGGAACAGATTGGCCACTGATTGATTTTGCCCAAAACTCAAACAACAGACGGCATCGACTAGGTTAATTATAATAATAGTATTGTAATTCTACTGCTAATAATAATAATTACTCTACAGTTTGCCAATACTAGAACCTGTAAAAAGGGATATTAAAATCCATCAACCAAATCGATCTTTAGTACTGTTATTAAGAGTAATCAAGTTAATTCCAAAACTACAGATGTCATTTGAATTGTTAAAATATTTTTAGTCAGTTTTGACAATATCTTAAACCTACATACATTCGTCTACTATCAAACTAAATCATTAATTCAGGACATTGTCTTTCATTATCTTTAATGAAAATTTTTAATATTTGCAAAAAAAAAAAACTTAAATTCTACCGATAGACTTGAACAATTCTTTCAACTTAGTTTTTTCCATTGTGTAGAATTTTTTAAAATCTGATATTGTTGTCAGCGGCGAATCCATAAATTTTTTTTCCAGGGGCTAATTTTAAATTATTTAACCAAATTTAATTTAATTTTTCAATTCAATTGTTCTTGATAATGTGTCATATTTTGTTATCGATACATAATATCATCATTACTAACACTAAAAAATAATTTTTTTCCCACATATGTTACTAAAATATCATTCAACTAAACATCATCCATAGGATTGCGACAACTTGATTTCACAAGATTTATTACTGAAAAATATCTTTCCACTGAAGTAGTCGCAACGGGTAATGTGAATGTTAATTTTAACAAATGAAACACCAGAGAAAATACGATATCTTTTTTTTTTTCAATCAATTTTACGGTTAACTCTCCAATTCCATTCAAGTTCGAAATTTTACTTACAAGTAAAAGCAGTTTCATTTGTTTCCGAGAATAAATAACAACATAAACAAAAACGACGTCTTTTGAAATGCTATATTCAATCAATGATTCATATTTGTCAAACCACAATACACAAAGTCTTCTGGATTGAGTTTTAATCATTTTCAATGAAAATTCATATTGGCGTGGTTGAGAAGGTTTCTTTTGCAAATAATATATTCTTATCTAATCTCGGTCATTTAGATGGTAGTTATTTATCTTCTTTCGCAGTCCCAGATCGGATGGTAATTTACTTACATCGAATGACTCTTTAAATGTAGATGGTTGTGGATTGGATGATAGAGTTGAAATTGGTTGATTTATTTTAGGTCTTTTGATCATAAATTTATCAATTGATTATATATGTAAAAAAAAAATATTTAAATTAATAATAAATTTAACAATAAAGAATATTGATAGAAAATATCTTTATTTTTTTTCTTTGTATGAAACTATGGTTACGAACTCATGTAAATATGGATAAAGAACGAAATTTTTAAATTCTTAGATATAGATAGACAGTTATGAAAAATTAGGATAAATATATAGTAATAAATTAATTATTAATAGAATAATGAAATTAGAATAATATTTTATTTTATTTTATATTATAAAAATAAAATATATTAATATATTTTAAACGGTGTAACCATATCAATTTTTATTTTTTCCCCCCTACATTCGCCACTATTGTCGTTGTCCTTATTTTTGACTCTATTGTTCGTGATGAGGATCGGGGTTTTCAATCTTTTATTCTATAATTACTCTTTACTCTCAATCAATAGATTGTTATTGGGCCTACACGACTCGCATGTTTATAATATCCTGATCCGGGTCTCAGGCCATGGATTTGGATCGGTTGTCAAGGGGGCAGCTCAGACTCTTGTTGGGTCTTTGGAGCCTCCATGGTTAAACCATCTTGGCTTGAGATGTTGGGTCGGGTACGAGACCTAGTGAGTCATCGACCTGATGCGAGGCCAATTGATTTCCAAGAAGTATGCGCCGACGTCGAGAACATTAGAAGGGAAGCATCGCCGGAGGACGAGAATGATGACCTAATCGCCGGACTTGGGGAAGATTGTGAGCGGAGACAGTTGAGCGAACATGAACCCGGCCCAAGCCGGATGTCTACCCGCAAGAGCAGCACTCCTGGCTGGATGAGGGATTATCTCATGGGATGATTCAACGGAACCCCAATTTATTGGGAATTTTATGAAGAAGACCTTAAGTTATAATAATATGTCAGAGTTGCACCTTTTAAATTTTTCTATTTAAGTAAACTTGTAAAAGGAATCTAAACAGGCATTTTTGATAAAAATAAATTAGATCACAACTCTTCCACTCCCTTCCAATTTCCAGACCACCTCCGACGATCCTGTCGAGTACAATTATCATCCATCACCTCACCGTCTCCGTGGTCTGCTATACGCTGCTTCCTTTCGCCACAACTCCGGATCTCCCGCCGAGTTGAGCCCTTCCCTACAGAGCTTAACAGCGATCTCTAGGGAGGCTAAGCCTCAATTTCAGGGGTATAACCCCGCTGCTTTCAGCTTCGGACACTCGTAATCTCTATTACGAATCTGAAGCCCCAATCTTTTCAGGTGAACTCGTTCCCTCAAATTAGAATTCCGATAGATCGGTATCATTTGGTGCTTTCTTAAGTGTGGACTCTTAATTTCAGAAAATAATGGATTTAGCATCTCATCCAGATTTCATCAGATTGCAAACACTGCAAATGAGTCAGATCAAAGAAATGGGAGAATTCAGATCAACAGTAAACAGTAATTTCATGGAAATAAGCAAGCAAGTATCTGAATTATGCAATAAAATTTCGGATATAGTTCCGGATATTCCTGAAAAACCACCAGATCTAGAGAAATTTAATCAATCAAATATCATCAAACAACCACAAACATACTACCAATCTGTGGTAAACCTGGATAAACCTTGTTATGCAGTTGGGGTACTTGAAGACCCAAACTACACTCCTGCAAAACATATAAAGGTAAACATGCCAAGGTTTGATGGGAAGGATGCAGAACACTGGTTATATGCTGTGAGAAGATATTTCATCTTCAACAAAGTTCCGGAAGATCAGAAATTATTAATAGTATCATTTCATCTCGATGGAATGGCAAGAAAATGGTTTGCTTGGCTAGAGGCAAGCCATATGTTTTCTAACTGGCCCAATTTTGTTAATGCAGTAATAAGAAAATTCACTTCACTACACTATCAGTTACCTGGTGGCAAGCTGAGTAAGTTATTACAGGAGGGCACAGTGGCAGAATACCAAGGCCAATTTGAGGAATTATGCACAAGAGTATTGGGACTACCGGAGTACTTTATTCTAGAAATGTACATCTCAGGATTAAAAGAAGAGATACAGTCTGATGTTATTCTAGCAAAACCTGGAGATATACACGAGGCATTTGAAATTTCACTGATGTTAGAAGCTAGAAAGGGAGGCAAAACCACATATAAACCATATTTACAAAAGCAATCCAGATTAGTCTCTCACTCAGAACCTAGACAAAACAAAATCGGTCCCTCCCAAGAGCAAGCTAACCCGGTAGTGACTGAAGTGGGTCCAACCACCAAGAGGCTATCTGCAGTAGAGAGAGCTGAAAGAAGAAGCAAAGGGCTATGCTTCAACTGTGATGAAAAATTCAGTGCCAATCACAACAGTGTATGTGTTGGAAGAAAAGGAAAACTCTTCAGACTATCAGCAGATGAGGTTGAATTAGTAGAAATTATTGAACAAGATGAAGTCGAAGAGGAAACTGAAGATATTATAGTGGACACTGTGGACAGGGGCAGATCTGAAATATCCCTACACGCATTTGAAGGAAACATTAGCTCCAGCACTATCAGAGTTATGGGCTATATTAAATGTCAGTCAGTGAGTGTTCTAATTGACTCAGGGTCAAGTCATAACTTCATGCAGGTAGATGTGGCAGTGGCACTAAAGCTAGCAATTCATATGATAACTCCATTCCATGTCTCAACTGGTAGTGGAGAGAAGTTAGTTTGCAATAAGATGTGTAAAGAGGTGGAAGTCAAGATACAAGATGTCACTATAGTTATGGACATTTTTCTGATTCACATGGCAGGCACTAATATGGTGGTGGGGGTGCAAGCTCTAAAAACATTTGGCCCAGTCACGTTTGATTTTGACAAATCCATTATGGAGTTCAAACTACTAGAGAAGAAGGTTATTTGGACAGGTCTACCTTGGGTTTCTGAAGATCCCTTGTCAGTGGGACAGCTCAAATGCTTATGGGCATCCACTCAAGAAGCATATATCTGTTATTTGGACAGAATTGAAGGCAGTGAAACACGAACAGTTCTGGAAAATAAAATTCCAGAAATCACATCTGTCATCCAAGAAAACTGTGATTTATTTGAAGATCCTTGTGGGTTGCCACCACAAAGAGAAAGAAACCATTCTATCCATCTAGAACCTGGTTCTAAGCCTGTCAATGTAAGGCCTTATAGATACCCCCAATTTCAAAAATCTGAAATGGAAAAATTAATTTCAGAAATGTTAAAACAGGGAATAATAAAACCAAGTTCAAGTCCTTATTCATCCCCGGTTCTTTTGGTAAAAAAAAAAGATGGTGGTTATCGATTATGTGTAGATTATAGGGCCTTAAATGCCTTAACTATCTAGGATAAATATCCAATTCCTACAGTAGATGAACTGCTAGGAGAATTGAAAGGGTCTAACATTTATTCAAAGCTGGATTTGAGATCAGGATTTCATCAGATCAGAGTAAATCCGAATCACACTGAAAGAACTGCATTCAGAACACATCAAGGGCACTTTGAGTTTCTGGTAATGCCCTTCGGGTTAACTAATGCCCCAGCTACCTTTCAATCAGTCATGAACTCTGTTTTCTCTCAATACTTGAGGAAATTTGTAATAGTCTTCTTTGATGATATATTAGTGTATAGTGCTTCACTGTTAGACCACATCAAACATCTGAAATGCGTATTTGAACTACTCAGGGCTAACAAACTTATTGTAAAACTCTCCAAATGCTCATTTGGGAAAGATTCTATGACATTTTTAGGTCATGTGATTGCAGGAGATGGAGTCCATCCTGACCAAGACAAGATCAAAGCCATGCTAGATTGGCCAAGACCTAAAAATCTAAAAATGCTAAGAGGATTTTTAGGGCTTACGGGATATTATAGGAGATTCATCAAAGGCTATGCTTCCATTGCAGCACCCATGACAGACCTTCTGAAAAAAGATAACTTCAATTGGGGAGAAGAAGCATCTATTAGTTTTGAGAAACTAAAATCTGTCATGACAACAACACCTGTTTTACAATTTCCAGATTTCAAGTTGGAATTTACAGTCGAGACAGATGTATGCAAGAACGGAGTAGGAGCTGTTCTTAGCCAAAAATCACATCCTATCAGCTTCTTCAGTCGCAAGCTATCTGGAAGGATTATGGCAGCATCCATCTACGTGAAGGAAATGTATGCCATTACTCAAGCTGTGAGTAAATGGAGACATTACTTGCTGGGCTCTCATTTTGTGATCAAAACCGATCATAAAAGTTTAAAAAACTTGCTCACCCAAGTCATACAGACCCCAGAACAACAAGTTTTTCTATGTAAGTTATTGGGATTTAATTTCTCCATTATTTATAAACCTGGGAAAGAAAATATTGTAGCTGATGCACTATCAAGAAGGTTTGAAGAGGATAAAGAGGAGATTATTTTCACATCAAAATCAGTGGGAATACCTGGTTCATTATTAGCTTTATCAAAACCTATTTACTCCATACTAGAAGATATAAAGAAAGAAAATAAAGATAATCCAGCCATCCAACTACTCATCAACAATCATATTGAAGAAGGAGATGAGACTAATGGATTTATGGTCAGAAATGGAATATTATTCTACAAAAACAAATATTATTTGCATGAAAATTCTGAATTCATAAAGAAGATATTATACGAGTTCCATGATTCTCAAATGGGTGGACACTCAGGAATTCATAGGACGTGGAAAAGAATAGCTAAACACTTCTTTTGGCCAAAAATGGGAGAGAGTATAAAAAAATATGTGAAGGAATGTGTCACTTGCCAACAAATCAAACCAAACAACACAAAAATTGCTGGATTGCTTATGCCACTACCTATTCCATCTACTGTTTGGCAAGATATCAGCATGGATTTCATCACCGACCTCCCAAAAGCTAAAGATAAATCAGTAATAATGGTTGTGGTTGATAGGTTATCAAAATATGCCCATTTTAGCCCTTTGCCATCCAATTTTAATGCTTCTAAAGTAGCTGAAATTTTTACTAGAGATGTGGTTAAACTACATGGCATCCCTAGCTCAATAGTATCGGACAGAGATAGGGTATTCACTTCTAAATTCTGGAAGGAACTAAACACTCTCAGTGGCACTAAACTGAATTTTTCTTCTGCTTACCACCCTCAATCAGATGGGCAAACTGAGGTTGTGAACAGAACATTAGAGATGTATCTAAGGTCCTACTGCCATGAGCACCCTAACAAGTGGTTGAAGTTACTACCTTGGGCCGAATTATGGTACAACTCTAGCTATCACTCTTCTTTAGGGATGACACCTTTCAAAGTATTATATGGTAAAGAAGCAACTGAAATTCCTCATTATAAAGAGGGTGAATCAACTATCCAAGCAGTAGAGGTGGAATTACAAATCAGGGAAGCTACACTAGACTCGATTAAAAAGAATCTAATGCTAGCTCAATCAAGAATGAAAAACCAAGCAGATAAAAACAGAATAGATCTGAAATTTGAAGAAGGGGAATGGGTATTAGTTCATCTCAAACCATACAGGCAAGAATCCATTGCCCACAGGTTACACAATAAATTCTGTAAAAAATACTTTGGGCCATATAAAATCAGCAAGAAGATCAATGAAGTTGCTTACAGATTAGAACTGCCAGAAGGCAGCAAAATACACCCTTCATTCCATATATCAAAGCTCAGAAAATTCGAAGGAAACCCACCTGAGGAGAATACACAAAATCAACCAATCATTTCTGTCAACAACAAACCAATAATATACCCAATATCAATTCTAAACAGAAGAACTATTTTTCAAGGAGGAAGAAAGAAAGAGCAGGTACTTGTAAAATGGCACGGCACAATCCCAGAGGATGCATCGTGGGAATCAGAAACTGATTTGAGGAAATCGTTCCCTTCTGTGAACATTGAGGACAATGTTAGTTTTCAAGGGCGGAGAGATGATGCGAGGCCAATTGATTTCCAAGAAGTATGCGCCGACGTCGAGAACATTAGAAGGGAAGCATCGCCGGAGGACGAGAATGATGACCTAATCGCCGGACTTGGGGAAGATTGTGAGCGGAGACAGTTGAGCGAACATGAACCCGGCCCAAGCCGGATGTCTACCCGCAAGAGCAGCACTCCTGGCTGGATGAGGGATTATCTCATGGGATGATTCAACGGAACCCCAATTTATTGGGAATTTTATGAAGAAGACCTTAAGTTATAATAATATGTCAGAGTTGCACCTTTTAAATTTTTCTATTTAAGTAAACTTGTAAAAGGAATCTAAACAGGCATTTTTGATAAAAATAAATTAGATCACAACTCTTCCACTCCCTTCCAATTTCCAGACCACCTCCGACGATCCTGTCGAGTACAATTATCATCCATCACCTCACCGTCTCCGTGGTCTGCTATACGCTGCTTCCTTTCGCCACAACTCCGGATCTCCCGCCGAGTTGAGCCCTTCCCTACAGAGCTTAACAGCGATCTCTAGGGAGGCTAAGCCTCAATTTCAGGGGTATAACCCCGCTGCTTTCAGCTTCGGACACTCGTAATCTCTATTACGAATCTGAAGCCCCAATCTTTTCAGGTGAACTCGTTCCCTCAAATTAGAATTCCGATAGATCGGTATCAGAGCGTCGCCTCTGGCGACTTTCTCGGACTCGTTAACGGAAGCCCGTCAGTTCTGGGGGTGTATCGAAAACATCACCTTGTTGCGAGGAGTACACTCGGACAAGGGGGTGGTAGTTCTCGGGTTTAGGAAGTGAGCAGGAAAGTCTAATTGGAGAGTTGCTAGAGAGTAGAATAAAGCGAGAGGAGAAAGGTAGATCGAACTAGAATATCTTCTGATCGAAATCGAACTCCATTGTAATGGAGGGAGACTAACGATGGAGAAATTCAGGTGAGATTGCGGAATTGTATTGAAATGCAAGTACCTAGCATCAACGGCGAGTCTAGGATTAGTTTACATGGACCAGAGGGCTGGTGTCGAATAGAAAAACCAATACACTAGATCATGATTCATGACCGGTACAATCAGTCATATATATCAAGGGAAACTAGTGATAATTTGGCACTAATCTTAAAGCTCCAAACATGTTCGAAGCCGAACTTTCCTTTTAGAATGCTCAGGTCTTGGCTAGATCGACCGGGTTTCGCGAAATTAGTAAGGAAATCATGGGATCTGAATGTAGGTGGATCGGTTATATTCCAATTATGGAGGAAGGGAAGAAGGTTCAAGAATAAGATTAAAAGTTGGCTAAGAAATCAACCAACAATCGAACAACAAATTACCAGTTGTGTCGACCTATTAAACATAATTAATTCTGATCTCGTATCAGATCCAACGAATAATGGAATTATGAGAAGAAGAGAGGAGATGAAAATACATTTACTAAGTCTGATCGATCAAGAGGAACAGAACTTGACAGTGGGGGATTCAAACTCGACCTTCTTCAACCAGATGACCAAAGTCAGAACAGCTAGGAACTCACTTCAAAAATTAAGAGACATCAATGTGAATCCCATCAACTCAATGATCTTGTTGGATGTTGGGGTTGTTAATTATTATGAAAATCTATTTGAACAGCAAAGCACCTACAATCTATCCCCTGTGGTTTCCAAAAATCATTGCTCCAGAAATGAATTTATGGTTATCGAGGTTGCCTCAACAGGACGAAATCAGGGAGACGATAATAGGTATGAAAGTAGGTAGAAATCCAGGGCTTAATGAATTCAGTGTTAATTTCTATAGGAAATTTTGGGAAATTGTCAGGTACGACGTTACTGATCTGGTCCAATCTGTTTTCAGGGGTTCCATGGATATCCAAAGAATTAATCAAACACTCATAATTCTCATACCCAAAACTCTACAGACATATCTCAATTCAGGCCTATTTCTTGTGCTAATTTAAATTATAAAAACAAGTGAAATTACTAGCAAATAGATTATCTAATATCCTTTTGGAGATGATTTACTTGAATCAGTCAGCCTTCGTGAGAGGTCGATGCATTGCTGATAATTCTAATCTCACTGAGGAACTTCTCAGAGGCTTCCAATAGAAAGGAACCCCAAAAAGAACGTAAATCGAAGAGGATTTAAAGAAAGTTTTTGATTCTGTTAGGTGGAGTTCAGTTGAGGCTACGCTAAGAGGAGTGAGTTTTGGGGGTGCATCGAAAACATCACCTTGTTGCGAGGAGTACACTCGGGCAAGGGGGTGGTAGTTCTTGGGTTTAGGAAGTGAGCAGGAAAGTCTAATTGGAGAGTTGCTAGAGAGTAGAATAAAGCGAGAGGAGAAAGGTAGATCGAACTAGAATATCTTCTGATCGAAATCGAACTCCATTGTAATGGAGGGAGACTAACGATGGAGAAATTCAGGTGAGATTGCGGAATTGTATTGAAATGCAAGTACCTAGCATCAACGGCGAGTCCAGGATTAGTTTACTTGGACCAGAGGGCTGGTGTCGAATAGAAAAACCAATACACTAGATCATGATTCATGACCGGTACAATCAGTCATATATATCAAGGGAAACTAGTGATAATTTGGCACTAATCTTAAAGCTCCAAACATGTTCGAAGCCGAACCTTCCTTTTAGAATGCTCAGGTCTTGGCTAGATCGACCGGGTTTCGCGAAACTAGTAAGGAAATCATGGGATCTGAATGTAGGTGGATCGGTTATATTCCAATCATGTTAATTCCCTTATTACTGGAAGAAAAAAAACACAACTAACTAAACAAATGATTATAAATTCATTTGTTTGTTTACATTTATTTTTTATGCTAATTACTTCTAATTAACCACTAGTTAATTTTTCTTACTAAAGGATACAATCCTTGAGATTGCTTGGAATCTTCTTCTCTCTTGCTGATCTCCCTTAAATTATATGGGCTTGTGATCCTTTTGTGTTCTGAATTGGATCTTGAAGATCTACTTCTAAATTTTCTGTATTTTGAGTTGGTTCTTGCAAGTCTTCTTCTTGTATTTTCTGAATTGGATCTTGAAGATCTTCTTCTAAGTTTTCTGTATTTTGAGTTTGTTCTTGCAAGTCTTCTTCTTCTGAATCTTCAGAATTTTCAGATTCTTCTAAATCATTCAATTTCTCTATTTGCTGGTCTTCAGTAATTTCTCCTCTTGTTACTATTTGTTCAATATCTTTATTGACTAACTCTGGTTATACTATCAGAAAGTAGGTAGAAATCCAGTGCTTAATAAATTCAGTATTAATTTCTATAGGAAATTTTGGGAAATTGTCAAGTACGACGTTACTGATCTAGTCCAATCTGTTTTCAGGGGCTCCATGGATATCCAAAGAATTAATCAAACACTCATAACTCTCATACCCAAAACTCTAGAGACATATCCCAATTCAGGCCTATTTCTTGTGCTAATTTAAATTATAAAAACAAGCTAAATTACTAGCTAATAGATTATCTAATATCTTTTTGGAGATGATTTACTTGAATCAGTCAGCCTTCGTGAGAGGTCGATGCATTGCTGATAATTTTAACCTCACTGAGGAACTTCTCAGAGGCTTCCAATAGAAAGAAACCCCAAAAAGAACGTGTATCGAAGAGAATGTAAAGAAAGTTTTTGATTCAGTTAGGTGGAGTTCAGTTGAGGCTACACTAAGAGTAAGCCTGTAAATGGTATACCGGAATTCGTATTCGAATCTGCATTCGAATTCGAATATGACTATCCGGATTTCGGATTCGGATACCGTTAAAATCCGAATTCGTTTAGGAATTCTGGATTCGGATATTCGGATATCCGAATAAATATAAATTGACTTCCAGATATCCGGATTATTCGTATATCCGGATTTTAGAGTGATTAATTGACTATTAATTAATTTTATTAATGGTGATTTTATAATTTTATAAATTTATTTTAAGATTTTTATAAAATAGTTATCCGGATTCGGATTCGGATATCCGGATAATTATTCGGATTCGAATACCTGCATATCCGATCCAAATCGAACCGATATACAGGCTTAACTAAGAGGAGTGGGTTTTTCAGAATTTTTCATTGTCATAATTTTGAGGTGTATTACATCGGCCTTATTTTCTATTACGGTGAAGGGATAACCAACTAGGCAATTTACAACCAGAAGAGGGCTCCGACAAGAGGATCCATTATCTCCTATTCTGTTCAACTTGGTCATGTTTCGTACAAGTTTCATAGAAAGAAATCAAACGGGGAGATAAACCACTTCGTAATGGGTGAGACCGTGAGATAAATCTGCATCACACTTAATATTTGCATATGACCTTCTATGTTTTTGCAAGGCGAATCACATGTCATTAAACTCATTTAAAGAGGTGTTGAATGATTTTGCAGAATTTTCGGAGCTAGTTCCAAATGCTTAAAAAAACACCATCTACCTCACAATATTGAGCTTGGAGGATCGAGAATTACTGGGAATTCTGAATTTTCCAACAAAGCAATTGCCAATCAAACATCTTGGATTGCCATTGGTGGCGAAGGAATTACGTGTTGTTGATTGCTCTGTGCTATTCGACCAGCTCAATAATTATCTAATCTAATAGAAGAAGATTCTTAATTATCTCATGGATATAGGGGTGATTAGGAAGATTGTGTACTCTTTTATATGGGATGGAGGAAGATAGGCCAGCGAGTTGGAGACGAATGGCCAAGGAGAAGGGTAAAGGAGGGTTGGGACTAAAGGACATTAGAAGAACGTAAATAATTGCAACTGTAAAAAGATTTATACGAATCTGGGAGCGCAATCAATCGATTTAGGGACTTTGGATAAGGAAGAAGTATGGAAAGTAGAGAGCGTTGGAGGACATACCCCCGGTCCAAAATCAGTCCATTTTCATGAGATGTAAGAAAGTGTGGTCTAAATGAAGTGCTACCAATCTACCATAATTTGTTTTTATAGGAAAAAAATGTAATTGTAAGTTGTAACTGATGTAAGTTATGTAGAGTTTGACGGTTATAAATTCATTTCAAAGTAAAATAAATATTTTTATCAGTTTATTTTGGTTATTAAATGTTCAACATCTCAATATATTCTTCTCTATGATATTACAATTTGAAATTGCAGATTATTACAAAGATATGATCATGATATATTATACAAAGTCACATACTATATCTGAGCTTAATTTGGTTCGTTAAGCTCAGGCGAACTCAACGAACCGAGCTTGAGTCTAAAGCATAAGCTCGATCAGGGTTTTTTAGTAATTAAATAAAAATATAGATATTAATAGTTAGAGATATTAATTGATAAAGAATATTGAATAAATTACAAGAAAATTTAAATAAAAAGCTAAATCTAAAATTGATTGTATATTTTTTTTGAAATATTCAGATTAAAAAAAAACATTTCAATTTGCAAAATTGCAAGTTTGAGTCCGAGTTTGTCGAGTCCGAACCTGACTTTATAAGTAAAAACTCAATTCGGCTTGTTTGTCACCCTAATAGTTAATGTAATCAGTTGAATTAATCATTTTATATATAGTTTTCAGTTTCAGAACGGTACGTCCATCGGATCTGATCGACCGATGACCATCAGACGACACTATACCATGATTGGAACCGCAGTAGTTCGACCATTGTGGACGGCACTGTCGGGACCGTCCATTGTAACTAATTATATAATTTTGAGAGTGGAATAAAGTGTGGTATAAATTATGTGCTACCACAAGTTTTTATAGAAAAATATGTAATTGTAACTAAACAGCTGCAGATGTAGGTTCGAGATCCATTACATAACAAATTAGCTCAAGCCTGGGTTACCAGAATTGACCCCTCTTTCCTTTTCCTCCAGCTCCAGACTTGTTCAATATGTTTGGATTCGAGTTGTTTAGTCCAGTCGGTGACTGAAAATCTAGAGTTCTAAACAACACATAAGACAATATTAGTTGGAATAAGAATGAAAATGACAATTAAAATATCAATATCCGACAAAACTCAAACACGCATTAGTCAACACCACACGATTTCCATTCCGTAATGCGTTGACTGGTGGTTGGATCACGATGGTCTGTCGTTATCGGTTATTGGTCGGCGGTGTTGTGTTGGCTATTCTGTTTATCGAGTGAGTTCGTTAGACGACAATCAGGTAGCGCCGCCTCAGGACACGCCACAAATGATAAAAAAAAAGAAGAAAAAAAAGAAGATGCTGTCTTATATATACAAGGACTAAACGACGCAATCATCTTCGCCGACATCCACCGCCGCTGATCGTTGTCTACTTCTCCATCCCCACTCTACAAACGACGATGACCACCGCTTCTTCGCGTGCACTGAAAGTCAGAAACCAGCAGAATAGATTTATCTGACACACTCATCATCCTACTTCGTTCTGTATTGCGCGTGCAATCCCACTTCGTCCTTATGTCACTCTTTTGATTATTCTTGCTGAGGTAAAATTGCAAAATCTACCACCTGAATTTATTTATTTATTAACTAATTCTGATATTTACGCAATTATATATATATGTGAGGAGGAAAAAGAAAAAATGACAAGTGGAATGTTTTTGAGGTGGTGTCAAAAAGAGCGATCGATGGTGGTGGGTAGCTCAGACTCAAAGTTGGTTTCCGGTGATCTATCGGAAAAGTTAACAAGCCGTCGACCTCCAAAGGTGAGTTGTCCAAGGTGCCATTCCGATAACACCAAATTCTGTTATTACAACAACTACAGCAGATCGCAACCGCGTTACTTCTGTAAGGCTTGTCGACGTCACTGGACGAATGGCGGCACCTTACGTAATGTCCCGATTGGCGGTGGTCGGAAGAACAAAAAACGATCCAAAACGACACACCGTTTGGCTTCTTCTTCTTCTTCTTCTGCGATTAAGAACGACGCTGGGGTTAATTATATCTCGGAAATATTCAAATCACGACGCATATCGTTTTCTCCGAGCATCATGACGTCGGGATCATACCTCAACAACGACACCGGTGGTGGTGGAAATATTTTGAGGCCGTTCTTGGCAAATTTTCCTGACTCGTCATTGCCTTCAACTTATAGTTTTCTACCGTTCGGAAGTAACCGTGAGGAGGAGTGTGTCACCGGAGAAGGATATGGCATGATTAAGAACGGTGCAGGTAATTGTTATTACGGAGTTGGTGACTCTTCATGGCAGAAGACAGAAACGACTACGGCATGTAGCTTTCCGAATCTCACGGGTTTTGAGTTTTCCTCGACCATCGGCGGCGGCAGTAGTGGTGGAAGTGGTGGCGGTTACTGGGCGAGCTACTGGGATGAGTTGGGTGGCTTCTCTACTTTCCCTCCTTGTAATGGTTTTCCTTGATTTCAATTGAAATCGATTTCTTTGTCGACTTTGCCATTGGGTGGAATCAGATTTTGGATTTCATGTTTTGTCTTCTTAAAAGACTAAAATACCCTTTCTATAAGAACTTAATTTTGAGAATCGATTAATGGAAATGTCACGAACTCATGATTTTCGAATTTACAACTAGGGCCTTGGAATGATGGACCGATGGCCCGTCCATTCATTGCCATATTGGGCCCAAAAATTACATGATATTCATGGCCGACTATTCTGGTCTATTTGTAAATTGTAAAAGTAAGAGAAATTGTAAAATGTGCATACCTAAGATTGGTATGGAGTTAAAAATAACCACTTATAATTTTTTTTGATTATTTTACCCTTACAATTAAATCAAATTTTCGAATATGCTATTGTCATAAAATAATGAAAAAACGGACAGATTTTTTGGGCAGAAAAACAACTCATCGTCCTCCCCCTCCTCCAACCCATACCTCTAATCCTCCTACGTCGTCCTCCATATTCTCCCTTATTTCATCAGGGATAGCAGGTACGGATAGTATTGGTTGATCATCAATCATCGGATGTAAGGTATGTTACCTTCATCTTCATCTTCTACCCAGTTCCATTTCTATCTACCTCCGACCTCCGATTTATCACTTCCGACCATCGATTTTTAACCGATCGACAATGCCTCCATATTCTGCCTCATCAGTGCTACCGTCCGACGGGCAAGGAGAGAGTCTGACACCTTCATGGTTGGGTCCTCCTCCTTCATTGCCGGTTCCTCCTCCTTCATCGCCGGTTTGCAACGTCGATGATAGGTTCGATCCTATTGGACTCCCGACCTTCTGGGAGGACATGGAAGAAATTCGTGGAGTGTCCGACGATGGAGTTCGCCTGAAGAAGGTAGTTCATCTTAAAAAAATTGTGTTATGTTTCACTGAGTAATGTATTTCCATATTTCTTTTGAATATGTGAAATAATAAATCGGAAGTCTCATTTTCTTCCTATTGGCACTAGTGAAATCATCTACAATTATTTTAGCTTGCCATTACATATAAATTTTGGTAAGATGGTTACCTGAGGAGAGCTTCTAACGAGAAATCAGTGAAGTTGATGATAGTATTCACTGAGATCAGTAGAGCTTCCGATGATTCTGAACATGGGGGATTGGGGCGATGATGTCACTACAAAAAACCAGCGCAGTTCTGGCGCCCATCTCCCGGCGGCCTGGCCGCCGGTAGATACTTTCGTCGGCCTGGCCGCCGGAATGTTACACTTGTCCGCCTGCATAATTTTCCCTCGTAAATGAGAGAAATTTTCTGGCGGCCAGGCCGACGAAATATTTTTTTGTAAAAAATTCCAGCGGCCTGGCCGCCAGCTCTAATTCACCAACGGTCGGGAAGAAGTGTTCCGGCGGCCTGGCCGCCGGCATACTAAAACCCTCAACGGTCGGGAGAAAAATTCCCGGCGGCCTGGCCGCTGGATACTTTTTCCCGCTTGTTTTTTTCAGTAGCCAGCGGCCTGGCCGCCAGAAATTTTTGGAAAACCCTAAATTTACAACTTGCGCCGCCGTGGTCCCCCGTACAGTCAAACTAAGTCAAACTAAACTTAAGTATTTCCCGGCGGCCAGGCCGCCGGGAATTTTTTATATAAGAAAAAAATTTCCAGATTCTTTCATTTCCCCCAAATCGTTCCCACTCCTCCCTAATCTTCCCCAAGGCTCCTCCGACGATCTAGGCATCCTCCGGTCGGTTTTTTGTTGTCATCAAAGGTAAATGTTGTCTTCATCTTGTTCTTCATCTTTCTCTCTTCTTTTTGATTTATTTCCTCTTCCTCTTCTTCTTCTTGTTTTAGTTATCATTGTTTTAGTTATCTTGTTTTTAGTTTTAGTTATCATTGTGTATCCTAACTCTTAAAACCCAACTCTTAAAACCCTAAACCCCAACTTATTAAAATTCCCAAATCTCTAAACCCCAACCCCTCCCTCCCTCACGATTTTCAATTTCTCCCAAACCCAAATCCAATCGTTCCGTTTCTTGCATTCCTTTCCGATTTCTCACAAACCACAACTTCCTCATCTTCCGGCGAGCACGAGTTCTTCATCTTCCGAAGGGCGCAGTGAGGACAGTGAGTCTTCCGGCAGATTTGTTGAATCACAATCCTCCCTCTACCAGTGAGTTCTGTTTTTTATCATTGTGTATCACAATCTTCCGGCAGTGAGTTCTGTTTTTTATCATTGTCTCTGTATCAATTTCTTTTTCAATATTTGCTGATTCCCCATCTTAAATCCACTGTATTCATCCCAGCTTCAACTGATTTACGGCCTTCAGAAAATATTGATATTTATGCTTAGTACAATCAGGGAAAATGAAACTGCATTGTATAAACTTGCCATCACCAGCAACGTCATTGGTTGCATTGGCAACCTGTTTTACAAGTCTAGCACCCACATTCTTAACCCTGTCCATAAATTCAATGCTCTTTGCAACAGTAACACTATCTATGGTGACTTTTTGTGCACCAAAACTTTGTTCTAAAATAACATTACGACCCTGATTTTTAGTTTCCACGCATATTCTAATGGTTTTTTCAATTCAATCAAAAATTCAACTCGATTTTGTTTCTTTGTTCAAATTCTTTTACTCTGTAACTTTAATACTGTTCTGTCCAGAATAAAATTCAATTCAAACAACACTTTCAATTTCTGGTTTTAGATTACATTAGGTATATTGTATACAGTTTGATTCAACACTTTCAATTTCAAATCACACTTTCAATTCAACATGATATCAGCTATTCTTGGGATTCTCATAAATTCTTAACATCACTCTCCATCAAATCATTTATTTTAAGGTTAATATGGATACACCACCTACACCAACAACTATAGTTACACCTCACCAGTAAAATTTGGGTCATGTTTCATTAAGTGTGAAGTGTTTGTTATTGAGGTTTGTTACATTTTAAGTTTGAAATGTTAGATAGATTCCACTTAATCTATCTATGGATTGTGTACATTCTAAGTTTGAAAGTTTGTTATTGAGGTTTAATTCATTTTAATTTAGTGTTTCTTTATTTTAGGTTGAAGGTTTGTTTTGCGGATTTGAAGGCCGGTGTTAGTTTAGAAGCTTTGCGGATCAATGTAATAATATTTATTCATTTAATTTTTTTTAATCTAATTAGTTAATCTAATTTGCATGTTAGTTAGAAATTAGTTAATCTAATTTGCATGCTAAGTAATAGTAAAATGAAATGCATGTTCTTAAATTGTGTGAATTGAAAATGAATTCAAATTTTTTGAAATGAATTCTATAAAATGAAATGTCATGAAATGAATTAAAATGCATAATTTTAAAAGAATTCATGAGTTGAAATGAAATTTAAATTTAAATAAATGAAATAATTATTTAAATAAATGTTTAGTAATGTGATTTTTAATTAGTTTTTAATAAATGTTTAGTAATTATTTATTAATTAAATTATCTAAAAATTAAAATCACATTTTTTAATTAATTGTTTAAAAATTAAAATGCCATGTTAGGGTTAGGGTTAGGATTGTAATGTTTAGAAATGCAGTGTTAGGGTTAGGGTTAGGATTGTAATTTTTTATAATTGAATTTTAATTATTTAATAATTAAAATCATTTATTTAATTAATAATTAAATAAATAATTATTTAATTAAATTTAAATAATTATTTAATTAATTAATAATTGAAAAAAAGTAACAATCAGATTTTGTATAAGTGTGATTGTTAGTTAGTTTTCAAATAATTGTTGAATAATCAATTATTAATTAATTATTTATTTAATTAACTAATAATTAATAATTAATTAAGAAAATATTGGAAAATCCATAAATCAGTTTTTATATTAAGAACTTGATTTAAAATCCAATGTTGAAAACAATTATTTAAAAATTAAAATCATTATTATCCTTATTTAATTAATTATCTTTCGATTAATTAGATTATCATAATTATTTAATTAATTAATAATTGAAAAAAAGTAACAATCAGATTTTGTATAAGTGTGATTGTTAGTTAGTTTTCAAATAATTGTTGAATAATCAATTGTTAATTATTAATTAATTATTAAAATCATTATTATCCTTATTTAATTAATTATCTTTCGATTAATTAGATTATCCTTATTTTTTTTAGATGTATTGGTTAATAGTAGCATTCGTTATATCGGTTTTCATGGTCGTCACGACTCCCGATCGGAGTGATGATCATTCAACTGACGAACAAGAATATGATCATCCGAATCTACATGAGATGAACATGGCTGGTGATCAAACGAAGAAAAAAAGTAGAGAACAAAACAAAGATCATCCTGAATATCATCCATCACAAGGACAACGGTTTGTAATAAAATTCAAAGATGATCAAATTGTCCATGATAGCGTAGGAAAAAAACTAAACAAGAAATGCGCAATGATCGCGAACGATTTCAAACTACTACCAATGGACGTATCGTGGTTTGAACAAGACCAGAAAAACATAGATGAGGCGATGGAAACGATTCAGGTTTATTAATTAATAATATTTAATTATTATTATAGATTTTATAGTTAATTATTAATTAATGTTATAATTATTCATCGAACAGAGAGAATTTGATTACAGCGGGTCAACCTTTGGTTATCGACGTATCAATGAAAGGTTAAACAAATTATGGAGAAGCGCTTATAACTCGTTATTGGATAAATATAATAACAAAGATCTGACAGTCGAAGAGGTTATGAGAACATTACCCGACTACATCATCAAAGACCAATTTCTAAAAAAACTGATGGAGAGAAGATCACCGAGGGGATTAGTACGTATTAATTCATTTCTTCTTTTTAATTGCATTTAATAACTTTTTTTTTTTTTAACTTAATTATTTTATTTTAACTTAATATAGGAAATTTCTGAAATTAACAAAGGCAATCGGGCTAAACAAACAACACACAGTTTAGGTTCGAAGAGTCTGGCGGAAAGAAATTACGAAGCTGTAAGTAAATTATTTAATTTCATATTTACTTTCAAGTTCTTTTTAATTTTTTCTTTCTTTTCCTAATTTTAATATTACAGGAACAAAAGGGACTAAATGAGATTGAAACTTGGAAACTCAATATAAAGGCAGCTTATCCAAAAGACGAACGAGTGGTTAAAGCGGTTAAATGGATCGACAGTGAAGAAGCCAAAAATATGGCTCAACAAGAAAATATGACTGACACGGTAATTATTTCATATTTTTTCCAATACAATTCAATAGTTATATTTACATTAATTATTATCATGTTTTCTTTTTCATTAGGCTCTAATCCAATTTGTTATAACCGAATTTATCGGTCGAAGCTCGAAGAAATCAAGAATATTAGGAACAACTGGTTCCTCATTGAGCAAAAAGACAACGCATCGGATGAATGTGGGGAACTTCTGCAGTGACAAAGGAAAAGATGCAATGACCGGAGCAGAGGTTCAAGATCAGGTCAACGAGGCTGTCGAGAGAGCGATGGCTCGTCAGAAAGAGGAGATGGCTCGTCAGAATGAAGAGTTTATGGCTCGTCAAATGGCGTTTTTCCAACAATACAACTCCGCAATGCTCGCTCAAAATCCGAACTTGCGCTTACCGGAGTTTCCGCCATTCTTCAACAGCGATGCAGCGCAGAACATTTATACTCCTGGAGCGTCATCTTCTAGAGCCGCCGCACCGCCTACTCAACTACCAACGCAAGAAACTACGACGCCACAAGAGGAGCACACCACTTCACAACCGCGTGGAAGATCGATAATATTCACGACAGAGGCGTTACGAAAGGTGGTCGCAACTAAAAAAAAGAAAAAGAGCGAAAAAAAGAAGAAGTAAAATTAGTGATTGTCGAAGTTATTTTTTGTTGTACATTAATTATTAAACTTCAAATTCAATTTCAATTTCAATATCAATTTCATTTTTAATTTTATTTTCAATTTCATTTTTAATTTTAATTTTAATTTTAATTTTTTTTTTTTTTTTTTCAAAAGTGAACCAGCGGCCAGGCCGCCAGAAATTTCTTCCCGGGAAATTTTTTTTCCTGCCGGGAAATATTGACCAGCGGCCAGGCCGTCGGAAAATTATTTTCCAAAAATTAACAGGCGGCGGGCGGCCAGGCCGCCGGGATATAATTTTCAAAAAAAAATTTCGGCGACTAAGCCGCCGGGACAATCTCTGTTAAAATCGGAATCCAAAATTTTTTCCGGCGACAGCAACTCCGGCGACAGCAACTCCGGCGATGGAATCTCGTCGGCTTGGCCGCCAGGAACCATTATACCGGCGCCCTGGCCGCCGGAATTTGCCGCCAGAAATACGCTGATTTTTTGTAGTGTGTAGAAAAGATTTGCGCTTTGGTCCTTTAGTTTGTTTGATATCCGTTTCATGAGTCACGGGCAAATTACCTGCATAGTAAACTTAGTACAAGAACTAGTTAGACACTCACAACATTTATTTAATTCGTTTTAGGTCCAATTTACAGAATTACAAATTTTGTATTCTGTTTATAATTGGCCTAATCTAACTAGGTTTAATTAATTCCTTTACTCCCCCCTCAAGCCTTGGAATATATGTTGATTATTCCAAGCTTGGAATGGGAATTGGTGATCTCTCTATCACCTAATGCTTTAGTTAAAAAACCAGCAAGTTGGAATTTTGTTCCAACTTGTTTTATTAGTATTTTTCCTTGATTGATCATTTCTCTTATGAAATGACAATCTATCTCTATATGTTTTGTTCTCTCATGGAACACTGGGTTATTTGCCAAATAGATGACTGATTTATTATCACAAAACAAGCAGATAGGTAGCTTTTTAATTTTAACTTTTAACTCATCCATCAATTGATGGATCCATGTTATCTCACAAGCTGTTTGAGCAATTGCTCTATATTCAGCTTCACAAGATGACCTTGCCACTGTAACTTGCTTCTTAGTCTTCCATAAGACCAGTGAATCTCCCACCATTATGCAAAAACCTATTAATGATTTTCTACTTATTTGGCATGATGCCCAATCAACATCACAATACCCTTGTAAATCCATGTTTTTGAATTTGCCATAGATTAATCCCTGACCAGGTGCATTTTTGATATATCTGATTAGTTTAAATAGAACCTGAAGATGTATTTCTCTTGGCTCATTCATAAATTGGCTCAGCCAATTTACTGAGAAGCTAATATCTGGTCTAGTGATGTTTAGGTATATAAGTTGTCCCACAATCTTCCTATAGAATGTTGGGTTTTGAATCTTTGATGATTTATCATTCTTGAGATCTATATGTCTCTCCATAGGTATAATTGAGGGTTTTGCTCCTGAGAGACCACAATCCTCTAGAATGCCTAGAGCATACTTCCTTTGGGAGAGATATATCCCTTTGTTGGAATATGATACTTCTATACCTAGGAAGTAGTTTAATCTTCCTAAGTTATTATTATAAATAATTTTAATTATTTCAATTTCTAACTCATTGCTCTCTGTTATTATTATGTCATCTACATAAACTATGAGATATAATATGTTTTGATTTCTCTCTCTTATAAATAGGGAGTAATCAGATTTAGCTTGAGTAAATCCAATGTCTAAGAGTACTCTTAGTTTCTCAAACCAATTCCTAGAGGCTTGTTTCAATCCATATAAGGATTTATTGAATTTACACACTCTTTTGTCTCCTTCTTCTAGGAGACCTTGTGGTGGTCTTAAGTATAACCCTCTCCATGCAATTCTCCATGGAGAAAAGCATTGTTGACATCTAACTGGTATAAATTCCATCCTCTTATGGATGTTATAGCTATGATGGTTTTAATAGTCACCATCTTGACCACTGGTGCAAAGGTTTCAAAAAAATCAAAACCTTCTTTTTGTGTGAACCCTTTGGCTACTAGCCTTGCTTTGTATCTTTCTATATCACCACTTGGTTTATATTTTATTTTATAGATCTATTTTGAACCTATGGATTTCCTATCTTTTGGAAGGTCAGTTAGGGTCCATGTGTTGTTTTCATTGAGTGCTCTCATTTCTTTTTGCATTGCTTCAACCCAATTTGGGTCTTTTGAAGCTTCTTCAAAAGAATTGGGTTCATCATATATAGTTATTTGTTTTAAAAAATATTTTTGTTGTTTGCTTGTCTTATGATAAGACACATGATTACTCATGGGATACTTATTTTCATGATAGTCTTTTTCATTTCCAAGATAATAATCTTGAAATTATTTAGATTTAGTTATTTCCCTACCATATAGGCTAGTTTTATGCTCTAATTTATTTTGAGATGATTTCTTCCCTAAATCATTATTTTGATTTAATTCATTTTCTGGTGGGATTGTGTCCAGAGTTTCATCTTCTGAAATTACAGAAGTGTTTTGTTTTAAATTACTGCCTGTATTATTTGGAACATTATCCAGAACATTATTATGCCTATTTTCTAAGAAAATTCTATTTTGAGTGATATTTAGACTATTGAATTGAGTGTCCAGAGCATTCTTATTTATTAACTCATCAATGCTTATTCCTTTTGAGTTTGTTTCTGAAATTTCTCTTTGGTTTCTGTTTGGGCAGGAGTTTTCAGTGTCCAGAGCATTTCTATGTTTTAGCTCAAGGCCATTTTCTGAATTTATGAGCTAGTTTTATGAGCTAGCTCAGAATTTGTTCCTTTTGAGTTATTCATTAAATTTTCTTCTAAACGTCTGTCCAGGGTATTGCCTGAACTGTTTTGAAGATCATTCTTGCAAAAAAATTCAGATTTCCTCTTTTTTAAGTTCCTGCCTAATTGATCTGAACTATTACTCAGATTGCCACTTAAGTTCTTTTGAACTTCATGACTTGAGCTCTGAGTATGTTCAGTACCTGAACTAACACATTTTTGGTTTATTTGGGAGTTAAAAAAATTGTTTTCAGATATTTGTATATTTTCTTTATTTTTGTGACTTAGATGAGGATTTTGAATACTTAGATGAAGATTTTTATTCAACTGATTGTTTTCAGTTGTTCTTAATGATTCTTCTTCTAATGTATTACTTTTGTGTATATCATCCTTATCTAGATTACTTTGGTTCTTAAAACAATGATTTTCTGAATTTTGAGTCTCAATTGACCCACTTTTATTTTTATTTTGAGATTTTTCTTCTTTATGATTTGAATATGTATTTTCTTTCTCTTTTCTTTGATCAGGCATGACTGAAATGTTATTTTCAGAATCCAATATCTTCATTTTTTCAGATATTTGAAATTCTGATTTTTTAGTTGAGAAACCATCATTTTCAGATCTTGTTGTGCTTTTGTTGTCAATTTTAGAATCATAGTATTTATATATAATTCTATTATATATATATATATATATCTTCATATGATCTATTATTTTGTGTTTGATCTTGATGATTTTTGAAACAATCATCTTTAAATGGAAAAATGTTTTCCTTAAAAATTATATTTCTAGAAATATGAAACTTTTTAGTTTCTATGTCTAATATTAAATATCCTTTAATATTAGAAGGATATCCCATAAATATACCTTTAAAGGTTCTTTGAGAGAATTTATGTTCTCTAATATTAGTTGTTGCATAGCATAAACATCCAAAAATTCTTATTGAGTTATAATTGGGTGTTTTATTATTAAGTATTTCATATGGAGTTTTATTTTCCAATATTTTGGATGGAATTCTATTGATTATGTGAGTAGTTGTCAATATACACTCTCCCCAATATATTAGGGGAATTCCTCCTTGAAAGTGTAAGGATCTAGCTACCTCTAGCAAACGCCTATGTTTTCTCTCAACTATAGCATTTTGTTGAGCTGTATATGGACAAGTGAGTTGATGGGTTATTCCATATGTTTCTAGTGTTTTTCTAAAAGAATGTGAGGTGAATTCACCTCCATTATCACTCCTTATAATTTTAATATTTTTGTCAAAAAAGTTTTTAACTCTAGCTATGAATGTTTTAATGTGTCTAGAGCCATGTCCATTGTTTTTAAAAGAAAAGTCCAAGTGACCCTACTTAGATCTTCCACAATGGCTAAAAAATAAGAAAAACCATCATGTGTCATAATTGGGAATTTACCTCAAATATCTATATGAATTAAATCAAAAAGAGATTTAGATTTAGACAAGTTATTTTTATACTTTAATTTATTTTGTTTTGCAAGTGGACAAACAAGACAATTATCTTTAATACTTGAAAGATTTTTATTTATCGAAGAAAAAATATTCAGAACATCAACTGTTTTACATCCTTTATTTTCATAATTTAAAATACAATTTTTTCTAGAATCTATACTCTCAGCATTGATTAATATCCTCATTTTCTCTGCTGAGATATACACAAGCCTCTTGTGCCAGGTCTCAAGGTCTATGGATGAATTGGCAGAGTCAATTTGAGGCTTGAGGAAGTAAAACCCATTTTTACACCCACCCTGCCCAATCACTCTCCCTAACCTGTTTTCCTGAAAATCACATCCATCTCTGTTAAAATTTAAATTTAGGTATGAATCACTTGCTATTTTATGTACTGAATCACTTGCTACTTTTAAGAATGAGGTTTTCAGAAATTGTTATATTTCCAATTGATATAACTTTGCATACTTCTCCACTAAAAATGATCACATAGTGATTATATTCACTTTTGAGAGTGTTATCAAAAAAATTAAGGTTCCCAGTCATATGTTGGGATGCTCCAGTGTCAATTATCCATTTATTTTGGTAATTTGAATTATTTAAAGAAAAAGAAAAAAACATACCTGCGGATTTACTTAGTAAATCCTTGAGTAATAATAATTCCTCATTGTTGAGATTGGGTATATTTGCTGAAGTATTAGCTTGATTGGCAGTATCTCTGCCCTTTCTGTATTTGTCTTTCTTGTCTTTATTGGGGAAACCTACTAGATGGAAACAATTTTCCCTAACATGACCAAAATACTTATAATTGTCGCAATAGTATTTTGTGTCCAATTTCTTTCCATTTCTACTATATATTCCTTTTTTCTTGAATTCTTCTTTCTTTTCTTCTTTATCATTACTCTTAGCAAGCATAGCTGTAGAACTACCTCCCACCTTTTCTTTAAAATTCAGTTTTTGTTTTTCCTCTTGTATAACTAGTGAAAAAACTTGATTCATGGGGGGTAGTTCAGAATAGGCTAAGATCTGACTTCTTATGGTCATAAAGTCCTCATTGAGGCCTAATAGGAACTGATGAGTCCTATCCTTCTCTAACTTCCTTGTGTAAATGGGTGCACATGTTGTGCAAAATTTATACTCGGGTTTTTCTATTTCTATGTATTGATTTCATAGGGATTTGAATTTATCAAAATATACTGAAACAGAATTACTAGCTTGATTTAAAGTATCAATTTCATACCTTAGCTGACTAGTTTTTGGAGCATTTTTCTATTTATACCTTTCTTGAAGCTCAGTCCATGCTTCATAGGCAGTCTCTGTGTGAATTAAGGTGGAGGCTATCTGAGGGCTTACTCCATTGATAATCCAGGAGAGAACCCAGCCCATTCACCATCTCCCAATCCTCAAAATCATCTCCTGTCTCATCCACTGGTTTCTTAATCTTGCCATTAATGAAGGCTGTCTTTTTTCTTGAAACTAAGGATAACTTCATAGAATTGGCCCAGGCGACGTAGTTGGCCTCACCACTTAGTTTATCTGAGACCATTTGTGCCCCTGGATGATCTCCAACTGACATAAAAAATGGGGATTTTCTAGAGACTTCTTGCTCCACAGAGTTAATCTTTTGCTTCTTATTCACTGACGTTTTTCTTCTTCTTCTTGTAGCTTTGAAAAATCTGCTATTCTCTTCAGAAGATGTCGTCGTGTATTGATTTAAAGTGTTCCTTGAAAAGCCTTTAGATTCTTCTCCACTGCCAGAGTTGTTTGCAAATGCGGAATTTGTATCCAGGTCAACATTGTTACCTACTGATACCATATTAAAAGATGAAGACTAGGTAGTCGCGCCGGCGATAATCGTATTGTTATATCAGGATCACCGGAGATATGATTATTGGAGAAGATTAACGAAAGGGGGAAGAACTTAGGTCATTTGCACTGTAGCAACGGTTGAGAAGTAACCGTTAGTGCGAGAGAGGTTTAGAGAGGGATTAGAATGATTCAATTGATTCAATTGATTAATTTTGTTAATTACAATGTTATTTAATACAATTGAAACTAACTAATTTTACAACAAACTCTATTACAATATAAAGTTTCGGCCCATACGCAATTGGCCCGTTAAGCATTTATTGAAACTATTACGTTTTGGTCCTGCATAATAAACTTAGTACAAGAACTAGTTAAACACTTACAACATTTATTTAATTCGTTTTAGGTCCAATTTACATAATTACAGATTCTGTATTATGTTTATAATTGGCTTAATCTAACTAAGTTTAATTAATTCCTTTAGATGATGTGGCCATTGAGTATTGAGGAAGATGATGGAGGCGGCGTTTGGATTGGGTTCTAGAGTACAAGAAGGGGGAGAAATATATATAAGTATAGATAAACGGGTATTCAGATAACATTTTCTAGACCTTATGTGACGGGTCATCGTAACGGGTTACCGGGTTAGGGTTATATCAACCAGTATTACAATTAACTAATAAGAGGCAAATTGGAAAAATTACTTCCTAACAACCCCTAACCACCTAAGAGGCTAATACCTAGGTTTGGTGGTTACTTTTGACAACCAAACCATCTTAGGTGGTTAGAAATGAAACCCACCTACAAAGTAAATATTAAATTTCAGATTTTTTTATTTAATAACAGATTGTAAAACTAAGTTATATCATGGTAAAAATTAAATTAAAATTACAATCTTAATAATTACAATTTCTTATATAAGTAAAAAATAAAATGTGAGAATAATCGACACTAAATTAAACTTCTATCTCTTTTCATTTTTCTCCATCTTTTTCATTTAAAATCTAAGGTTTCATGTAGGATTGAGAACATATTGGAGTCATCTTCTGAGACAAGATTTTGCTCCATTATCTTGTTTTTTGGAACGAGAAAAATAACATTTTTTTTCTTTTGTTTTTACTTCGCCCATCTCGTCTCGGTCCTATTTTTCGAGGCGTGATATAACTCGTATGAATCGTACAACTAAGAATCACTTCACCTGAGATGAAGAGAGTCTCCGGTCCGGCGATCAACATACCACGAATATCAAGAGATGCTCACGACGAGGATAAAATCTGAAATCAAGATTTAGTCCAAGACAGATTTTTGCTGTTATAAGCAATCTGGCTGGATACTCGATTCGGCTGATGGTTGCTGGCGAACAGCGATGGATGGTCATGTACTCGATCTTGTGTCGGATGGTGATGAGGTGGTTGTCGTTTGAGAAGTTTAGGAAATTGTTTTATCAAATTGATAGTACCATTTTCATTAAAATTGGCGTATGAAGTTTAATATTTGTAACTGCTATTACAACATTACAACATTTAATAAAATTTTAATAAAATAACGATTCTTAAGCAAATAGCAATATTAGTCTTTAAAATAGACAGAATACTGGGCCGGCCCATAACCTTTTCAATTACCCCCAAATTGGGTAACAAAATCCTAAAATCGACGCGGAGCCCTAGCTGCTCTTATCGGGCACCCGATAACTAGTTCATCCCCAACGTTTGGAACATGTAAATTCCGCACAACCTGACCTGCGATATCTCTTGCAGCTGGCCTAGTCGTATCATCTCCTCCACCTCTGAGAATCGCCATGTCCTCACTGGCAATGGATAGAAACATCGTCTCCATGCTGTTTTCGACTCTCCCAAGACGCATCCTCCGATGACGACCAGCTCCAATGGACCAGAACTTGCTCTGTTTGTTTTCCGTTCAGGTAAATTCTTCTTGAATCAATTATTGCATTAGGATATATATATAATCGGTTGATTGTTGATAGCTAAGATTTGATTTACTTCTTCATGTGGTGGTAATTCTCCTTTGTAGGGCTTCATTTTGGATATGTGAAAGGTGTTATGAATTTTGCTGCCCTGAGGTAATGCTACTATGTATGTTGCTCTACTGATTTTCTTTATTATCTTGTAGGGACCAAAATACTTTTAATTTGCGTTATTTTTTATTCAATCTGTATGAGTGCTTTGTTTGTAGGGTTTTTATTTGACCCATATCCAATCTCCCACCTTGAATTCAATATCTTTTCTCTTTGTGTCTGCCTTTAGCTTCATTAATTCCCGACATTTCTTGAGATTTGTTTTGATGTGTTTTAGAGCTTCTTCCCTTACTTGCATATTAGAATCTACTGTGTCTATACTTGAATCTCCCGGATTATAATGAATAATTCCTGGTAGATCTCTGCCATATAAAACATTAAAAGGTGTTGTCTTGATTGATGAGTGATAATTGGTATTATACCAAAGTTCAGCCCATGATAATAAGCTTAACCATTTTTTGGGTTGACAGAAGCACCTTAGATACATCTCTAATCCTCTGTTAACCACCTCTGTTTGACCATCACTTTCAGGGTGATATGTAGTTGAGTAATGTAGTTTGATTCCACTCTCCTTGTGTAATTCTTTCTAAAATTTAGAAGTGAATATTTTATTCCTATCCGAAACAATGAAATTTGGTATTCCATGGAGCTTGATGACCATTGATGTAAATAATTCAGACACCATACTTGCATTGAAATTTGTGGGCAAGGCTCTAAAATGTGCATATTTTGATAATCTATCCACAACTACCATGATGACTGTTTTTTCTTGGGTTAATGGTATAGCTCAGTGACGAAGTCCATTGTTACATTCTTCCAAACCAAGTTAGGTATTGGTAGTGGCATCAACAATCCTGCTTTCTTTTGATTTATTGGTTTCATCTGTTGATAAAAT
Organism: Zostera marina; assembly: GCA_001185155.1. Lineage (NCBI taxonomy): Eukaryota > Viridiplantae > Streptophyta > Magnoliopsida > Alismatales > Zosteraceae > Zostera > Zostera marina. Next base: position 1,046,001 of record LFYR01001430.1, read on the forward strand.
TGCATAATTTATCACAAATTCTCTGATATCTTTAGACATACCTTCCCACCAAAACTGGAAATTTATTCTTTTAATAGTTGCTTTTATCTCAGAGTGGCCTCCAGTTACTGCTGAATGGTATTCCTTCATGATCTCTTTCCTGATTTCAAAATCCTTTGATAGGTATATTCTGCCCATGAATTTAATTATGCCTCCTTGATCGAATTGTAAATCCCACCCTTGAGTTAGGATTTTTGCTAACTTCTTCCATCAATTCTGTCAATGATGTGGACTCCCTATTTTCTTTTCTGATTTCATTTATCAAATTATAAATAGGAGTTGATAAGGCTAAAAATGAACTTGGATTTCCTTTGGATGAATGAGAATAAATAATTTCTTACTCTCCTTCTTCAAATGATCTAGAGAGTGCATCAGCCACTACATTTGATTTTCCTGGCTTGTATACAATCTGAAAATCAAATCTCAGTAATTTACATAAGAATATCGGCTGTTCTGGGGTCTGTATGACTTGTGTCAATAGATTCTTTAGACTTATGTGATCCGTCCTTATAGTAAATGAAGCACCCAGCAAATAATGTCTCCATTTATGGACTGATCGTGTGATTGCAAACATCTCCTTTATGTAAATTGAAGCACCTGCAATTTTTCCAGATATTTAGCAGCTGTAAAAAGAAATAGTATGATCTTCTTGCATGTATAAGTACTGCTCTTACTCCACTATTGCAAGCATCTGTCTCTAATATGAATTTTTTTTCGAAATCTGGAAATGCTAGGACTGGAGCTTTTATCATGGCTGCCTTCAGAGTCTCAAAACTTGCTTTACTGTCTTCAGACCATTTAAAATTATCCTTCTTCAGTAAATTTGTCATTGAAGCAACAATCTGAGCATAATTTTTATGAACCTTCTATAGTAGCCAGATAGTCCCAAAAAACCTCTGAGCTGTTTGATGGTCTGTGGCACCTTCCATTTTGTCATATCACTTACTTTATCTGGATCAGGATGTACTCCTTTCTCTGAAATTATATGTCTTAAAAACCCAATAGATGATTTCCCAAATGAGCACTTTGATAGCTTTGCTAGTAATTGGTTGTTTCTGAGTATCTCAAATACTCTGCCCAAATGAAATATGTGTTCCTTCAGTGAAGGGTTGTAGATCAGTATATAATCAAAAAATATAATCACAAATTTTCTCAATATTATTTTGAAAACCGAGTTCATAACTGTCTGACATATAGTTGGAGCATTGGTTAACCCAAATGGCATAACCATGAATTCAAAGTGGCCTTCATGAGTTCTGAATGTTGTTTTGTGAGTGTCTGATGGGCAAACTCTGATCTGATAAAAACCAAACCTCAGATCTAATTTTGAAAATATTGTAGATCCTTTCAATTCCCCAAGCAATTCATCCACAGTTGAGATGAGGAATTTATCTTTGATAGTTAGAGCATTGAGTGCTCTATAATCTACACACATCTTGTATCCCTATCTTTCTTTTTTATGAGTAATACAGGAGAAGAATATGGGCTTAGACTGGGTTTGATGGTGCCTTAATCCAGCATTTCTGAAATTAACTTTTCAATCTCATTTTTCTGAAATTGTGGGTACATGTAAGGTCTCACAATAACTGGTTTAGCTCCTGGTACTAAATGTATATCAAATGATTTCTTTCTCTCTGTGGGGGCAGGCATGTTGGATAAATAAAAATATCTGAAAATTCTTTTACCACCTCGTGAATTTCTGGTTTTTCTTTGCTCAGAGATCTGTTGGTTTCATTATTTGAAAAAGTTTCATAATAACATAAATAAGCCTCTGTTGTTACCTGACACAAGCTTTTCAGTTCCCCCACTGTTAATGGATCATCATAAATCCATGATATTCCTTGCCAAGTTATTTCTTTTCTTGCCCACTTGAACTTCATTGTTAACTTTTCATAATTTGAAACGATATACCTCAATTTTTTTAGCCATTGGATCTCAATTACTAAGTTTGATCCAGCCATTGGTATCAGAAATACATCTATCATTAATTACTACCACTCCTTGAATCTTTATTTCTACATCTTTGCATACTTTGTCGCAAGTAAGATTTTCTCCACTACATGTGGCTACTTTAAAGGGTCTAGTAGCATGTATAGTTAATTTTAAAGCAGATGCTACTGCTAGTTGCATAAAATTATGTGTTGAACCAGAATCTACTAGAATACTCATAGATTGCATTTTTATAAATCCTTCTAATCGGATTATGCTTGGATTCATTTGACCTTCAAATGCATGCATGTTGATACCAGTGGGAGCTTCATTACTTCTTATGATGGGAATTTCCTCAAGTTCCTCCTCCATATTTATAATCTCTTCTTGTTCTTCCATTTCTAGCAAATATGATTCATCAGCAGAAAGCATGAACATTTTACCTTTGCAATATTTATGTCTTGGTATAAATCTGTCATCACAATTAAAACAGAGTCCTTTTGTTGTCCTTTCTTTCCTTTCCTTAGGTGATAATCTTTTGAAAACTGGTTTAGTTGTGGGTTGTTCTTGACTTCCTTTAGCATACTGAATTTTTTCTGTTGGTGTTGGATTTGTCAGCTCCTTGGGTCGATATCTCCAAGTGTTTCTTGATGATTTAGGGATCCAGCTTGATTCACTTCCCACTTGCTTCCCTTCCACTAAGGCTGTCATGTCAAATGCTTCTTATATGTCATTTGACTTAAATTTCACTACTTCTTTCTGAATGTCATCTTTGAGGTCAGAAATAAATATTTCCAGTATGAAATAATCTGGTAGACCCAGACACCTTGTGCATCTTTTTTCAAACTCTGTTTGATATTCAGCTACAGAACCCAACTGCATTAATTTGCTTAATTTACCCCCAGGGAGAGTGTAGTTACCTCTGCTGAATTTTTTGCACAAGTCTTTTACAAATCTTTTCCAATCAGTGAGAAAATTGCTAGCCTCCATTCATGAGAACCATTTTCTTGCTATTCCATCCATGTGAAATGAAGCCATTAATTAATAATTTTTGTTCTTTCGAAAGTCTTGTTGTAGACGAAGAATCTTCTAACTTGATATAGCTAATCTTTTATATCCTTGCCATCAAATCTTGGCATATTGACGTTAATGTTTCTTGTTGGACAATACTTGTCATCATTTAGTATACTAGCTGCATGCCAGTATATGTGGGGTTGTCAAGATCCACTAGAGATAGATAGTTTTGATCATCAAATCTTGACATATTGACGTTAATGTTTGCTTGACAATACTTGTCATCATTTAGTATGCTAGCTGCATATGTGGGGTTGTCAAGATCCACTAGAGATTGCTTCAAAAAAAAAAAAAAAAGATCCACTAGAGATAGATAGTTTAGATCATCAAATTCCCTGTTTTGTTTGCTTTGTTCACCATCAGGTGGTTCTGGATATTTTGCTTCTCTTCCTCCTTTCATTATTATTTGAGATCTGTGATATTGTATTTGTTATGGATATTCGAAATTCAGTCATCTCCTTTGTTTGATCCATTTGTAATGCTTGTAATATTTTGAAATCGAGATTTGCAGATAATTTCAGATTAGAGGCCATTGTTATTCTGCAATTAAAAGAGTTCGAAAATTTTGAAAGCATCAATGATACAACTCGTATAAATCGTACAATTAAGAATCACTTCACCTGAGATAAAGAGAGTCTCTAGTCCGGCAATCAACAGACCACTGATACCGAGAGATGCGCACGGCGAGGATAAACCTCTGAAATCAAGATTTAGTCCAAGACAGATTTTTGCTGTTATAAGCAATCTGACTGGATACTCGATGCGACTGATGGTTGCTGGCTAACGACGGATGGTCGTATTGTACTTGATCTTGTGTCGGATGGTGATAGGGTGGTTGTCGTTTGAGAAGTTTAGGAAATTGTTTTATCAAATTGGTAGTTATCATTTTCAATAAAATTGACTTAAAATAAACAGAAAACCGGGTCGGACCATAACCTTTTCAATTACCCCCAAATTGGGTAACGAAATCTTAAAATCGGCACGAAGTCCTAGCTGCTCTTAATTTTAATAAAATTTCCTAAAACAGAGTTATTTTAAAAATAACGATTCTTAAGCAAATAGCAATATTAGTCTTTAAAATAAACAGAATACTGGGTCGGACCATAACCTTTTCAATTACCCCCAAATTGGGTAACGAAATCTTAAAATCGGCACGGAACCCTAACTGTTCTTATTGGACATCTAATAACTGGTTCACCCCCAACGTCTGGAACATGTAAATCATGCACAACCTGACCTGCGATATCTCTTGCAGCTGGCTGAGTGGCTGAGTCGTATCAGGATCTCAATTCACGGCTGCCCTGGTGGCCTCATTTTTGCCAAATCCCGCGACATGTTTTTTCTTCAAATTCCATCAAAACCCAAGATCTACCCAAGACTCGGATTTTCAACTGAGTTATGAACAAGATCAACGTCTTCTCTTTTATTATAATCGTCAATCACTTTGAAATTTGAAAAATAAATGAAAAGAAAGTTACAAATTTACAATAAATGTAAATATTTATTTATTTTGTAAATATTTTGAAAAATTACCTGATGATACATTAGTTAAACTTTAATATCACCCAAGGGTAATAAAAGAATTAAGAAGAAAGACATGGAGTTAATGAAGAAGAATGATGACAAATTAAAACCTCTCTTCCCTCTCTCCCTCCACTTGTATCCCATTCATTCCTCTATCTATCTCTATATTATACACATGAACAACTGGCTAACTCAGCTCAAGCTGATTCCAATGGAAAGTCTGTTTGATCTTCAAACTTGGAGATTGATGCACTCATTGATTCCAAATTCAGACCCCGAACTCGACTCCGAAGGGATATAACAAACCAAATAAATACCTACCATTCCATCAAACATGAACTGGGTAGCCGAAATTTTGGTAAACTCTGATATCACCACCACGGCCTGCAGTGATAATAACCATACCCCAAGCCGATCGGTTGTGGATCTGCGAGAACAGCTCCCCACTGCTCTGTGATATCTGATGAGGAACGATGGCGATACTTCCATTATTGCATTTGGGTAAAGGCAGTTTGGTTGCTGCTGGTAGTGAGAAACTTTTGCTCCTTGTTCTTGGTGTTCTTGGCGTTTTTGGTGTTATTGATGGGGTTGTTGATGGTGTGCTTGAACCAGGCCAGGCTAATGCAACAGACACATCATGGCAGTGGAAGTATTCGTAGGATTGAGTGCAGGAGATCGCAACACCTTTAGCCGTTGCTCTGCTGCTTAGTCTGGTGGTATTACTGGATGAATCTGAATCGTACCGCCAGATATACACATTTGAATCCTCACTTGCACATACTACATGCTTCCCATCATTTGTTATCGATGCTGATAACTGACTGCTTGTGTTTCGGAACCCTTGTCATTCAAAAAAGAACACCACAACCATCAATATCATCATCATCACATCCTCAATTTACAGCAATCAGATTTCCTCTTTGTATGATAAAAAAAGGCTATATAAAATTGAATCTGCAGATGTAATTAGCGCCTCGGATAAGCTTCGCGGTGCAAACTGTTGAACAAGGAAAAAAAATCAAATTTAAGCGACTCAAAAAATCTATCTGAAAATGATATTGATTGCAAGAGAGGTAATAATTAATCGACCAGCAATCTACCTGAAAACCTGTAATTTTCTTGAGATTTGATTTCTTCTTCTTGTTCCGTAAATTAATTTCACGCTTTTCTTGCAGTTTATTATCTAATCACACATACATAATGATCAATGCACGAACAAAACCAAAAGAAGCCCCAGAAAGGAAAGGAAAGGAAAGGAAAGGAGAGTAAGCAAACCTGATGTGTTGTAGAAATTGCAGTTCCCCTTATTTGAGCCCCCTTATTTGAGCCAACAAAAGCACCCTGGCCATCAGGGGTGAAGCAAACTGCAGTGACCATTTCATAGAGATCATTCCAATCCACAACCTGTCGGGTCTCAATGCTCCACAAACGAACCTTGGAATCCAAAGATCCACTTATAAAGTAGCCAGTAACTGTAGAAACAAAACAAAAAAGGATTAAAAAAAAAAAACAGGCACTTGGATTTTGGACGCAAACAAAACACATACCATAATCACCGTGTCTGAATGTTTTCAAACAGGAATTCGTCGACATGTCCCATAATTTCACGGTTTTGTCCATCGAAGACGACAGCAACATCTGCAAAATTTAACACATCAAATCTCGGCTGAAACAGTTGTATTGAGTTGGTATCAGTCATTCTATCGGAGTTAATGGGTGACAGAATGAATGGATGAATGACCTTGGATTTTGACCAGGAGAGGTCAAGGACGTCTTTCTGGTGACCGAAAAAGGACCGGACAGGTTTATCAGACAATGCAAATGCATTTTCAGGGACAATGACGTGGTCTAAACTGAAAGATTTTCTGGTGCCGGAGACTTTGGATCTCCTTCTCTTTTCGGAATGGGACAATCCGTCGGTTGCTGGTGGCGGTGGTGTTGTCAGCTCCGGTGAGGACCAATTGTTACTACCGGCAATGGAGGAAAATGGATTGTCGCTCATTTCCATCAATTCCTTCTTCCTCTCCAATTCAAGGATCTTCCAAATATGAATAACGCAATCCTCTCCCGCCGTCGCTAGATGTTTACCGTCCTGACTGAACTTTATGGTCCAAATCGAACCTGAATGCGCGTGTATCTCTTGATTCATGTACAACCCGGTCAGCTCCTTCCATGATCTTCCGTATTGTCGGACTTTGATCCTTTCCGATGACTGAGGATTATGAGTCGAACCCAAATCTTGGCTGTCGTCAGTTGCAGAGCTTGACCTTCTGCCACCAAGACCACCTTTTTCGGATGACGACGTGTCTTTCTCATCGCTGCTCCTTCTCTCACCACTGCCGCTAATCACAGTGTCTGACACCATGTTCTTGATGCTCTTCAACCAACTTCCTCTCTTCTTCGATCTTGGTAATGACGATCCATTCCCATTCGTGAAACAACTCAATTCTTGATTTTGCCTTCTCATGAGCTCCTCCACGATGGGCGATTGTCCGATGATGGATTTTGTGAACTCTTCCATCGACAGCTGTCTTCCGGTGCCGACCTCCTTCAATTTATTCCACATCCCATCTTCCGTCACTTCCTTCACCACGAACTCCACTCCACTGTCCAAATTTTTTATCGTGCAGTACTTGTCGTCCACAACACCACCGCACTTTCCCAACTCCAAATCCTCCTCTTCCTTAACTTCAGAAGGCACCTGTTTCGCCAACGGTGGTTTGTAGCGCAAGTTAGAAATGGGAAACACTGAGTCATCGGATCTGGTCCTTGAACCGTAAGTTTCCGTCATCGGTGAAGGAGAATTAGCCGAGACAAGACGTGGATAAGTAAAAGATCTATCAATCTCCCTTCCACAACAATCACCTCCGTCATTAACAGCTGTCGTCGAAGATCTTGGACGGGTAAGAGAAGGATCGCCGATGAGTCCGAGTCTCTGCAGAAGAACGCCTCGTCTCTCCTCAACAGACGAGAGTCCAGCCATCCACACATCGTACATAGAAGATGAAGGAGGCGGAAATGATACATTCCGATGATTCCGACTCCGGCGACGATCGGTGACTATGCCGGCGGCTATACCAGTACAGTTAGCTGTTGTGGAGGGCGATTCATCGTCGGAAACAGACGTAGATGAGCAAGAAGATGACGGAATCCTCTCAAACGACTCATGAAACTCGTCGTCTTCTTCGCCGTTAGACACTTCTCGGCACTCCTCTCTCAACCGAACCGGTGGAGATGCGGGGGAGGACGGGGAGGTGTATACAGTCATCATGTTCCGTTATGACGATGAGCATTCCGGTGGAAGAAAGGAAGGAAGATGGGAGATGTTAGTGTGTCGTTATAGATCTGTCTCTGTCTCCCTGTCTCTCTCTCTCTCTCTCTCTCTACACTGCCACTTTCTCTCTCTACTGTACCTTCCTTCCATCTTTCCTCTTTATCCTTCTCCACCACTGCAACAGTTGTGTGTAAATTTCAACAAACCCCCTGTTATTTCAACAAACCCCCTGAACGCTCTTGTCGATTGACTTTCTCAGGAAAAATCGAGCTATTTTGCAAAATCCGAGGGGTTTTCTGCAAATAAAATTCGGATGGGAAATGGCGGGAGGGGGAGCAACAGTTGTCGCCTCGCTGTACGTATGGATAAAATAATAGTGGTAATAAAATAATTAAAATAAACGCTGTTGGAGTGTATGATGGAATATGTTTATATCCTTCCCTTCTTCCGCCTTGCGGTGAATATAAGCAATCCCGGTAATCAATGGATAATCCTGCAAAATTTTCAATTATACATTTATACCCCCGTGTGTTGCGTGTGTGAAAAGTGCAAAGAAATAATTTTTTTATGCAATTACACGCTTACTACAAAACCCTAAACCTAATCTACAATTACCAACAGACCATCGGTATTGGGTGAGGTTAAAAAAAATTCATTGGTCGGATGGTGACTGGATCTAGTGATCCACTACTTCCGACCCTTGGTTTTCTGTCCACTACTAACTAATAACAAACTTTTTAAGATTGCAGTTGGAATAATAATAAATGTTTAAACTTCAAACAGTTTAAAATTTAAATAAACTCTCATTATGTATTGTAAATTTGTAAGTGAGGAAACGGCAACCTACTTATTTTTCAATTGAGACTTCAGTTAGGCTCTTTGGAATTAATTTAGACGATTGACAGATTATGCTTTATGAAAGATCATGAGTATCACAGTGATAAAGCAAGGAAGCATAAGGGTGAGTGATATTATAGAAGAGATATCCAAATTCAGAAAGTCAGCACCATATTGGGGTCTACATTAGAATGTATTCGTAATATATATATATATGACATCTTTGGAGAGAGAGAAATCTACGACATAAGGAGGGGCTCTCTCGGGCGGTTAGGGTCATTGTAAGAAATTTTATACGAGATTTGACTATCATTTATATATGACCACCGCCTATATAAAAAATCGCAAAGGCTAAGTTTGGAGGATATAACTATCAGAAGGTGAGAGAAAGTCTCGTTATTGGTTACTGACCTACAAGCCGGGGATTAGCATTATCATTCTATCATATTTTTAGTTGTTATTTAATTATTCTCTTTATTTTATTTTTAATCAAAATCGTTTAAAAAAAAGAAGAAAAAAAGTAAATTTGTAAGTGATGGGGCAATATAACATAGGATTTTGTTAGAGCCAATAAGAGGTAAGTCCACTGTCCAAGAGTGCACCATGATATAGTGTTCCGATACCATGCATGCATGGCCTATCAGTTAAGTCTATCTGTCAGTTTTAGGATGGTTAGGTTACAAATAAAGAGCAGACATGTCTAGATATTCAATTATATATAAATTGCATGATTGGGGAAGAATGGAGGAGGAAGAACAGAGGTGTTTGTTTGGTTGGTTAATCTGATTTTTGAATTCTGGGTATTGTTTTTTGCCATAAGGTTCCTTATGTTGGGAAAAGGAAGAGTGTTTTGTTGGGTTTGATCTGGTATGTTGGGACATGGAGAGAACATAATAGCTGAAGCTATACCTGGCACTGCTCCCTAACCCTAATTTCAAAATCCTCCCCAAAAGTAAACACACACACGCTAATTAGATTCTCCACATGGAGCTGCAGCCCCAGCCTGTTGATCTAGTAATTAGATTCCATCCTTGTCAATTATTAACAATAACACCTACTTAGCTATTCATTATTCCACCAAAAGTGCACTGATACCATGTTACAAAAATATATTACGTGACTCTTGGATTGGACTTTGGCCCATTAAGATTTATGACCATTAGTCATAAATACTATTCCACAGTCTATTCTTAAGCCTCTTTCACTGTGATCTGTCTTTCTGTCTGTCACCTGTAGGCTGTAGACATCTTGGAACATTCATTTTGGGTTTGATGAGATTAGACAGGTAACTACGACGAGAGATCGGAGAGTTCACATTTATTTTTCTGCTTCGGAACATAGCAAATTGACAGTAGTTAATGCGGTGATGCAAAACAAGATATCAACGTCGTCGTAATTAATATATATATATATATATTTGATCCGGTGACCATTCCGGCCGGTGATTTCGGATTGATTGTTGTTTGATTTAATTGGGTACTACTACTATTACTTGACATAATTCCTGAGAGAAGGTGATTGCCTCAATCGTGGCATTTCCATGGCTTGCGACGGAGACCTACCTCTCTTCTTCTCCAGCCTTCTCCTTGCAATGTATCCCCGAATCCATGGACTCACGTCCTCGCTTATCTTGATCATGGTGAAGAACATCAGCCGGTACGCGACGACCATGGAGAACAGAACAGACAGATCTATCCATTTCGAACGATGGATGTTGATTTGGAAACCGTATTGTAGAACATACTCTCCTGGTATCTTCATTCCCCGGCCGGACTGGTTGTCGAAGAACAACCCTTTCAGGTCGTTTTGATACTGTCCCTGCACGTGTATTATGGTATCAGTAACTCGAAACCCTAACCCTAATTAAACTAGTTAGTTACCTGTAGAGACCAGTAATGGAAGCTGATGTACGACATTGGATATCGCCATATCGGTTTTGGAATGTCGTTGAGCAGCCTGAAGTACCCAGATACCAGCATGAAGATTCCCTGAGAGAGAGAAAGAAAAAGATGATGATTAGTGATATAATTATCATCTCTTATTTATATTAATTTCGTACGTTAGGGTTTGAAAATATATATTTGACCTGAATTCCGGCGCCGATGATGATTCCCATGAGGAAATTGGGAACGACGCTGGCAATGGCCATCATCAAGCTCTCGACCACGGTGACGCTGGCGTAGAGGCACAGGACGAAGAATAGGTAATGAGAGAAACCAGGATGGAGTTGGACCATGAAGTAACAGATAGTTCCAGAAAGAAATGATATGAGGAGGAGAAACGGCATGGCGGAGATGGTGTTACTGATGACGAACGCCGTGACGCCGTAGTGTCCGTTTAGTCTTTCCCTCTGAAACACCTTCATATCCTCCACGAAAGACGGAAATCCTCCGATCGACATGAAGGTCACGAATCCGAAGATGAACGACGCGCATGCTCCCCTCGCCAGAATTGAGTTATAAGAAGTTCCGATGTTCAGGTAGATTGTGCCGATGCAGATGGTGACGACGATGTAGATCACCAGTCGGAGCCAGTAATACCCAAAGTCCCTCGACATGTTCACGAAGGATCGTTTGGTGAGAGTGTAAGTCTGCATCAAGAAGCTCGCCTGACTACCCCCAGAATCCAGCACTGTTCCTTTCTGCAACATATTAATTAGGGTTTCTTTCTTACAGTCGTGCATGCATGTATGTGCTATGTATGTATTTATGTAAGTGCATGCATGCTTACAGCTTTCTTTATGGCTTCGATCTTAGGAAGAACGGAGAAGAAGATCGGAGATGTCTTGTAAGATGCGATCAGAGTTCTGGTTGCTTCTGCTGTAGTGACTCTGTCCAGTGGATCATCGGTTCTCTCGAATCTTAGCTTCATGGATCCTTTGAGAGTGGCTTTCACCTTGTCGAAGTCGTTGTTCACGCATCGGAGGAAATGGTCCGATGGGTTCCGCAACGACGGGCATGGAAAACCAGCTTCGGCGAAGAAATCGTATGCATCGGCAGCTTTTCCGAAATAGACAGTTTTTCCACCGGAGAGGAGATACAAACGGTCGAAAAGCTCGAACACCTCGCTGCTCGGTTGGTGTATCGACGCGATCACTGTCCTCCCATCTCGTGACAGACCTCGGAGAGTTTGCGTCACGAAGAACGCCGACGCGCTTTTAGACAAAACCGAAGAAAACAGAACTTAGAAAAGTGAAAAAAGTAAAAAAGAGGAGGTGAAGCCGTGAAGGTAGGCACCTGTCGAGACCGCTGGTGGGTTCATCGAGAAAAAGGAGCCTCGGTCTCATGAGAATCTCAACGGCGATACTAACTCTTCGTTTCTCGCCACCGCTAACACCGCGTAGATGCCAGTTTCCGATGACGGTGTCGGCGCAGTCCTGGAGACCCATCTCGATAATAGTACCTTCAACTAAATCCCGCTTCTCTTCCCAAGCCATATTATCCGGGAGCCGGAGTTGAGCGGAGTAAGCTATCGTCTCCCTGACCGTCAACGTGCCGATGAGATTATCATCTTGAGTAACATAAGCCGCAGTACCAAACGACATCTTGGTTTTCCTCCCATTAAGTAGAATCTCACCGGAAAGAAAAGCATTAGTAGCAAGTCTACCAGCAAGAGCATCTAAAAGCGTAGACTTCCCCGAACCCGACGGACCCATCAACGCCGTCAAACTCCCCGGTTCACTGTACCCAGTAAGACCCATAAGAACATCCTGCGTGTCCCCGCTCCCCACCGTGACCGTGACAGTGAGATCTCTCCACGTCAATCTCGCCGAAACATCTCCGATAAACTCCGTCTCCGTCTTATCCTTCCACAACGTCTCACTCAACGGACTCAATCCCCCCACCACAATCCCTGCCCCCGTAGGCTTGTTCGCCTCCATCTCCTCCACCGCTTGACTCGCCGACGCCCTCATATCCGATCCGATCTGGTCTCAGCAGATGGTCTTGGATCTATATAACAACAATATTATATATATAAGGCGGTGTCATGAGATTTTGCTGTGGAATCAAACCAGGAAGAAATGGAAAGCGCGAGGGAGCATGCAAAAAGAGCTTAATTCGACCATGAAGAAGCAGCTAAAAGCTAGATGACGATGATGAATCGATCAAAAACTGTTTCTCTGACTACTCTGTAGCCTCTAGCTAGCTCGTTGGAGGAATCGATCGAGGTCCTCCCTGTGTGTTTCAATGTTAGAAAATCACGCAGTTTCCATTAATACTTTCTGGTGGGCGTTGGTGGTGCAATTCAATGCAAGAACACCCACCCAATCACTCCTCCCTCTTCACTCTACTAAATTACTAATTAGTCCTCACTGTCATTTTCCTTCCATTTTTATTTAACTCCCCCCACTCAACCACCCCTCACCCTCAGGTTGTCCACTTCTACTACCCTAATCCAATAAGATGATATACCTAACTAGAAGATACTACAAGAAAACAGACTTTTAACGACCGTCAAAAGTGTAGTAGTAACTCAAATGATCACAGTAAATATATAACAACTACGATTTAATCGATGATATATTATGTGATTCTGTTATATTATGTATTAGGGTTAAGGTTAATTGAACGATATTCGAGTGATATACCAAATTTAATTTGGTTATATGCTAGTAAAAATTAAATGAAAATTAGATAGTAGCTTATATATAATTTAATTTTCAATAGAAATTGATTTTTTTTATATATGTTTATAATTTAGATATTTTTTGGAGTTTGGTTTGGTTGGGAGTTAAGTAGATATATGCTTAAAACAGTTAGATGTGGGTTTAGAACAGTTTGGCTTCTTTCTTTCTTGTTTTGTTTTAGTTGCTAGCTTGTATATTTTCTTATTAAGTAGTTGTTTTTTGTTTTTTTTCTTCTAGTTTTGAATATTGGAAATTTGGATTGGTATTTAATATTATATATTCTTCTTGTATCTCCATACACTACAAAAAAAAGTAGGCAGTTCGGACGAAGCAAAGTTAACGGAATTTCCGTTACAAATACTTATTATCAAAGTTAACGGAATTTGTAACGGAATTTGTAACGGAATTTCCGTTAACTTTGCTATATATTTCCGTTACAAATACTAGAACTTATATATTGTAACGGATTTTTTAAGTATTTTTAACGGATATTCCGTTAAAAATAACAATTATTTAATAATTTTCATAATTAGGGTTAGGGTTAGAGTAAATGTAAATAATTATGGTTAGTGTTAGGGTTAATAGAAATTAATAAAAATAAACAAAAATTAATAAAAATAAGTATAAGTATATATACATATTTAGATAGTGTTAGGGTTAGAAGTTAGGGTTAAAAGTAAGAGTTAGAAGTTAGAAGTTAGGGTTAGAAGAAGTTAGATTATAGTTTTTTTAGATATTATAAATTTTAAAAAATTTAAAGTTAGATTATAATTAGATAATTATAAAAATTTAAATTATAAAAATTATAAATTGAAGTTATTTTAGATATTTTAAATTTTAAAGTTAAAAAATAAATTTAAATTAAAGAAGGTATTTTAATTTTTAAAGTTAAAATTTCAATTATAAAAGTTATTTTAAATTATAAATCCTAAAAAGTAAAAATCAATTTAATAAATTAAATATTTTAAAACTTATAAAATAAGTTCATTTTACATTAAAAAAATAGAAGAAGATATAAATTAAAGTTATTTTAAATTATAAATCCTAAAAAATAAAAAATTAACAACTAGTGATTTTTTTAAAAATTATTAAAAATTAATTACAACTAGTGATTTTAATAAATTGTAATATTAACTTTTAAATTTTAAACTAAGTTAAATTGTAATATCATTTTAAAGTTATTTCCAAAAAGATTTTAAATTTTATTTTATAGTTATTTCCCAAAAGTATAAATTTAGTTAAATTAAGTATAATTATTTCCCAAAAATATAAATTTCCCAAAACATTCCCCCCCCCAAAAAAAATCGATTTCCCCCCAAAAACCCCCCCCAAAACCCAAATCGATTTCCCTCCGGCGATCTTGTTTTTCTCCCACTCCCATCTCCGGCGATCTTGTTTTTCTCCCACTCCCATCTCCGGCGATTTCTGACGAGCAACCAGCGACGCGTCTATTCAGATCTCCGCGATTTCCCACTCCCATTTCGGCCATTTTTCGTGCTGCACTATTCAGTAAACAAGGAACTTTCAAAGTACTCATTTTTCGTGCTTCTGCATCTTCAATTGGTTTTTCATCCATATAGTATAACGCCTGTAAGAAAATTGAATTTCATTTTTTTTTCAAATGATTTTTATTTATTTATTTTAAAAGGTAGCTAGGCTAGACTAATTAATGGATCCATGACTCACGACTCATCCCAGCACAGATCATGGCAATGGTCTATTTGCACTTTGCAGTACCTTTGTGTATTTTTTTAAAGCTCTTTCAAACTTCTGGGTTTTAAATAAACTGTTTCCACACTCTTTCAAAGCTTCAATAGCTTGTAGTCTCTCTTGAAGATTCATAGTCCATGGTTCTTTTCCCTGAAATTAACAAACGATCAAGTATTAAGGTGGTTAGTTCTTTGTAGGCTTGTGAATTTTTTCAGATGCTAGCAAATGGATCCATTACCTTTATAAAATCAATCATCTCAATTTAAGTGTTGGCCGAGACATCATGTTATTTAAGTGTTAGAGATGTAAACCCAATAGTGAATCGACAAAACTATTATGGAAGATTAAATTATGTTGTTGAACTACAATATGGACCAAATCATGTAGAAACACTCTTTCATTGTAATTGGTTTGATGGCCAATCTACAAATGGAATACAAGTTGATACGTTTGGTATTATATCTATAAACACTAAACGATTAAAACACCAAGACGAACCATTTATCTTGGCAGCACAAGCACAACAATGTTTCTATGTGGATGATCCTAAAAAATTAGATTGGAGTGTTGTATTGAAAAGGCCACCTCGAGATTTGTAGTGCCTAATTATGAATTGCTTATATATTATTTGTGAGTAATTTTTTAATTTATTTATTTTTCTGTTTTTATTGATTTTAAGTGCTGAATATTTTGTTTTGTTCGCAGATTATAAATGGCACCCAAAAAAGCATTGGCTAGTAAAAAACGACTTACACGAAGTTCTGTCGACCATGAAGAACCTTCTGCAAGTACTCATGTTCCGACTACAACTACGACTCCAAGTACTTCAACTCCTCAAATTCCAACTCCAACTCCTCAAGGTTCGAGTACTAAAACTCCAACTCCAAATCAAATTACAACTCCAACTCCTCAAGGTACGAGTACTCCAACTACTCAAGTACCATCAGCAATGAGTCAATCTAATTCCGACT
>LFYR01001430.1:1062752-1144824 GCA_001185155.1 Zostera marina
ATGAATTTACAGGAATTTGAATGATTTTACAGGAATTTGAATGAATTTACAGGAATTTGAATGATTTTACAGGAATTTGAATGATTTTACAGGAATTTGAATGATTTTACAGGATATTGGAATGATTTTACAGGAATTCTAGAATTCCAGTGGCACTGGAATTCTGGATTTTTTTTTTGAAAAAAAAAAATTTGTAACGGAATTTCCGTTACAAATTTTGTTTCCCCCTGATTTTTAACGGAAATTCCGTTACCAATTTTTTTCGTAACGGAATTTCCGTTAAAAAATTTTATTTCCCTCTTTTGTAACGGAATTTCCGTTAAAAATTTATTTCCCTCATTTTTAACGGAACTTCCGTTACAAATTATTTTTCCTTATTTGTAACGGAATTTGTAACGGAAATTCCGTTAAAAATACCTAAAAATTTTGTAACGGCTTTATCTTTCCGTTAACTTTGACTTCGGAGTATTTGTAACGGATTTTTGTAACGGATTTTGGTATTTTTAACGGAAACTTTGTCTCGGACCAAAGTTAACGGAATTTCCGTTAAAAACAGTATTTGTAACGGAAATTCCGTTAACTTTGCTCGTCCTAACTGTTAACTTTTTTTTGTAGTGATATTTGATGTTTATGTAATTATGTATTGCCATTTGCCATTTAATATATATTGGTGGGATTTTATCATTTTAGTTTTTATTTTTTAGTTTTAACTAGGGCTGGGAACGGGGCGGGGCAGATATTCTGCCCTGTTTTTTTTATTTTTGGCTCGTACCCCGTTGCCACCGTCATATTCCAGGGCAGGGCGAAACCCGGTTAGTTTCTATAGATAAAACCATGGATTGCAGGCTTGGGTGGCTGGACCCGGGTGAGTTTTAGGTTTTACACTCTTCAGTCTTCATTTGTATATTAGGTTTCTATCTTCATCGGCTTCCCCACTTCTGGCTTTCACTAAGTATCTCCATCGGCTTCCCCACTTCTGGCTTCACGAAAGCTTCTGTCTGTTCCTGCTCAGCACTCAGTCGGTAGCGTAGCAGCCTTGCAGGTTTAACTATTAGTAATTTAGTATTTAATTAGTATTAATAATTTGTAGTTGAATGTTTGATTATCGTTGAGCGGTTGACATTTGTATTTATTATTGTTGCTGTTTTAGGAAATATTTATTATAGTTGGTTGTCTAAATGTGGTTCTAATTTTATAATTGCTTGTCACACGGTAAGTTCAATTGGGTCAATAAAATAAAATGTTTTAGACTTATGCGGTTGTTTTGCATAATGTTTCTTTTTTTACAAGTATAGTTTTATTAGGGTTATATAAAGTTATAACAATTCATTTTTCAGGTTTATATAAAGTATTTTATAAACTTTATATTGTAATTTTTTTATTTTGCAGGTAGTCAGGGACGGGTCATCCCGGATCCGCCCTGTTTCGTGCCCCGGTCACCGGGTCTGGGGCAAGTCTCGAGGTAGGGGAGTAGAATATCTAACACGCCCCGTCTCGTGCCCCGTTCTCACCCCTAGTTTTAACACACGAAAATAACGCTGGTATGATATTTTGTTCCTTATCTATCATAAATCTAAAAACAGGGCATGGACCTATGTTGTCTTATTTAAAATATGTAAACACCTAAATAGGTTCGACGTGCAAAAATACTCACGTAAACTTTCTTCCTTAAAATGATTGACTTTGAGATTAATGACAAATACCAAAGATCCATCAAAATAAACAGGTATTTTAAAACCTAAATTGAATAGCCATCCGATCCGCTCATCCGCTAGGACGATCGGAACATGCTCAACGGAAATGCCAATGAAAATATAACAGTTGGGAACGAATTAAGCTGGAGTTTGCAATCTCGGCCCCTAGGAGGGATGAATCGTAGGTCTGAAAATAGGTCATGTAAGATCGTCTTAGAATTCCACATCTAATTATAGTCTTATCGCAGGTTAGGGTACTGGAGTGACGTTAGTGGGCAACCAACGGACTTCGTCGGAGAATGTGGGACTAGAGCGGTGAGTACATAATAACCAACTGAGAATTTTGTTAGGGGAAAGATTCGAAATACTGGTGGAAACTTAGCTTGTTGTTGGGGGAATTTAATGATGAAAGGTGCGTCGATGACAGTGAAAGGACCGATACACACACTACTCTGAAGGATATATGCGATCAGTGCAAGCATATATAGTTCAAGGAAATTGTCTCGCATCAAATTAAATCTGCTACGAGATGGGTGTGCTGACGCGACGAAATTTAGCGATGATCCAAAATCGTCGTTGAAAACCTCTTTTCTTGTAGTGAAAGAACGCATGACGGAGCTTTTCGTTGCACATATGGTCGACAACAGTTACAATCACTAGAATAATCCTCACATTTGTATACTAGAAATTGAACATGACTACCAAAGGCACTTATGATTAACGTCTCAGCTTTTTCACACCTTCGCCATGTCTTTCACCTTCTAGACCAGCTCCGACACCTTACCAATGTTCCTCCAAGAATGGTACATCTTCATACGAGAAACCTTCTACAACGTCACATACCGGTGGTCCTACGTTGTGCCGAATTCCGCATGGTGATGATCCCTTTCCTGATGGTGCTTTCTCTAGCCTTCACGACGATGGAGCCACGTATTGATCGGATTCAAGTTTTACTTCCTGATAGCTTTGGCTTCATTATAGACGGGAAGTTCTTTTGTCACATTCATTTTCGACGTAGTTTCGAACGTGATGCTGGCGTACACCACAATGGTGGCAGTTCTGGCGTATTTCCTCTGGTTAAGCGGATTCTTCATCTCAATTACTGGATCTGGTTGCATTACATTTCACTGTTCAAATATCCATACGAAGCGGTTCTGCACAGCGAGTTCAATAGGTCATGGAGACGCTTTGCTCGTGTTATAGGTTTTCGAAAATACGACGGTTGTGATGGTTAAAGATGTAGAGATAGATTGTTCATCTCAATCACGCCCTCCATGCTCAGACCGTTTAAAAACTTGGCTATATATGTCCGTGTCTGTGATCTTGCATGATGTCTGGTCTTCCTATTTGGTCTTATACAAATGGTCCACCAATGGTAAATGGATCGTCCATGTATATACTCGATGGTAACCCAGGTAAATATACGTTAATCTCAAGGCTTCAAATGGGAAGAAAAATCTATCTGGTTAGAAATGAATATCAAGACAACTTAATTAGGTGGTTAGAAATGACATTATGCGGTCCCTCAATCAATATAGACAATTTACCAAGAATGGAAAAAGAAGAATAAAAAACCGAGCTCGAAGAAAGAGGTCCACAGAATGGCAATGAATAAATGGAGTATAAGAAACAATTTCGAAATCATCAAGGAAACTCGGCTAGTTTACAAATTAATCATGTTGGCCAAATCAGATCTCCATACACTCACAACAAGACAGTGGGACTGGAATGGTGCAGAACTCATGCTAAGCATGCCATGATCGGTTGGATTAGATCTCTCAGATGCTTCACTGGCATACCTAGATGGAAAGAAACAAAAGGCACTTACAAGAATGACGGTCGATGAACTTTTCAACACAGTAGCAACAAATTAAACCTCATCAAAGATTTAGCAATCATGTTCAAACACAGGAGATACAAGGTGTTAGGTTTTATAATCTTTATGGTGTTACAAACTTTATGTTAATTATATTGCTAATGCTATAGCTTTTGATAGACAAGCGACGAATCCAGAAATTTTTTCTCTGAGGGGTTAATTTTAAATCATTTAACTAAATCCATAGAGATTACAAGTTAATACAAAGAGATTTAAACTAGATTAATTCATGCTATATGTTTAATACAAAGAGATTCATAGAAACTCATCTGTAACTAACAGATGGACCATTGCCACATCTCACTCAAATTACACATTAAGGGAATGTGGGGGATTAATGAAAACTTAGTGGTAGATACTTCTTCTGTGTTTTACGATCTTTCGTTAATTGAATCAAATTGCTTTCAAGCAATAGAAAGAAGACAATAAGTGGAATAAGAATTAACCGAGGTCATATTTTCTCAACCTGATCGGCCAAAGTCTTTAATGACACTAATTGCCGATGACACATACTATCGTGTGAGAATGAAGATAAGAAGGTAAGTGTCTAAGTGATAAAGGTGGAACCTGACCAGTGCTCAACGAAGCTTCGAACAAGCGCCAGACGGGGAACTCCTCGGGAAAATCAGATCAGGACTCAGTTACTCAGAGCTCTATTTCGCCGAAACTTCTCCACTTCGAATGACCTGCCCAAATGAGTGAGAGGTGCTCCCTATTTATAGAACTTTTTATGAGGGTAATTTGGTCATTTGGGTCGTAACCGTCTAACTGAACAAATCTGGTCTCAGGTCGACTTCCTGGGATCGACTTTCTCAAGGTCTGACTTTTCTAGAGCTTGACTTCTGAGGAAGTCAACCTTCTCAGGAGTTGACTTGGGACCTCCCCAAACCTGAAATAGGCGTCTCAGTTCATCTTGGGTCATCTGAACCTTTAATTGCTGGTGTGTTGTGACCAAGTTCGGGATACTGTGTCAACAGGAAGTATACAGAACAATCAAGTTTATTTATAAACACGTTAACTAGATTAATTATTTGCATTTACTTATAACCTTTAAAAATCAAGTAATTACCTTAAAATTTCATACCATGCTCCGTTTGTCGGTCAACCATTACTATTATCATTCATTTGAATTTTGGAAACAGTTGTTTCAGCGTGGGCAGAGATTTCGTATCAATTAATGGTTGATTTAAAATCTATAATTTAACTACTTGCATTGGAAATGATAATGAGTAGATATGTTGTTTTAATGCCGTCTCCGTCGATCCTTTCCACTCAAGCTGTTCCTGGTTAAAGACTTTGAGAGACAGAAAGTCTTAGAGTCTTAAACACCGCAATGTTTGACTTCTCTGTTATTTTTTTTTGACATTAATGTCCACCCCATGGTCGACCCATGTCCATTATTTAGAAATAAAATTCATTGTATATTATTGAAGATTAACTCAATCATTCACAAAATTCGAATCTGAATTATATTAGACAATCAGTAGATCTTTTGAGGTAGTTTTTTAAAATATATGAAAAACATCAGTCTTTTTTTTATTCAGAGTGTTACAAAAAAAACTATTGTCACCATTTAGAGACATTTATGATAAAGTATGAAAAATCAACTTCATGTGACAGCCTATCTAATTACTGTATAATTAGACTACATAGCTAATAAAGTAATGAAAAAGAGTCAATAAGTTTCTTGTTCATTTTTTTTTGCTTCTGTTTTATATAACTTGGACACTGACATTATTTTTTTAATGACATTTAATTGCTTTAAAAATATCTGAATTATATTTGTAAAAATAATTCGTTTTATCTGAATTATCTGAATAATTGTTGTTGATTATATACTCTAAGTAACTATTAACGTTGTTGTTGATTCAATAATCTAGAAGTAAGTCATTTTATTCTAAAAAAATATCCTAAAAAAGAATAATGTACTGTATTGCAAATTACCCAACAAGTTAGAAGATTCTTGCTTTCTGCTTTCTAGTGGGGAGTAATTTGATTTTCCTGGAATGGTAAAGGGGGTTTTGTGCAAACTAAGTAAAAAGAGATCGTGCTTACGTGCGTGGTGGTTGTAAGAAAACGAATCGAAGAGGTGTCCAGGAGGGAAGAAAGAGGAGAGCGTTCGTCGTCAGTTTTGATCGGAAGTCCAAAAAGATGGGGAGATGAGGCGAAATTCACAGATGAGAGATTGGAGTCGGAAGCGTTAAAGAACGAAGGGAAGAACAACGGTCTCCTCCTTTTCCGATGACGTAACGCATTTTTTTGTCAACAGAATAATGAACGAACCCTAGAAATCCGAAACGAAACGAATCTTCTTATTTTTTTCTACTTGATCTCTTTCTATATCGCCCTTCGTTCACCTATCAATGGACTTCTCCGTCGTCTTTGGATTCCTTCTCGGTGTTGCGACAATGCTTGTTGCCGAGGGAATTGTATTGTATTGGATATTGCAGAAACTCACAAGAACTAGTAAGGCGAAGAAGATGCCTGTGGATTCCTCTGGATGTGATCTCAATGTTGAACAACGTCCTATCGTCTTCCCTTACGAGAAACAGGTATAGTTTTTTTCTTTCTTTCTGGGTATCGTCTTCCCTCCCTTTCTCAATTTTGATTGTAAATATCAGCCTTTTCTGTTTGTAAAAATTGTTCGTTTAGACCATATTGATTAGTGATTGCCTTTTTTCTTTCTTTATTAAATTGCATCATTTTTTTTGGGGATCGATCAGTCAGCATCTGTTCACGATTACAATGGTTTGTGCCACTTTCCTCTTGATAGGATGGTTTCATTTGTATATTAAGTTTTCTTTTGTGTGAGAAAGATAAAATCAGTAGTGTAGATGCCACAAGCCCACGTCAAAGAATCTCGTAGTTCAACTCATTAGTCATTACTCTAGATTATGATGTTGTGTTTAAATATGTTTGAACATATCTTTTTATATTGTTTCATGTTTACGGATGTTAGGCAGGACAATAGTGATGGCCTGATAGGTATTGTGCTTTTAAAAAACCCAGAATAGCTGTTTAAATTCAGGGGGCTGGAAACATGGATACATTGTATAAATATGTTTATTGTCTTCCATATATTGTATACAAATATCATAAAATTACTTATTCAGGGTTCAATTTGGATCTTGGAAACTGACAAATTGGTCACCCAACAAAATACTTCACAAATAAAAGGCACAAAAGAACAAAAAATCAAGAAAGATACCATTGAAGTTTCTCCAATTAAGAAGCATGGAAAAATTATACAACACAATCTCATTTTAACAGATCCAGATGGTTCTTATACTACAATCCAGCTTTTAGATTGTAAAGTGGAGTCTGTTTCAGCTTCAACTCTGCCTTCGAGAAAATGGTAAAATATCATCATGTAGTCTAGACGTGTTTTAACTTCAATTAGAAATGTTTTTTTACAGACTGAATTCATCGTTGTTAAATGTTAATTAGGTAGATTAATAATTATATACAAACACCAAGCAGTTTGAAAAACTTTCATGCCACACGTTGTGACTTTCCCTTTTATGTTTAACATTGTTCCATTTGTATATACAATGATAGTCCATCTTCACAATATACATTGATGTATTATGGTTTCTAGCCTTCTTCAGTTCATATTTTCTTTTGATAATCATTTTTCTACTAGGTGTCATTTCATGTGTATAATTAACATTTGTATATAAATACTTATTTTCCTTTTTTAGGGTCAAGAAGTATCCAATTCGAGTGCAAAGTTTAGAAAAAAACATCTATAATGGAAGTAAATTCTGCTACTTGTATTTTGAAACCTCCTGGGAAAAAGAGGCATGGTGCAAAGCCCTTCGTTTAGCTTCATATTCCACCAAGGAAAAGATAAACTGGTATGCTGGGTTAAGTGAAGAATTCCATTGTTACCTAGCATCCTTAAGTACCGTGTATCCTTTATTGTTTAAGCCGTCAGCAGTGACTAGTGATTTTCAAACAATAAACACCACCGATAAAGTAACAGATGGAAATCCATCAAAATTTCGATATTTTTTCAAAAAGTTTGCAAAGAAAGCATCAAAGTCAAGTTCCGAACAAAAATATTTATCTTCGCATAAAGGGGAAAAAAAAATTAGCGAAAAGAACCTTCAAGATCATCGAGCACGGCGGCCCCATCACCCTACAAAATCTTCTTCCGCAGAGAAATCATCTTCTGAAGATCCACTTCAGCCTAATTTCTCGACAAAAAATCCCCCTGTAGAGAAATCTTCTTCTCAAGAACCGGCCCAGCTTAATTCGACATTTACAAATTTGGAAAGTCATTCAGTCCATTCTCTTGGCGATGTTTCGAATAAAAAATCTGCCTCTGAGTCTGATCAAGGTGCTGTTTTTTTGAATTTGCTGTTTTCACGATTGTTTTTTGACATTAAAAGAAGTATGGCAATTGACAATTTTATCAAGGAACGGATTCAGGTTATCATTCTATTCTAAGTTTCTCTATATTTAGTTTTAATAAAAAAACAGAAAATCTTATTTTTTTGTAATATATGTAATGTACAGAGAATACTATCACATACGAGGACCCCAAGTTACATTGGTGCAATTACCTGCATGGGTATTGACCTTGGAAATCGTCCACCATATCTGCGCAGCATAAAGGCTCTTCCCATCGATATGAATGAAGGATGGGCTGTCGATGTTGAAATTGAATACTCAGGTCATTTCCTAATAGAAATTGAAACTAGACTCGATGTTCGTGAATCTGAAATGCAAAGTAGTATTGTTAGCAGAAGTAATGAACTTGGTTTGGGTGGGGATGATACCTCAGATATCATCAAGGAAAGTCTAAATGATTATAATCAACAGTTTAATTCCTCAAGTGATTCTGAGGGAGTTGATGGGCCAGATGATGAAAATAAACTGGGTAAGCATATGCTTTATCTTTCAACTTTCTTATTCAATCCATGCATGAATGGTGTGGTTATTGGTTTTTTTATAAATGTAGGAAGCTAGATTGAGATGAATTTATCAAATTTATTAGGGTTCTATGGCCAGATATGTATAGTAGATACATAGTGTGTCCGGCAGAGAGAATATCTGTCGAATGGAAGTCCACATCTGGATCACCAGCATGTAGCACAATCTATTATTCTAAAAAAATTCATTATCAAGTGGTAATTAATTATAATTAAGCTAATTAATCTATCTTAACATTATTTACCTAGATTATATATACTTTAGTGGTTCTCTGAATTTATCCATACAGTGATACCTATTTGGTTATTCTTTAATGTTGTGTAGTATTGCAGTAAATAGTTTATTGTTACTATGAATATTGTATGCATTGGTTAGACTTCAGAACACAGTAGTTTACACTTCAGATATAATGAAGCAGCCAAAGAGTGTGAGTTTTGCGTCAAGGTGGAGAACAGTTTTGAAGAATGTTGCTGATCATGTTTCTCAGGTTAGTTGTTTTTCTCCTGCTATGATTGTCTATTTATGCCTATCTTTTGTTATATAATTTTACTTCTGTTTCATTATGGTGATCTCGATTCTCTAGTCCTAGCTAGGCATGCTTTGGATTGAATTTGAGGGCTTTCTTTAAAATAAATATTTGTCTTTTATATAAAATGTTTTTCCATGTAAAAGTTTTTTATCATATGTTTTTGTTTTTACATGTAAATTAATGTCGATACATATATAATTTATGTTTAATCATATGTTTTTGTCATTGCTATTTTTTATGTTGCATGCAAATCAGATGTCTCCTGGGTAACTATCAGGCTATGTACATTTAAGTTTGAAGTTATTATGTGATATAAATTTAAAAGCCTTGTTTTATTTTTTCTAAACATTGTTTATCTTTGCTATTTTTTGACAATGAAGGTGCCCTTGTCATTGGAAGTAAAAGTTGCATCTCTTAAAGGAACAATACGTTTGCAAATTAAACCACCTCCTTCTGATAATATGTGGATTGGGTTTACAACTATGCCAGAAATAGATTTCAATCTGAACTCTTTTATTGGGGATCATAAAATAGCCAGCACACATGTTGCTATTTTGATTAGCAACCGTTTGAAGGTAATGGGATATATCTAGCAAGATTGACATATTTTCTTTGATTTATTTTGTAGATTTAATCATTTATTAACAGGCACATTGTACTTTTTATTTTTATGAATATGATAATTGCGTGGTACTTTTGTAGGCTGCCATCCGAGATACTTTAGTACTACCAAACTGTGAGAGCGTACGTTTTCCCTTCATGGTTGCAGAGACTAATGACTGGATCCCACGGAGTGCTGGGCCATTTGTTTGGGTACGTCAAGAAAGCGGAGAATCATCACAAAAAAATGCATCTAAGTCTCAATCCATCGATTCAAAAGAAATATGTAAAAGTTTCCAAAGAAGCATTACTACACCTGTTAAAATTGTGGAATCAAAGGAGAATGATGGAATAAGAAATGCCACTTCTCTCCCTCCAACACTTAGGGAATCTGTTTCACAGTTCTCATCTGTGATGAAGTCAACATCGGAATCTTCGGCAGAGGAGTCTAGACCAATCATCGAAGAAGTGTCAATGAGGAAGTGCAGTACATCAGAAGATTTGGGTAAACTATCAATGACGAATGATGAAATTCATAAAACATCAAGCATGAGCACAGTTGAATCTTTGCTGTTAACAACCACATCAACAGACCATTTGACTGTGAACTCTAATGAGGAGGATACAAAAGCAAAGAAGATGGGAAAGAAGGAGCGAATTAAAGACTTTGGGAAGAAGATGACTGAGAAATTTGATGAAAAAATTCGACACATAGAGGAAAAAAAGAGGCAAATTGTGGAGAACATCTCAAATGATGCAATACAGACACTGTCATTTTCAAAAGCGGAAATCACCATCACAGACAATATACAGAAGCCTTTATTGTCAAATGCCGATAATATTGAGTTCCAAGATAACAACTCTGATTCGTCAACAAACTCCCCTGAGTATGAAATTAAAGCAAAGAAAACAGGTAGAGAGAAGATACGCGATCTAAGAAAGAAGATGAGTGAAAAACTTGAGGAGAAGAAAAAGCACATTGTTGTTAAAATGAAAGAAAATTGAAAAACACCAAATGGCAGTTGTACATTCTAGTCCTGAAGTCCAAAAGCATCCAATGTGCATTAAATGGCATGAGGATGGTTCGAGAGGCAATTTAAAATGCTATACTTACAGTTATATTTCATACTTGAGTAGTTCAGTTTAACATAAATGGTGGAGAATTGGGATTTAGGAGGAGGGGTACAGTTAAATAGGGTTTAATATTTATTTTTGGTAGTTATTTATTAGAGTTTATAGGAGAAATTTTTTTATAGCAATGAGAGGTCACATCACACCGAGCTGTTTGTGAATATATTTGTGTAGTAGTGCTGGTTGTATATTTATGTAGTAACAGGTTGGTTGATCCTTAATTCAGTTGACGTTTATTATGTTGCGCAGCAAGGGAGCGGGACAAATGACAAACACAAATGAATAACAAATCTCACATGGAAGGTGGTTTTTAAATTTAACGTACAATAAAAAAAATGTGCATTAAAGTTTGATGTCAGAATCGAAGTTGTAAATGACAAAACAACAAGCTACAGTTGTTTCCAGCTTCCGAGTTCTGACTCATCTTTCATAGTACGAAGATGAGATCAATTTTTAAAGCATTAAAATAATTTTTTCAAAATATTCAATAAAAATAATTTTAATCGGACCCTATTGCGATTTTTTTTGCTTTTAACCTATTATCAAAATAAAATTATTACAAGTAAAAAGTTAAAATATTATAAATTTCATTATTAGTTTTTAATGAAAAAATATTATATAGATAAGACTAGCTTGAGATATCAATATATCATTCATATAAACATCATATATATTTTTATAATTTTTTTTTGTACTCATGACTTCAAGAGTCAAGACCCCAAAGCCCCTCTATTTCGCCGTTGTTTGAATTTATTGTTGTGTTTTAATGTCATGTGAAATTTAGACGTTTGACTTTTTTTATCATTAAACTTTTGAAATATGCAAATTTTGATTTGAGAATTAATCATTGAGATTTCAGATATGCAAATAATGGCAATGTGATCAAAATGATTTATCTTAATATACCAATATATCAAAATGATCAAAATGAAAATGGGATAATATCCGTTTAAAATAATATCCGAAATAATATCAAAAATGGGATAATCAGACTTTTCGAATTTTGAATTTGGATATATCAAAAATAATATCCGAAAATTACCCGGATGGATTCAGACGAATTCGATTGATAATTTCGGATTCGGATAAATATAAATTGACTTCCGGATATTCGGATTATCTAAAATTTCAAATATTCGAATTTTAAAATGATTAATTGACTATTAATTAATTTTATTAAAAATGATTTTATATTTTTTTATGATTTTATTTTATGATTTTCATAAAAAATTATCCAAATTCGGATTTTAGCATTTTCAACTTTATAGTAGGATTGGGTTTTTTTGTGGTTTTTGACGGTTCACTAGAAGATGCAAACAACGTGCGTGAATCAGAAAACCTATTTTCCCACGTCCTGAATACATACCATTTCTCTATGTGCTGAATCCACAGATCCAACGTCTTTGACCACATTCGAATTCCCTCCTTAAATCGCACGGCAGGCCAGACAGACCACATCAGATCTGACAATCGTGATTTCTTCTTTCTTCTGTTCGTTCCGATCTTGATCGCGTTTTCTTTTTTTTGGTTGGATTCGATTTGATCCGATCGTTTTTTTTTCTTCTTTAGTAAAGTTTATTTTGTTTTTTGATTAGGGATTTGAGAAAATGTCGAGCATTGAATTCGATGGAATACTGAAGGGGATACCCAGCGATGGCCAGGTGCCAAAGACGAAGATCGTCTGTACATTGGGACCTTCGTCGAGATCCGTCGAGATGCAGGAGAAGCTTCTTAAAGCTGGTATGAATGTTGCTAGGTTCAATTTCTCACATGGTACCCATGAGTACCATCAAGGCACACTTGAAAATCTCAAGATCGCCATGCAGAACACTCAGATTCTCTGCGCTGTTATGCTTGATACCAAGGTCTGTTTATAGTTCTTGTCAACTTAGATTAGATACTTACTGCATTAAATCAAAACCACAAAAGGATCCGTGTTTGGTCCTTGAAACTGCAGATTTCCGATCTCTATCCATCGTAGTTGTGATACATTCCGCTAAGTTTCGTACTCTCGTTCTTAAACAGGGACCGGAGATTCGTACTGGTTTTCTTAAGGATGGAAAACCAATTCAGCTGAAGGAGGGTCAGGAAATAACCATAAGCACTGATTATGAGCTCAAAGGTGATACTGAAACAATCACCATGAGTTACAAGAAACTCCCTGTAGATTTGAAGCCAGGAAATACCATTCTCTGCTCAGATGGCACCATATCACTAAATGTTTTGTCATGTGATCCTGATGCTGGGACCGTGAGATGCAGATGTCAAAACACTGCCATGTTAGGTGAAAGAAAGAATGTAAACCTTCCTGGTGTTGTAGTGGATCTTCCTACCTTGACTGAGAAGGATGAAATTGATATATTGGAATGGGGTGTGCCCAACAAAATCGATATGATTGCTTTATCTTTCGTTCGCAAAGGCTCTGATCTCGTTAATGTCAGGAAGGTTCTTGGTTCTCATGCTAAAAATATAAAACTCATGTCAAAGGTACCTTTATTTTTACTCATGCAATGACAACTGACAATCTAAAACCATTGATTTTGTGCTTCTTCTTTTAGGTTGAAAATCAGGAAGGTGTGATCAATTTTGATGACATTCTGAGAGAGACGGATTCTTTTATGGTTGCTCGAGGTGATCTTGGGATGGAAATCCCTGTTGAAAAGATATTCCTTGCACAGAAGATGATGATATACAAATGCAACTTGGCTGGGAAACCAGTGGTTACAGCGACTCAGATGCTTGAATCTATGATAAAATCCCCACGACCCACTAGAGCTGAGGCAACAGATGTTGCCAATGCTGTTCTTGATGGCACTGACTGTGTGATGCTAAGTGGTGAGAGTGCTGCTGGAGCATACCCCGAGATGGCTGTTAAGATCATGGCCAAAATCTGCATCGAAGCTGAATCAACCCTTGATTATGGCGCCATCTTCAAGGAAATGATCAAAGCCACTCCTCTTCCTATGAGTCCATTGGAGAGTCTTGCATCCTCTGCAGTGCGCACTGCCAACAAGGCCAAAGCCTCACTCATTGTTGTTCTCACACGTGGTGGGACAACAGCCAAATTAGTTGCCAAATACCGTCCTGCTGTTCCAATTCTGTCTGTCGTGGTCCCTGTGCTCACAAGTGATTCCTTCAACTGGATAGTCAGCGACGAGACACCTGCAAGACAAAGTCTGACCTACAGGGGACTCATACCACATCTAGCAGAAGGTTCTGCAAAAGCCACAGATGCTGAATCCACTGATTCGATCTTGGAGGCTGCTCTAAAATCCGCTGTGACGCGTGGTCTATGCAAGGTTGGTGATGCTGTTGTTGCTCTCCACCGTATTGGTTCCGCCTCTATCATAAAAATTTGCACCGTCAAGTGATTAAACAAGGCAAGGAGCGGAGTGAGGACACATCTTTCTTTTGGGTTCTTATTCTTCGTGTCATTTTTTGCTCTTTGATGTTAATGACTCAAACTATACAATGTCATGAATGCTTATGTCGGTTGTACTTGTTTCAACATAAATTCTTTAGGTGTTGATATTTTGTTAACAATCAATTGAATTTATAACCACCTAAGTAGGCTTAGCTTGGGCATTGGTGTGTAAAAATATCCAGGTCAATCAAATCCCTCGGCTCATTCAATAAACAGACCTTAATTTAACCAAGACACATAGAAAGTCGAAGGTTAAGTCTTGAAGATGGGCCAATCTGTTTATTTCAAAGAAGTGGGCCGAGCCCATCTGTTAAATACAATAGTTTAGTGTTGTAAATGAGTTTACTTATAATTAAACGACTTTGTAATTAGAATCAATTAATTCAAGTTAATTACAAACTAAATACACTTGTACAAATGGTCACTAAATAACCGTTGCTACAAAGAAAATACCCTAAGTTCTTCCCTCTTTATGCTTCCACCACTGCGTCGTGCCAACTCCGATCAAGCTTCGCTCCAATACGCTCATTGTCGACGTTGTTGCTCCGACTACGTCTGATAACTGGTATCAGTAAGAAATGATGTTAACATGGATCCTAATTCCGCACTTGTAGGCTCTGGCAGAATTGAAGAATCAGAAAGTTCTTCAAGAAATGGTTCTAAGCATTGGACGATATCTTCAAGTTCTGAAGAGAATGACAGGTTCTTTAGGTCTTCAAGAAGAAAGGAGAGAAAATATGTTAATAAGAAGAAAAGAATTCACAATGAAAGATTTTTTTTTTCAAGAAACTCACCTTATTTTTTATCTGGAGATCACCTGGGCAGATGGTTTCTGATAAATTAACTTGGGAAGCCTATTATGTGGCATGGGCTAATTCGATGAAGCTATCCCTTGTGTCAAGGAAAAAGACAACTTTTGTGAATGGAAAGATTAAGAAACCACTGGATGAATCAAGTGATGAATTTGAAGATTGGGAGATGGTGAATGGTCTGGTTCTGTCTTGGATCATTAATGGAGTAAGCCCTCAGATTGCTTCAACTCTAATTCACACAGATACCTTTCTTGGGTTGAACTTCAAAAAAGATATAAATAAAAAAATGTACCCAAGACTATAGCCAATTGAGGTATAAGATAAATACATTAAATTAAGCAAATGATACCGTCTCCATTTATTTTGATAAGTTTAAATCATTGTGAAATTAATATATAGAAATAGAAAAGCCTGAATGTAGGTTTTGCACAATGTATGCACCAATTTATTGTAAGAAACTAGAAAAGGATATGACTTATCAATTCCTTTTAGATCTGAATGAGGATTTTATTACTTTAAGAAGTCAAATTTTGACATATTCAGAGTTACCCTCTATGAATCAAGTTTTTTCATTAGTCATTCAAGAAAAAGAAAAAACAGAAATTAAATTTTAAGGAGAAAATAGGAAGTAACTCAACGGCCATGTGTGCCAAAAGAAATGATAAGGAAAAAAAAGAATTGAAGAACCAAGAAAAAAAGTTTATACAGTAAAAATGGTAAGAAATTAGATACCAAGTACTATTGTGACAATTGCAAGTTTCTTTCGCCACCTTAGGGAAGATTGTTTCCATATAGTAGACTTTCCAAAGAAAAACAAAAAAGACAACTACAAGAAGGCTAAAGACACTGCTAAATCATACAAGCACTTCAACAAATGTGCCCAATCTAAGCAATGAAGAATTGCTTTTGCTTAAGGATTTATTAAGTAAATCCACTGGTATGTCTCTTTCTTTTAACATTCTAAATTATAAAAATACTTGGATGAATGACATTGGGGCATCTCAGCATATGACTGGGAAACACTATTTTTTTTATGATACTTTAATAAAAGAGGAATATGAGCATTATGTGACTATTCCTAATGGAAAAGTATGTAAAGTAATTTCTACTCGAAATATAACTCTATCCAAAAATCTAATCTTTAAAAATGTGTTATATATTTCACAGTTTAAGATCATGCGCGCTAATTTCAGTAAATAGAAATGACAGCCAACAATCCGGTGTTTCAGACATGTATAGAGAGTGGACGCACTGACTAAGTCATTGCGTCCTAGTTAGAAATCACACATAAACTCGTCCCAATTGAAGATTGGAGGAGACCGGAGTGGAGCGTGAGCAGCGTTTAGGGTTTTAGGGTTCGGCGACCAAGAGTCGCGGAGTGGAACGAGAAGACGATTGGGAGGAACGAGAGATAGGGTTTAGAGTTTTTGAATATTAAAGTTCAAGTATAAAATTATTACAACTTGCTATATATATACTAACCCTAGTTTCTAATGGGCCAACATCCGAGTTGGGCCTGTTATACTTAGTAATAACTTAAGTAAACTAAAAACTAAATAATGAATAATTAGACTTAATGATCTATCTTAATACCCCCCCTCAAGCTGGAGAGTGTATATCATATAGTCCCAGCTTGGGTAGTAAATTGCGTAATGATTCAAGGCTTGCTGGTTTTGTTAAGATGTCTGCAACTTGTGATGTTGTAGTTTGAATAACCCAGCTTGAAGGTGATCACGAATTAAGTGCAGTCAATCTCTATGTGTTTAGTTCGCTCATGGAACACTGGATTTGTTGCAATATGGATTGCAGCCATGTTGTCACAGTGTAAAATTGTTTCTCCTGATGGTTTTACCTGCAAGTCATTCAAAAAATAGTGCAGCCACATTATTTCACATACAGTTGATGCCATAGCTCTATATTCACTTTCAGCAGATGATCTGCTTATAGTTGTTTGTTTCTTTGATTTCCATGCTATGGCTGAACCACCTAATAGGATTGTGTATCCTGTTATTGATCTTCTGGTGTTGGGGCAATCTGCCCAATCTGCATCACAGTAAGCCTCTAGTTGTAGAGGTGCATCTCGTTTGTATAAAATACCTTTGCCTGGTGTACCTTTGATATATTTCAGTATTTTTATAGCAGAATTAAAATGTGATTGTTTTGGTTCTGCCAGGAATTGGCTGTGGTGACTAACAACAAATGAGATATCAGGTCTTGTAATTGTTAAATATAACAATTTTCCAATCAACTTTCTATAAGTTGATGGATCTTTCAGTGGAGTGTCATTCTCTGAGATTTTATAATTATGAGACATTGGGATCTTGGATGGTGATGAACTCAATTGTCCAAAATCATGTAAAATGTCAAGAGCATACTTTCTTTATGATAGAAATATACCCATGTTAGATTGGGATACCTCAATTCCTAAGAAGTATTTGAGCTTGCCCAAATCTTTTATATGGAATTGGAGGTGTAAATACTCTTTTAATTTTTGTATCTCAGATTCATCATCCCCTGAAATGATCAAGTCATCCACATATATGAGTAGACAGGTATATGATTTCGCATTTGATTTAAAGAATAATGTATAATCAGAATGAGATTGGTTATACCCAAATTTGGTCAAGGCTGATGTGAGTTTTTCATACCAGTTCCTGTTTGCTTGTTTCAAGCCATATAGAGATTTTTTTTAATTTGCAAACCCTGGTGTCATCTGCTGGTAACATCCCTGGAGGAGAAGACATGTAAATTTCTTCAGATAATTCACCATGTAGGAAAGCATTGCTCACATCCATTTGATATGTTGTCCAGCTCTTGATTGAGGCCACTGCTAGAAGGGTCCTGACAGAGATGATTTTTGCCACAGGTGAGAATGTCTCTTTGTAATCAAACCCTTCTATTTGAGTGTGTCCCCTTGCTACAAGTCTGGCCTTTAGCCTTTCAATTTGGTCATTAGATTTGTGTTTCACTTTGTATACCCATCTGGAGCCAACAATCTTTCTTTCTTTTGGTCTTGGTACTATTTCCCAAGTATCATTTAATTCTAGAGCTGCAAGTTCATCATTCATGGCTTTCACCCATTCAGGGCTTTGACTTGCTTGTTTAAAAGATGATGGCTCAGTTGTAATAGAGATTTTGTCTAAGTAGCCAGTGTGAGAGGTGGACAGCCTTTTATATGTTAGGTAATCATGCATAGGGTATGATGTACCTTTAGATTTACCATTGCTTGTGGCAAATGAACAGAAGTAATCACTCAATTTTGTTGGGGGTCTTCTCTGTTTGCTTGGGTATCTTAAAGTTGATTGTGAGTCAGCTGGAATTTGATTTGATATTTGTTTAGCTTCTGGGTTTAGAGGTACTATTGATGAGTCACATATTTGATTTGTTTGTGTTATCTCTGAGAGTTCAGAATTTGATATAGTTGAATTTGTGTCTGAATCATCAGAGATTAACTCAATTTGATTTGTCTCAGAGAGATCAATGTCAGTTGTTGGATTTCTGTTTTGGTTTTTCGTTATTGTTTGATTGTTTGTTTTATCCTGATCCTTATTTAGAGGAAACACATCCTCATAAAATGTCACATCTCTTGTAGAGATGTGATGGGTATCTAATTCATATATGATGGAACCCTTTTGGGTTGGGGATGAGCCTAGATATATGCACTTTTTTGCTCTGGGGGAGAACTTGTCTTCTTTTATAAGACAAGTTGCATAGCATAGGCAACCAAAGGTCCTTAGACCTTCATAGTCAGGTTTCCTGGAGTGCATAAGCTCATATGGGGATAGGTTCTGTGTTACCTTGGATGGTAACATGTTGATGATCTTGGTTGCCTGAAGTATTGAATATCCCCACAACTCAATTGGTAGTGTGGATTGTAACTTCAGTGATCTAGCTACATTTAGGAGGTGTTGATGTTTCCTCTCAACCACACCATTTTGTTGTGGTGTATGGGGGCAACTAGAGTAATGGATAATTCCATTTGTTTTTAGGAATTCATCCATGGCTGAAGAGAAGAACTCTCCACCATTATCAGTCCTTATAGCTTTGATAGATACATCAAAATGATTTTTGATGAGAGCATGCAGATTTTTAAAAATAATGAAACATTCAGACTTCATAGCAATTAAATAAGTCCAAGTGTATCTAGTATAGTCATCAACCACAGTCAAAAAATATTTCTTTCCATGGACTGTTGGAGTGTGAAAGTTCTCCCACACATCCATGTGAAGTAAATCAAATGCATGTTTAGTTCTAGATGCATGTTATGGAAATGACTTCCTAGGTTGTTTAGAGAAATGACATGTATCACAGTATTTATCAGAAGTAAAGTTTTTAAAGTCTAAAGAGAGATTGTTCAAAATGTGTTTGAGTCTATCACTTGAAGTGTGACCCAATCTTTTGTGTCATGTTGATGTTGTTATGGCACCTGCATAACAATCTCCACCACTGGTTTGTGGCAGATAATATAGTCCTTTCTTCATTTTACTCTGACCAACTTCCTTCATCTGAACCTTGTCATATATGAATGCACATGATTTAGAGAATTGAACTGAATAAGTATCATGTTGTGTTAGCTTGCTAATGGATAGCAAGTTCACTTGAAAGGCTGGAATATAATATACATCCTCCAATGTGATGTCGGGTGAAATTGAGATGTCACCCTTTTGGGACACTGTTTGACTGTCCCCATTTGGTAGTGAGATCTTGAATGGATCACACTTTGTGAGTTTTAGGAACAAGGACTCATTCCCACTCAGGTGTTCTGATGCACCTGAGTCAATGATCCAGTATGTATTTGAATAATTTAAAAAAACATTATTAGCATTACCTGAGTTGTGCTTGGGCAGGGGCTTTAGATTATACTTTTCAGAGTAGAGGGGGAAGCCATATGGACCAATAGGATTTTCAGGAGATTCTGGCTTCTTTACATCACTGTCCCAAGCTGACCAGGTCTGTTCAGAATTCACACAGTTGGCAGAGCCTTGAGGTTTGTTGATCACAGTAGCTGTTGGAGTAGTAGGTTTGGCTCTTGTGGCAGATGTTGTGTTTCTGGAAGGGTATCCATGCTGGTTAAAACATTTTTCATCACTGTGCCCAAATGCAGCACAGTGAAAGCAGTAATACCTTGTGTTTACTTGCTTGCCACTCCTATAATAGATGGGTTCAGTTGGAGTAGGAGGCCTTTTCCTTTGTGTTGATGAGGAAGGGGTGTTTGTAGGTTTTGTTACTTGATAGGGTGCCTTTCCCTTAGATGAATAGAAGGCATAGCCTTGAGTAGTGTTGGCATTGTTGATCAATTGTTGTTGGGCCTCTTCATGAATAACCATTGAGAATACCTTTCCAAAGATGGGAAGTTTATCCATAGACAGGATGGTTGACCTTATCTGCCTAAAATTCTCATTCAAGCCCATCAAGAATTTCCTCACTTTTAATCTCTCCTCCCTTTCATTGATTCTCCCATTCACATTGCAGGTGCATGTGATGCAACTACACCTGGGTACCTCACCATAGGCATCAACCTCTCTCCACAAAGTCTTAAGGGTAGCACTGAATTTTGAGACAGAGTTTGAACCCTGTTAGAGTAGGGCAATGCCCTGTGTCAACTGGAATAGATGGGTTTCATCGGATTGCCTGTACTGATCCCTTAGATCAGCCCATATTATAGAAGCATCATCAGTATACATGATTTGGGAGGCTATCTCCTGTGAGACAGAGCTCCATATCTATTGCCTTATAATCCCATGACAAGTTATCCAGGCCTCATGTTCTTCTTCATTCAGAGATGGTTCCTTTATGGCTCCATTAACAAATCCTAGCTTTCTTCTAGTGATTAGCATTGTAGTCATTTCCCTATTCCAGGGATAATAATTTTGACTGCCCTATAGGATATTTATTATGGTTGGGGGACCATAATCTGTGGATTTGAAGAAATAGATGGATGTGGGATCAAACAGTGGGCCACCAAGTGGCTTCTTTTGTATTGTTTGAACAACCTGGCCAGATGGGACATCCTGTTGAACATTCTCAGTTTCTGACATGTAGATAACTCTGTAACATTTTTCATGATCATAAAATAGTATTAATTCGATGTTTACTGATCTTGAATGAATCATAGATAGTAAATTGTAATTTATATTAGGTGATTTGATTTGGTCAGTGGTTAACAACTCACTTTTGGTTTTATTAGAGTATCTGAGTAGCAGCGGAAATATTATAAGATTAACATCTATTTTGATTAATGTGTATCTAGTAAAATGTATCATATAATAGAGTAAGTATTTACTATGAAACGTATTATTTGACATGAGACATATCATTAAACTATGGTGTGATATTAAGTGCATTTCACTCAACACATTGTGTGTAAATGCATGTGTAAGATACCAGTCAAGTGTATGGTGTATAGATATTATGTTAACATGGACTAGTCTACCAAATAGTATCTCACATGAAGAGTATGTGTATTTACTGTTGATGATCAACAAATAGCAGTGATTTATATGCATTAGTTCACATTTACACAAATATAGTATAGCCTGAGACATGCATATAACAGTGTTTTTCATTTTTATGTGAGATTTTATACCTAGAAATGGCATATGAGATAGTGTGTGGAGACATGCAACACCTAATAGTATAGATCTATGATATCTGCTTATGATTTCGTTTATAATATCGTCTTTAAAATGATAATGGGATATCAAAGACAACAGTGACAGGAGTGATGTTGTGCAAAGACATGCAATGAAAAATCGTTTGGATCTAAGATGATTAGCATGCATGACATTCATAACATCTGGATATATTTTATCACAAACAAACTAATAGAGTTCTTAGATATACCAGACTTAGTATCGGAGAACAAGTGTCGGGATCCTGACAGAGTCGGAGCAGCATGAACCTGGAAGGTTTCGAAAGCTTTTCGGTGAGATCAACAACACAACACTCCACGAGGCTCTGATACCATGAAGATTGGAGGAGACCGGAGTGGAGCGTGAGCAGCGTTTAGGGTTTTAGGGTTCGGCGACCAAGAGTCGCGGAGTGGAATGAGAAGACGATTGGGAGGAACGAGAGATAGGGTTTAGAGTTTTTGAATATTAAAGTTCAAGTATAAAATTATTACAACTTGCTATATATATACTAACCCTAGTTTCTAATGGGCCAACATCCAAGTTGGGCCTGTTATACTTAGTAATAACTTAAGTAAACTAAAAACTAAATAATGAATAATTAGACTTAATGATCTATCTTAATACCAATCATTCTGACAACTTGAAGAGGGCGTATTAGTGTAATTCTTTAATGACGTTAAAAAGATTAAAAATGACGAGTCATAATGACGGAAAATATTGGGGGAATTTCCGGCAATCCTAACTATATTGTAGTGGTTTAATTAGCATTGCTCATGGTGTCTGCATACCTTTCCTATTTTCAAAAAATTTATACCCAAGTGTGGCAAAATGGCTTCATCCGCAATTCATGACGTTCTCACCTTTATATAACCATAGGTAGTTAGTAAGCATGTAAATGATATATCGAAATTCGTATTTGTATTTGTTTTCGAATTCGAATTTTCAGATGTTAAACTATATATTTGTTGATCTATGCAGGTAACAAGATTAGCAACGATGATGAAGCACGCTCATCAAGCGACATGATCAAGCTTGAGGAGTGATTAATTAGTGCTTAATTTTGTAGGCTAATAATGTTGTAATATTATAACAATTAACACTATAAGGCCAAGTATTAGGCTCATTGGATATTGGTACAATACTTGGGTGTGAATAAACCCAAATATTATAACTAATTTATTTCAAACCCTTGCTCCTTCATCAACTCCCGTCGGCGCTCCTCCACCTCCTCCTACCACTTCCGTTGCCAAATGACTATCACGTTATTTTACATCAGATTCTGGATTCGGATACCAAAAATAATATTCGAAAATTATCGGGACGGATTCGGATAATCTACAATATCGGGACGGATTCGGTTGATATTTTCGGATTATGATATCCTATCCGGATATTGTTCAGACGAATTCAGATTGTCCAGATATTATTCAGATTCGAATTCGGATATCAGGGTATCCGAGCCAAATGCGATCAATTTACAAGCCTAAAAGCATTTTTCGGATTTATTCAAAACACAAGTAAAAAAACCATATATAAATTTTGAGATTGATACCATAAAGAGATGATTTTTGAGATTGATATAAAGATGAGGGTGGTAACGAAAAACACTTATTTTTTTCAAACTCCAAATCTACCAACAAACAAGACAAACAACGTCGTTATTATCAGTCTTCAGACGCCAAGGGTTGGTGAGTACGTGCAACTTCACTATCGCCGGGAATGATGAGAAACTCGTAGATTATTCCAGCAATTCCAGCACCGACAAACGGTCCGACCCAGTATATCCAATGGTGATTCCACCGCCACCCTACTAAAGCAGGCCCAAAAGTTCTAGCCGGGTTCATGGACGCGCCGTCAAAAGCTCCACCGGCTATAATATTCGCTACAAGTATAAACCCGATGATGATCGGTGCAATTGTGCCGAGTTGGCCTCTCTTGGGATCGATCGCCGTGGCATATATGGTGTACATCAACCCAAACGTTAAAACTATCTCCAATATCAGAGCTTGCCATACGGCTACCCCTGTTGTAGGGAGAATCCGGCCGGCCTCTGCCGACACATTCAATGAAAGAATGAGAGACCTAGACGATTTAGAAGATGATATTTATACTAGAAAAGTTTATTTAAATACCATGAAGTCGGTTGTCAATTTAAGGAGGATAGAGGCGATAACTGCACCGATGAGCTGAGCCACCCAATAGAATAAGGCTCGGATGATTGTGATTCTCCCGCCAAGAAGCACGCCAAATGTGACTGCTGGGTTGATGTGCCCACCAGAGATATTGGAGGAAACAGCAACTGACGTCGCAAGAGCCAAACCACTAGCCACCGCCACCATAGTCAAACCTCCCGTCGTCGCAAACTCTCTATAAATTTTAGCTGGAGATTCAAAAACCAGGCCATGCATGAAAGTTTTAAACTAAACAGTAAAGAAAGAAAGAAAGGAAAGAAAGAAAAGAAAAGCTACATGTAAAATGTACCAAGAGAAAATATGGAGCCTTCTGCGGCAAAGACGAAGATGGCGGTGGCCAAGAGCTCAGACAAGGCCGCACGGAGAGTTTCGGGCTCACTGGCTTCATCTCTTCGACCGAGGGAGATCCTTCGAAGAGGCATGGTGTGATGTGTAGCAAGACTTAAGAATTAGATGTAGAGGAGATGGTGGTGGTGATGGTGAAATAGAGAAAAGAGGGCGGTGATCGGTGAAATGTAATGGCCAAGTGGACAAGTCTTGGACTTTAGCAAAGGAATGGACGGTGAGAGCAATTCTAAACAACTGTGCAATCTTATACCTAATTTTAAAATCTAAAAAACCTAATTTTTCATTTCAACCCTAAGCTCCTTGTATATTGCAAGAAGACTCTTACCAGTACACATTCTAATATATCTAGAGTTGCAAAAAAAAAAAAAAATTAAAGGACAAGCACCTGAAAATTACCGTATTTAAATATTAAACAATCGAAAAGGTATTTTAAATAATTAAATATTATAAATTTTAAACGAACCGAAATAGAACAGTTTGGTTAATTAAACGAACTGAAACTAAACCCAAGAGAAATCGAATACTTACATCCCTAAATATATCACACAAATGCGACAGAAACCCTAAACCACATGAATCGTAAACACGAGCTTATTATGGTTGTCAATTCTCTTGGTACCAGTATGATTTTGATTCAAGAAGTAGATGCTGGTGCATTGCTCAATCCCTCTTCACCTTCTGAACTATCAACCATCTTCTCGACCGATTCCATGTCTCCACTTTCTGAGAGCGTGTGCATCCGTAAACTTTCAGCATCATTACTGAATAACAGAGAATATAAGAAGAAGAAATGCGTTATTGAATATTACTTCTTTTTTGTTATTACATCTGATTCATGATTCAAAACTGTACGTACTCTGTAACTCCGAAAATTTCTTTGACAATTAACGAACTCTCCCTTGAGCACAACTCTGGAAGCTGTTTCAAAAAACCAAAGATCACACACAAATAACAATAAAATATGGGAATTCATCCAGACAAATCAGGACTGACCTCTGATAAATATAGAATCTTGCCAAATAGTGTCTGCACAGCAAGCTTGCGCTTAAAACCCTTTTCTGTAAACCCTGAAATATCCATTACAACTGGACCTATAAAAACAGCAACAACGCTAAGTCAGAAGCGTAAAGTTTTTTTTTGCAGAAAAGAAACATAAAGTTCTCCGCTACCTAAGAATTCCAATCTTTAACAAAGAAAAATCATTGGATAAGTCATAATCAGTAATAATTCAAATTCACTAACACTATGGTTATAATCTGCTATATCATACAAAACTAATTCACGTTCAAAATCAAATAACAAAGAAACAGATTAAGCGTAAAATTGTTACAGAAACATTAACAATAACATATGAGGAGAGGAATCCAAGAATAGGAAGAACCATCTTCCCACTATTTATGACACGCTGCAGCCACTTTATCGATGCTACGATTCTATGTGATATTTATTGCAGAACATGATATACCAACACAAGTTTATTTATGAATGTAATTTAATCAAAAATCAAAATATAGACGAATGAAAT
This sequence comes from Zostera marina, assembly GCA_001185155.1. NCBI lineage: Eukaryota > Viridiplantae > Streptophyta > Magnoliopsida > Alismatales > Zosteraceae > Zostera > Zostera marina. The sequence goes on from LFYR01001430.1 coordinate 1,088,454, forward strand.
TAAAATTCCATATAGCATGAAATGCAAAGCAACAAAAAAGAGTAAAATATGAAACATACCTTTATCTTTGACAATTCGTCTTGAAATCTCATTTAGAACTTCTGCAACTTCTGTATCATTCAATTGTGAAACTTTTCTGAGACTAATTAAATCGACCACTACATTAGGGTTGAATGGTTTTTCATTGAGTACATAACGGATATACTTTCGTAAAATTTCATCCACGGTGAAGCCTGTCTGAATAAAAAAATGGTATGAGCAAATTTTAAATATCCACTGACACCTATCCATGAGTGGTCTACTATATAAATCATTCAAAATAGAATAGTTGTTGTAAGGAGGAAAAAAGAAATCATTACATATAATTATCTAATTACATAATAGTCCATTATTATATCACTAATACATATATTATAATAATTATATTACCACAATTATCAAATAAAAAAACTAGCACCAAAGTGCAACTGTGCAAATGGAAATAATCATGCAAGATTAGTATTTTTTCTCCGAATGAAGACAAACATCAATTTTATCATGTAGATGTTTTTTAATTTTATCAAACGATCAAATTAAAAGTTTATTTCCTCATATACATAGATTTTAAATCTAACGATTCATATAAATAATAAATATTAATACTCAAAAATCTCCTAGCACCGCCTCTTTACACTTCAAAAGGTCAACAAAGCCAAGACCCCTAAGTCCCTAACACACCTCATCCATGCACTTCAACTTCTCTGATGTGCTATATTTTTGGTTCTTTTGACACCGTGCAGGTAAACCAACATAATATACAAGAACCACTAGCAATTATAAGTAATTTTATTAAATGATTTGAAAAGTAAGCTACATTTAAATTTTAAGAAAACATTTTCTATATAACACAAGGTTTGTAAATAGTAATATCTAAAGACTAAAGTTTAGACATTACATGAGCATCCTAATTCCAACATAATTTAATAATATAAGATTAAGAAATTATGCATTTACCTTTTTCATGAGTTCCTTGAGATCGGAATACTGCAATTGACTTGCATTGTTTTTCGAGAACAAACCATCCAAATCCTTGAGCAATGTAACATTTTTGTTAACCTGAAAAATCAATAACACATCCAAACAACACTCAAATTCACAGTAAGAATATGCAAGACAAATATGTCTAATAAGCAATCACAAACTAAATCCTCAAAATTTCAATCGAGAGAGAACATAATTCCTCAAAACAAAATAAAGAAAATCACAACACACCTGTCTCTTCTTCATGGTCTTAGGAGAACGGAGCTTCTTCACAGTTCTCACAAACGCGAGAACAAACGTGATCCCAATGTAAGCCAGGGGAACAGCAAGTATCCAAGGAAGCTTGCTCTCTCCAACACGAGGACCCGGTATCGCCTCAGTCACCGTCCCACTGAACTCCACTAAATCCATCGCTTTCTCTTCCAACCAAGGTATATCTTCCAATTCCTCCTCCTCCCCCATCGCCTCATTCTTCTTTCTCAAATCCTCCAAATCTCCGACGGTGCTTTTCTTCCCCTTGGCGAAGGAGACAAATGAGAGCGACGAGTATTTCTGGGGCCGGAAAGGGAAAGCGAGGGATACCAATGGGAGTGATGCCGTGTGGGGGGAGAACGAGGAAGGTTTCGTCCGGCAAAACCCGACGAAGAAGTGAGGGGAGAGGACGAGAGACGAAGATGATGTAGAAGCCATTTGGGCGAATGTGTGTGACCGTGTGAGAATTCTGGTCGGCCGGACCGCGGGAGAGCGTCTCTTTTTTCTTCTTCCAAATTCTAATGGGTTAGATTGAATCCTTTTTATTTATGGGTTCGGTCCAATAGTCTGAAATTAGAGATAAGCCCTTGGATTTACAGTAAAACCCTTGACAAATCTAATTTTCATTTCCCAACCGCATGAATAAGATTTCAGCTGGAATAATAGATAACAAGTACAAAATAGAGAAGGTCTTAAAATGTGGGTTCAACTACAATTGTACTTAGATCGAGAGTGGTACCGTACCAACATATAAAAACACATGGAAATCCATAAAGAATAGATGAGAAACTGACAAATTCTGAGAGGGAGTATGGACCACTAGCGTTAGAAAATTTAGCATAACATTATGTAAAGCTAGATATAACATTATGTAAAGCTAGATGAGTTAAGATATCGATGAAGATCGACTGGGTTAGAAGAAGAGGAGGAAACACTGATTGCATACTAAGTGAAAGACCATGGGAATCGCAAAATCATATTTTTTTCAGATGTAAATTTTTCATGGATGTATGATCCTATATACTAAATGAAAAACCAAGCTTGATTACATACGCAAGACTCCTTTTAGAACAGGTAATGACAGAGGTTCACGTCAAGACAAAGAACACGTTATGTTGAGGTCTAAAATGGACATACACGACAACAATAGTATAGGGGTTCTGAACCGAAAAAAACAAGAGAGTGCACGAAAACAGACGCACGTGGTCGCAAGAGATAGGAAATCGGATAATACAGGATATTACAAACACCTTCACGACGAACAAGTACAAGGTTAGAGGAACGACCCAAGAGCAACGATTAACGAAAATATGAATTAGAATCCCCCAACCGGCCCCAAGTTGATCTATCTGCTATTAATATGACATATTTGTAATTTAAATTCGGTAGAAACTTGTATTAAAAAAACTACAATATCTAAGCTAATGGTGGGTTAGAATTTAACAAATAGAATTCGTACTCACCAAATAGAATTTAACAAATAGGTTAAGTGTGTCAATGGAATGATCCAAAAAATCATATCTATAAAGAGTTCTACTTCCTAAGAGATGATCTTTCTTTTACAATAGAAACGACATAAATAATCATTTACGAGTAGTGGGCCGAAAGACAATGATAGAAATTTCCCTTGGAAGAAGAAAAAATGTCTGGAGCACACCAAAGTTTTTACATTCCTCATTGTCCAAGACCAACTACGTAAGAACGATAAGATATAGATCGTTTTAGGAAATATCGAATTAGTCTCCAAAGGTTGTTGAAGGCTTAAACGACCGTAAGATCACGTGGCTGGATCAACACGGAAGGTGTGAGGTGGATCGCATATGATCACACTTTTTTTTTGTTTTGAAATTTATATATTGTCAGATAGTTTTAACATAAATTAGTAAATTACTTCCACACTTTGTTTGTGCCTTGCGTTATATAGTTTATTTGTGAAATTTGAAATCAATCAAGAAATTTGTTGTTTAGCTTTCACAGACCATCTTGGAGGTATGAATTTGTAGTCCTGAACAGTTGCCTTGTCAACCTCTTTTTTGCTGATATTGTCACCTATAATATCCTCAGAGAATGCGTCAGGGTATGTCTTGATGCAATCCTGTAGAGCCACAAAAGGATGCACACAATCCGAGCCCTGATGAAATCGATAACATGTATTGAAAGTTAACATATGCTTAACAGCTTAGGCAATGAACATAAATTACAATGAGAATTTTTCACCTTCTCTTCAGAAGTGCTCTTCATGAAACATAAAAATGCATCCGTAAATTGAGTTCCACAAGGCCCTTTTCGCAGATTGGCAACACACGGGCATTCTAGAGCTTTCTGTGCCCTCACCTCAAGAGACTGAGATAATGAACAATAAATAAAGATGAGTTTGGATAATAAACAATAAATCACTACGTCCCAGATTCACAGGCATCATAGATTGAAATCAAGATACCTCGTTCTCGTCTTTGCTGTAAGATGTAGCTTCTGCATTGCAAACAGGAAGTAGAAGATAAATCTAACCAAATATTATGCAAGCATTGTTTGTTTGAACTTTGAATAGGAATACTATTTTTGCCAAATGTATAATGCACAGCTCAATGCCACACAGAACTAGAATATGAAGAAGTGAAGAACAAGAAGACCGAAATTGAATAAACCTTAGTACAATCAAAATGCTGAGAACCAATCGTACTTATTAACTAGATGATCTGATCTATCAATCATGGCTGAAGTAGAAGATCTAGGCTTTGTAAGGAACATCATCACCTTTGACCAAGTTTGGAAATCCTATCTCTTTTGGGTTTGATAATCCTGACCTATCTAACAACAGAGTTCTCAAAATGTCATCATTTCACACATGGGTTTGGTAATTTGGCTCCCGATTCACTAAATTTAGTTTATTTGACTAAAAGAATTAACTTCGCCTTACCCCGTCTCAATTCCCGACTGAACCACATATTGAGGATTTTTCTGAGCCATTAAACCAATAGGAATTTCAACATGATTTTCATTCGCAAAACAGTTTATACCAATCAATCCACAGCAATATAATCCCCAAAATTACTCCAACAACAACGATCGTACCAGAGTACTAAAACCAATAACCCAAATTAAATTATCATTATCGTCATAACTCGAACAGAATCGAAATTTGAAGCAAGAACGAGATACTAAGAGAGAGAAAAAGATGTACCGACCTGCAATCAAGCTCTCCATCGGAGAAAGAAAGGATTTTTCCTCACTTTTGGGGTCCGGCGAATCGGCGATGACGGTTGACGCGCCTCGGCGTGCGAAAGAAACCCTCTACTGGAATCTTTTCTTCTTCCAACGAATTTGTTAATTTGTAATTACAAAGTCGGGGAAAAAAGATATAATAAAAAGAGAGCACCGTTGGATTCTTTTTATTGACGGTTAAGATGTACTTGAAAGAGAGTGACGTCTCCTCTTTCCTCATTTTACGATTACTCTTAGAGACGGAAGAAATGAATGGAGGGATTATCGAGGATTTCATCCGGCAGACGCCGCTACGATCTCTGTTCGATAAATACAATAATAGTAGCAGCGATGATGAATCCGGCGCCAATTTGATCCCGGAGCTATCCCACCTCGCCAATTCAGTCGTCGCCCGTTGTTCCAGGTATTCGATTCCGAGAATTCTACATTTCTGATTGTCTAAATCATGTATCAATGATTAATGGATGGAAAAATCAAAATCAAATCATATGTATTGGAAGTTGGAACAGATTGATAAACATTCATGGCTTTTCAGATTTTTTTAGTTACCCAATGATTGAATTTACATGCAGAATTATTCGTCGCTCGACAATTGAATTGCAGCTGAAATTCAATGAAGATGTTCCTGATCATCTTAGGAAACCCGCAACATATTCAAGGAATCTACTCGAGTATTGCTCTTATCAAGCTCTCCAATTACTTACTAAAACCCCAAATTATCTGGCCGATAAGAAGTTCCGTAGACTAACCTATGATATGATGCTTGCCTGGGAAGCCCCGCGAAGCAATGAATTAAAAACTAAGGTAAATGTTTTCATTGTTTTAGGTTTACTGTATTGAACATGTTACCAATTTTTTATTATTTATGGTGATAGGATGATATCTGCCATCACTCATCGGAGATTGATGATGAAGATGACGGGTCGTTTTTTTACACAAACACCATGAGTATGGCAGTTCAGGTTGTCAGTCATTTTCTGTTTTCAATTCAACTAATAAATTTTAAATCTATTTATTGCTTATTTCATTATAAATTAAGGGTTAAATGAGTTTAGTTCTGGATCTTGATTGATGTACATTCGAAAACTCTTTACAAATATCTCAGGTTGTTGACCACAACAAAACTGTTGGATCACAAGCTTTCGGCCGCATTGCTTCTGCTTGTCCTGCCATTGCCGATCCGATCACTGTTCATAATCTCTTTGATGCTCTTTCAAGTTCTACAAATGGGAAGCTCCATTTTATTGTATATGACAAGTATATTGGGAGCCTTGACAAGTATATTGGTTTTCTGTATTTTTTTCCCTCTCATTATGATCATTTTTCATTTTGCAAAGTTAAAATTTAATATATATTTATTTTCATCATTTCTAATATAGGGTTTACAGATCTCTCAAAAATCTTTCAGTACCATCCATCATTTCTGGTCAGTTTGAGAAAGGGGAAATCATCTTAGATAATGATGGTGCAATGTCGACACAACCTATTCTACAACACATTGGAATTTCTGCCTGGCCTGGTGAAGCATTTCTCTAGATAACCCAAATTTTTCTTTAGAGATATTTTATTATTCCTTTTGTTTGAGTTTTAATGTACTCTGCAGGACGCTTGACACTCACCAACCATGCTCTCTATTTTGAATCTCTGGGAGTAGGTTCCTATGATAAAGCAATGGTATATGACTTGGCTTCAAACTTGAAACAGGTTGTAAAATCTGGATTGACCGGGCCTCTTGGAGCTCGCATATTTGATAAAGCTGTGATGTTTAACTCAAATGCATTGTAAGTTATCAGAACCGTCATATTCATGTCATCTTTGATATTTTAATCAAGGTTTTTTTGCATGTATGCGGTTGGCACATTCTACAGTTGTATGGCTGTTTTTATATCCTAATTATTCAAAGCAAAAACAACAGACTCTTTATTCATATTTATAAACTTGTAGGATGATAGAAGAGGCGTAAATAACCTAATTTCTTTTCTATTTTCAGTCCTTAAAATAAGTTAATTAGGTTTATTTGGGAGGATAGATGAGGCTGATCCTGACCTGGATCCACCTAAGATCCGCTAAAGGCTAATCGCACAAACTGATTTTTGCGGTCATGGAATTTCTACTTACCCGCATAATTTGAAATAGAAAATGGCAAATTGACTTCTATGTAGGTGGAAGTCTTTTGAAATAAATATATATAATTTTTTATACTCATACATCACAAAATGAGATTTTGTTATTGAAAAATAGAATGATTGTAATCTTCTTATTAATGTTGGTTCATTTTCTTATAGGGAGGAACCTGTTTACTTTGAATTTACAGAATTTAAAGGTCATTCACGTCGAGACTATTGGTTGGCAATCATTCTCGAAATTACATATGTTAATAGATTTATCAGAAAGTATGATTTGAAGGGTATTCAGAAGGCTGAAGCTTATTCAAAGGCTATCATCGGCATCTTCCAATATCGTGCTGTTAAAGAAGCTTTCCGTATCATGCCATCACATTTTAAGACACTATTGTCTTTCAGTTTGGCCGAAGAACTTCCAAAGGGTGATGAAATTTTATATGCTTTGTATAATCATTTGGAAAACATGTGTAGTTCCTCCGAACTGAACAACAAGAGAATGCAGTCCAATGGAAAAATAGATAGAGGATTTCTTCCGGTTTCATTACAGACACTTATGGGATTAGGTTTCCTTCTGCTAAAAGATACCGATGTAATTAAACAGAGAGACTTTCTAATCAGTGATGTCTTTGTTGGCGATTTTAGTCCATTGGAGATGGCTGTGAAGGAATCACGCTGTTATACTGGGCTTGCTGAGGCAGCACAAGCAACTGTGGAGCAGGTTAAAGTAGAAGGAATAGATACAAATGTAGCTGTGATGAAGGTAATAATACTCTTATCTATATCAAAATTAAATCCATTTATTTCTAGAAGTATAATTTATTATTGATCATTATCACTTGGAGTAAAAATTAACGAATACGAATACGAATAAGTTCTAACTAAAAGTAATTCCTGTTTATTTAATTTAAGATGCCTGGTGTTTTCACTGGATTCCTGCTTTAAAAATATGTTCACTTAGGCATGAAGTTTATATTGCAGGAATTGCTTTTTCCTGTGATTGAATTGCTTGAAAGACTTAGTTTTTTGGCTGCATGGGAAGATTCGTTCAAATCAACTTCATTTCTGATGTCAATCCTATATGCCGTTCATAGGTATACAATTTTTTTTTCACGAGTCAAAGAAGTATTGATAAAATTAAAGAGTAAGCACTATCTTTCCAATTTGCAGGGGCTGGATAAGGTACTTCTTACCTTGTATTTTAGTCTTCACTGCAATGGCAATGCTTTGGAACAGATATCATAACAATGGTGTTCAGCTAAAAGCATTCAGAATAACACTTCCTCCTGGTAGGAACCCAGTTGAGCAACTTGTGTCCTTACAAGAAGCCATTTCCCAATTCGAGTCCGTCATCCAAGCAGGAAACATTATTCTTCTCAAGATAAGAGCTATATTATTAGCAGCGCTTCCTCAGGCAACGGATAAGGTGGCCGTCCTACTGCTAATGACAGCAATCGCATTTGCATTGGTCCCTTTAAAGATATTTTTGATGTTAGCATTCCTGGAGGGTTTTACAAGGGAAATGCCCCTCCGAAGAGATGTGAGCGAGAAATTTGTGAGGAGAATGAAGGAATGGTGGATTCACATACCTGCAGCACCTGTGGAGTTAATTAGAATTGAAGAGAAGAAGAAGAAATGATGGTTAGGTAAAAAAAAAGTTTTGCATTTTACTATATGCAATATGTGTACAAAGTACAAACAGGGGGAGAATTTTGTAAAAACTTTCTACGTCCCGATATTATAAATATAGTAGCTGTGTACCTGTGTTAGACCGTTAAAATTCGTAGTTTATATAACCATAATTCATATTGAACCTCCTGAATAGAAATTCTATAATTCACAACCGAAAATAGGCTTTTTTTTTTTTTTTAATTAAATCTATCTGGTAATATATAAATTTCCACCCTACACCCTCCGCATCGATCCAGCAAAGTGATCTTACGATTGTTTAGGCCTTCAGCAACCTTTGGGAGCTGACTCGATATATTCTAAAACGAACTATGTCTCATCGTTCTCGCGTAATGGGTCTTGGACAATGAGGGTGAAAAAACTCTGGTGTGCTCCTGACATCTTTTCCCTTTTCCTAAGGAAAACTCTTCATCACCTTTCGATTCACTACATACAAGTGATTACTCATATCGTTTTTATTTTCAAATGAGGTTCTTCTCCTAAGAGATAAATCTTTTTATGGATATGGCTATTTGGGTCATTCCATTTTCCACATTTTTACCTTCTATGTTTTTTTGGTGAGTCGGAATTCTATTTTTGAATTTCAACCCACCATTATCCTAAGTATTGCAGTTTTTTTAATACAAGTTTCTACCGAATTTAAATTACAAGTAAATCGTACTAACAATAGATAAATCAACTTGGAACCGGTAGGGCGCTTTTAGCTCATATTTCCGCTAATCGTTGCTCTTGGATCGTTCCTCTGGCTTTGTACCGGTTCGTCATGAAGGTGTTTGATATATCATGTATTATCCTCCCATGAAAATAGACTTACATGATCGGAGAGTTACGTTAATCTCTCTCTTTACTGTAGTACAAATAGAGTGTCAAGTAAAGTTCGTCTCGATGGGCTCAGCTCGTTAAGCTCGGGTTCGCGAGCCCAATGAGCCGAACTCAATCCCTCATGTCTTCAAATTATTTCTTTTAACCTGCAGGTTAAGTTCGAGCCCGGGTCCGAGTCTGACAATTCTTAAAACGAATCGAGCCCCAAGCTCGACCAAACCAGACTCGGCAAACTCGAGCTTGAATGACTCCTTAACGAGCCGAGCCCGAGCCTGACTCTATAAGCTCGGCTCATTTGACACCCTATGTACAAGTGTCAAGTGTAACATTTTCTCCCTAGGTTAGTATTTATAGACCTTTCTCTTCCGATCGTGTCAGGCCGGACCGGACCGAAATTGGGTTGAACGAATTTAGAGATGTATCTGTACCGTTCCAATGGGCCTGAGAGTATCAGCATTCCTCCCGATGGGTTTGGTTGGTGATGCTACTGTTGGGCCACCAAATTAACAAATTCCCGTCTCTATCTTTCCGGTCTACACCTACTACGGAGAAATGGGTAAGTAGGAAAGAAGAGATGAATCTATCTCTCCCGATGAGCCTGTTTCCTATTCTCTCCGACAGGTGCAGATCAAGAAGTGACAACAACATCACCCATGGCCTCCGTCATCACTTGCGATGGTAATTTCTCTTGAGTTTATGGTTATAACTGAATCATCTGCTAAATACTGTTTCTGTTTGAGTTGATTTTCAGCTGCTGTGGCATGGGGACCGGGGGAGCTTTTAGTGTTGGAGAAGGTGGAGGTCGATCCTCCCATGGCAATGGAGATCCGAGTCAAAATCATCTGCACATCTCTCTGCAGGAGCGATATCAATCAGTGGGAGAATAAGGTGTGGTAAAAAAAATATATAATCCTTCGATTCTGTTATTTACAGTTAAAATCAACCTGCTTCCAAATCTTTTCAGGCACAGTCTTCTCTTTTTCCACGGATTTTCGGCCACGAAGCTTCAGGGTTTGTTCTAACTTGTTCTTAGTTTTTGTGAGGTTGTGACAAAATTCCGCAATTAATAATCGGCATCGATGAATCATACAGGATTGTTGAGAGCGTGGGAGAAGGAGTGACCGAGTTCGATGTGGGAGATCATGTCCTCACCGTGTTCATCGGAGAATGCACGGCTTGCAAGCACTGTCTTTCGGGTAAAAGCAATATGTGCCAAGTGTTGGGGTTAGAGAGGAGAGGTGTTATGCACGGTGACCAGAAAACTCGGTTCTCTATCAAAGGAAAACCCGTCTTCCATTACTGTGCAGTGTCGAGCTTCAGTGAGTATACTGTGGTTCACTCTGGTTGCGCCGTTAAACTTGACCATGATGTGCCAATGGATAGAATATGCTTACTCAGCTGTGGAGCTGCCGCTGGTATTTTTTTTCTTTCTCCTCCTCTATTTTCATGCTTTGCAACTCAAAATTATGGTGCACGGTGAATTGATCAGGCCTTGGTGCTGCTTGGAATGTTGCAAACATATCAGAAGGGTCAAGTGTTGTGATTTATGGTCTGGGAACTGTAGGCCTTTCAGTTAAGTTCTTCAAACATAATAGTCTTTTATCTTACTCTCTTCTTTGAGATTTTAAAACTTACCTACTTCAATTCAAATAATCCAATGCATAGGTGGCTCAAGGTGCAAAGCTCAGGGGTGCATCTCTGGTAATTGGCGTTGACATCAATCCAGAGAAATACGAAAAAGGTAACATACTAACATAACTAATCTGTATATCAATTTTGTTGGTATTACAGTGGTATATCAATTTTTTTTTTCCATAAACAACACAGGAGAAAATTGTAGTCCAATTCAGAAAACCAATTATTCATTGATATGTTTTCTTTGCATGCAGCAAAGGCTTTTGGAATAACTGAATTCATTAATCCTAGTGATTGTGATGAACCTATACAGCAGGTGTTTTATGTTTAAGAGCTATACTGATACTGATAAAATGCCAACTTTCATTTTTAATAATTTCTTTTCTGTTTTGGGGATCGAAATTTCAGGTAATCAAACGCCTAACTGACGGGGGTGCAGATTACTCTTTTGAATGCATTGGTGATACTAAAATGGTTTCCACAGCATTGCAGTCATGTTGTGATGTAATTTTCTGAATCTGCAGTTTTATTGAATTTGATGTTTGTGAAAATAAATTCATTCATTCACATTTGTGTTCTGCTGTTCTGTTTAGGCATGGGGAATGACAGTAACCTTAGGTGTGCCAAAAGGTAACCCAGAAGTATCTGCTCATTATGGAATGCTTCTGTCTGGGAAAACATTGAAAGGTTCACTCTTTGGCGGATGGAAACCCAAATCTGACCTACCACTTCTGGTTGCTAAATATTTAAACAAGGTTCATACATATATAGATAACCCATTGATATTTATTTCAATCAGAAAAACTACAATCTACTCTTCGTTTCTGAATTAAATCTTCAAAATTTGTAGGATATTGAAATCGACAATCTTGTTACTCATGACCTTCCATTGAAGGACATCAACACTGCTTTTGAACTGATGAAAAAAGGGAAATGCTTGCGGTGTGTTATTCATATGCCTAAATAAATTAAGGTTTGACCTGAACTGAAATGACTTTTGATTTTTCAATCACCTGTAAGTGCTCGAGGCCTATGTTCTATTGTCAATAAAGACATACCAGTTTGAGATATCGCCCTAACAAATCCGGTATTAGCCGTAACTGTAGGCGCTCGCCAATGATCTCCTGTCCCAAACACAATTTTGTTCTTTTTTGCTATCTTTCTTGTTGTTGGAAGGGCCAAAATTCGTGCCGACGGGCAATCGGGCAAAATCCTGTTCACGACGAACTTGATCAGATTCAATGGTAAGAGTAAACCCTTTTGGCTACATATACTCATTGAGTGAATTAAAATCAATAGAGACACCCTTGTACCACCAACTCCTGAAAAACTTACACAAGACAGCTTAACATATGATTTGCTCGGTATTTCTCTTTAGGTCCGCCACACATCGATATCAGTTCCATGAATTCTAGATGGACAGTTTCACAGATAATACCCTTTTTTCCAGCAATTTCTGCTCTCAATTCTAAGAGAATGGGATTGCTTAGTTCAGATTGTACCTAGAAAAATCACATATTTTTTGTCATTTCTTTTATCAATCATAAGCAAAGAACGATTTTCAATCCACATCACGATTCACCTGAGCCAAGATGAATTCGTAGTTACCCTTGAATCTCCTCCGCATTTCGATTTCAGGGGTGCTGAGAAGCCTAGTCGTGGCACCGTTGCTGATCCCTGAAACAAGAGCAATCAAGGCTGTGGTGTCGAAATTTAACAATTCCCCTATGCCATCTTCGTCGGCGGCGTGAAGAGAGGTCGATCTCATTTCAGATATGACATTACAGAACAAAATATCATCGGAATTCAACTCAACGACTGCAAAAGGACTCATTTCAGTTCCTCTGACAAAAGTGCATTCCGATTCAGATTCTAATTCTAGATTCGTCGACGGTAATGCAACCTTGACCTTGAACACGCGAGATTCTGGGTTTTGGCATCCAAACTCCGCACCCGAAATCTCCACCGCACTGGACTCCACTATTAGATGTTGGCGTACGTCGCTACCGACCCCGCTGCAGAAGAACAGCAGGATTATCTCCGGCTTCAATGAGTTTGCATGTCTAGCGGCCGTCAACACCTCTTCCACTCGCGCCCCCACTCCCTTACTCCTCCTGGAACCCCGCCAAGACACGTATTTAGGATTCTTATCCGACACCAGTATCCACGCAGTCGTCTTGTCAATGGTGCACACCACATCGACATGCACCGAACCCGCCGCAACCGGCTTACAGACACGGGAGACCTTGGTGACATTGGACGATTGGAGGATCCGAAAGATCGATTCAAGGTACCCGAGGTTGGAGCTACGGAGATGGGAAGAATTAGGGTTTGCGCATATATGATTGGAATTGGTGGAGAGATGCGAGAGGAAGCGGAGTTCGGCGGAAACAAGACGGAGAAGTGTTAGTTTAGATGCTTCGGATATCTTGGAAGGAGAGATTAGCGTTTCGGAGATGAGTTGGTGAAGAGATGTTGCTTTTCTAACTGCGATGGCCGTCGCCGGCGGAGTTGTACTCATTTTTTCCAGTACCCCTACCACGACAAGTACAAAAAAGACGAGGCTTTTTGTAAATACGAATTTATTTAAAATATTTTTGCAAATTACCCAAAAATATTAGGGATTTAGGATTTTTGGCTCCTTTGTTTTACAATTTTTTTTTCAGTTGGTTTGTTTATACGTTATCAATAGGAATGGGGGACGACGAATCTGCGGAACAAGCGGCGGTTTCTCGTCGTGAGAGACTAAAGGCGCTAAAAGCTGCTAAAGAACTTCTGAGCACTCCCGATAATGATGTCAATAAAGAACCGGAGAGTTTCGTCTCTCCTGTTCCAGTTGTTGCTGGAAGGTTCGACTTTATTTTCTTTCTATTTTTCTTTGAATCCATCCGTACGCATCTTCTTCTTCGTCCTCTACTTGTTAAAATTAGGGTTTATACTTTCTGCAATGTAAGATATCATAACTGCAAATTAGTACATTGGGAATTTGGAAAGACGTCTCTCTGTTTGTACTTTCTAATGGTGGCTTCATCTCTTGTGAAATAGAGAAACTGTGATTGTTGAAAAAGATTTGAGTACTCAGGTTGCTGAGTCCGACAAAGACGATGTTGAAGATAAAGATGAACAAGAAAAAGAAGAAAATGAGTGAGTCTCTCTCTTTCTTTTATCACTCTTTGTTTGGTTAGTTATCAATGATCATAAGTCAACTCTATTATTGGGGCTTAACTGACTCCGCAATCAAACAGCGATATTTAGAGTTTAGAGCGTGAAATTTTTCCAACCAATGAATTGCACGTTTAACAATTTGTGTAACCTGTGCTTCTTTAAATTGTAACTGTATATTCAATCCTGATTGAATGCTTGTTGTCTGCATTTTGCAGGAAGCTTAATGTAAAGTTTAGGAATTATCTTCCCCATGATAAACAGCTTCAAGAGCACAAGCTAACTCCACCAGTCTTGCCCAAGTTTGAAGACCCTGTTGCTGACACTCCTGCTGTACCAGAGATAAACGAGGTAATCTTTTTACTTTTTAGATTGATATACCTTTTCGTCCTTTTGGTTCTAACTTCTAAGAGCACCATTTATTATGTATAATGTAGGATCCTTTTCTCAACATCGCTCCAAAGAAGCCAAATTGGGATCTCCGAAGGGATGTGCAAAAAAGACTAGATAAACTTGAGAGGCGCACAATGAAAGCGATATACCAACTTTATGGTAAATGAATAGGCTTGCTTGTTCTCACATGTATGATCTATGTTATTCTCCCATAAATCATCTATTCTAATATCTTTGCTGTTTTGCTTTTTCAGAACAGCAAGAGAAACAAAACCTGGCATTGGAAGGTGCTATCGACTGACATGGAAAAAAACGAATAGAAGAGGGAGTGAGGAGACTACGAATTGAAAGTATTATGAATATTGCCTTGTTATGTTCAGTTTGATTCTTTGAAGTTATGTCTATTAGGTAAAAGAAATCATCTTGATCATTGCTTTGAATTAGCAAAATGTAGAGTGAGGTGGGTTCATTATTAGGGTTTATAGTTTCTAATGTAGCTGTCTGTACCCTTGTTATAGCATTGAAGCACCATTATGCAGCAGTATACAGTATTAGCTTTTGTTTTCCATAAAGTGTTTGAAAACCACTAACTTTATTTGCTTTAATCGAAATTGAGTAAACTTTGTAGATATATATACGGCGCGATTCTGGGACGGCCCCTTGTTCGGACGGTCCTTTTACGGACCTCCAATCCGTCCGTCTGTGATTCCGATGGGTTGCAGTTCCGCGATGACCCGCGGGTGTTCCGCTGGTGAACCGCAGTCCGGTAGCAGTTCCGATCGGAACTGCGATGGGTTCTCGAACTCACCATTCTGAATCCGGTTCCGGAAATGCGATTGGACAGTTTCTAGTTAAGAACTGGATCGGAACTTCGATGGGTAGCAGTCCGGTAGCAGTTCCGATCGGAACTCACCATTCTGAATCGGTTCCGGAACTGCGATGGGTAGCAGTCCGGTAGCACTGGGTTCTCGAAATTGGAACTGCGATGGGTGTTCCGCGGGTGAACTGCGATCGGAACTGCGATGGGTTCTCGAAATTGGACAGTTTCTAGTTAAGAACTGGATCGGAACTGCGATGGGTAGCAGTCCGGTAGCAGTTCCAATCCAGCCGCATCCATCTCCACCATCTTGTTCTTCGCAGGTCCCATTCCGAATCTCTGGTTTGCCTCGATCGCCTCTGCCAATTTGATTTCCCGATGGAAGCTCTGTTCGACGAAGAAGGAATAGTGGTTTATTTATAGAATTTTGTTACTGTTTTAGGTTTTTTTATATTTTTTCCCCATTAGAAATAAATAATTATATATATACAGTGTGGATCAGAGACAGTCCGCATCATACGGCCGTCCGTCTCTGATCCTCAGTGGATATATATATACAAGGTTTACATGGATGGCTCTATCAAAATCTAAGCCATATCTGAGTTTTTAAAGATTTTTTAAAAAACAATGATTGAAAGTAAAATGGGATTAAAATAAATAAAAATCATCTTATCAAACAATTCTTAGATTAAAATGTGACATCTCATAGATTTTCATGTGCTTATCTAGTTAGGTACTTAACAGGTTAGATAGTTATAAATATGTATGTAATAAGATTTGAATCTTAAACTTTTAAAAATTTTAATTGTTAATGTCATCAGTTAATTGTCAAATATCAAATAGTTGATTTGACAAATGGTTGTAAGTCATGATACATTTTTTCATTTTAAATAAGAGAGAAGTGATAGATAAGTGAGTAATAAATATGTTAAATAACTTGTAAAATTAAATTTATTACAGTTCTTTAATTAATATAAATTGTCTTGATGAAAAAAAGGAGTGATAGAAGTCATAGATCACATTAATTATTATTTATTTACACAACTCGATTTATATTTATCTATTTTAATTTATTTATGTGTCACATGCCTTATAAAAAAAATTATTTAATTTATTTATGTGTCACATGCCTTATAAAAAAAAATTATTTAATTTTAAATCATGCATGATTGATTGGCAGCAATATGGTAAGCAACTAATCTTTGACAATTATTGGAAGACGACGTAATAAACAATAATCCAACGTCCGATCAATCATCTATTTCGTCAAGTCTAAGTTTAACTTTCAAACAAATTCTTATTACAATAAACCATTTCTAATAATTTGCCATCATAATAGACATATAAAATCATGGTGTTTATATGTAGGGCAGAATTCTAGTGAGAACTTTTACATCCATCTATTCATTTAACATCCAACTATGGTAAAAATAATTTTATACACTTCACATCGTGAGCAGATCAATGTTGCATTAACTCAAAAAAGAGTAGTTTAATTTAACTAGTCACAGTAACTATAAAGGTTTTTAAAGATCTAATGTTATTGCTGTTTGCGTATTTTCTTTAAAATTTCACTGCGATATATCACACATAGACAGACATTTCTACACTTGCTAAAAATTGTCCATGTATTATTACTATATATGTATATATATATTCTTCATGAACATTGACATTAGTACATTATAATTAAAAGAGGTAGTTACTTGGTAGTAGGCTGTAGACATGGGCAACATGCCCATTTTAAAATATATGTAAATAGGAACTTATGGAAAAACAAGCTACTATAAAAACATATGTACTTCACCATTTAGCAATTGTCAAAAACTCCACAGTACCTTTGTTAAGCTTCAAAAATGACAAGAAAAAAGTCCAAAACTAAGGTCGTAGCATCAAAGGAAGCTGTATCTGCATCTCCACCACCACCACCACCGTCTCTTTCATCTCCTCCTCCATCGAGAGAATCTTTGGAGGATAAGGAAGCAATGACTAAACTTGAGACTTTGCAGTCTCTCAATTCAATTCTTGTAAGAGAGACTTCGACAATGCGGGAGAAGATGAAAAATATCCAGTCGCAAATGATGGAGATGGAGGAGCTTTGTGGTGATCATGAGCCTTTTGATCTTGTCGATGAATTAGACATATCCTCTCTATTCAACAAAATGAGGTCATTGATGGAGAAGAGAGCGATGGCGTTGGAGCAGAGAATCAAAGCAGAAGAGGAACTTGTAGAGTCATTGAGGCGGTCGAAGGAGGAGCTAGTAGGTGAAGTTGATGGATTGAGAGATGAAATTAGGAATTTAAACAAGGAAGATTTGGAGAAGTCTATTAGGGTTTCAAACCTTGAGAAGATGAATGTGGATCTTGAAGGCGAGGTCGGATATTTGAAAGGGGAATTGGAAGTGCAGAATTCCGAGATTGCCGAGGTACAATGCTTGTCAAACACTTTGAATGGCAAAATCAACAGTTTGAACAAGAAAAATCAGAAGAAGAAGATTCCAAAGATGGTAAATATATGAAGGAACATGCATGGTGATTGCATGAAAATTGCTTGTTGTTGTTTGTGTTTCATTTGTTTTTACAAAATTGTCTTTTATTGACTTATGAATGTGTATGTGTTTTGATTTAAATTTATTTGGATTTGTAGCAAATATTTTTAGAAGGCAATCAAATATTCAATCTTTCATCATTTAAAATAAATCTGAGTATTTTAAATATGTTAATTACATAATCGGTCTTTCGAATGACGTCGTCGACCGTCATCTCATCGCTAAAATGCTAACTATACTTACTAGAAAGGTTAAAAAATATTTACACAAGATTAATCATTTTTGATAACTTTGATTTAAACCAATAATTTTCACAAAATTAATTCTTTTATTGATAAAAAAATTAAATATATAAAGGATGCGACCTGCGAGTTAGGTGAGGTTAACTTCATTTGTTGAGATTACCTAAACTTGGGAATCTCGTACGATAGACAGTTGAGAACATACATGTTGAGTTAGACTCCTATACTAGTCGAAGTGGCATAGTCGATTGATAAATATTTAAGTTTTGTGAAATTGATGAGATTTTTTACCTGCGAAATTTAACGAGGCCACACATAGGAATAAAAAAAAATTTCTAAATTTTTATGTGGACAAGGGAGTTTGCGAAAGGTAAAAAATCTGTCGTTTTTGGAATGCCATAGACCTTAAGAATATTTTCACACCTTTGTTAGTCACTTTTGTCAGACCATCTGTCTCATGATGATAGACTATGGATAACTTTAAGGTAATTCCACTCAATCTTTGTATCTCTTTCAGAAACTACTAGTGAACAGTACTTTATCTTTGTTGGAAATAATTGTAGATGGAAGTCCATGCAATTTAATTATTTAGAAACTATTTTTGATGTGAACAAGCAGGTAAGGCACCCAAGTGGTAGAATTTTGTTAATATGTCAACAACCACCACAATAACAGATTTTTCTTTAATGGTTGGCAGGTTGGTTGTGAAGTCTATAAAAATATCTTCACATACTTTCTTAGGAATTGGCAATGGCATCAACAACCCCTGTGGCTTAAAGTTCTGAGTATTCATCATCTGACAAACCATACATGCAATCATGTACACACACTTTTACCATTTTTGCTTATCCCCCCACCAAAATAGTTGTTTGATTCTTTTACATGTTCTTTCTATTCCAGAGTTTTCCCCAATAGGACTTTCATGATATTCCTTCAATATCAAATTAAAGGATTAATGTAGATTCATGAGATAAAACATACCTTTTATTATAGAGAAATATGTCATGTATTATCTCAAAGTTTACATTCTTTTCTGAGCCTTGTTCCATTTTTTTTTTAATCAACCATATTGTTAAGTTCCACTGACACATTATCGACTAGAGGATTAACTACTTTGGTCAGGCTTAATAATAATCCTGCCAAGGCAGTTTCTATTACTTCATCTTCAAATTCCCTAGATAAAGCATCATCGACTTTATTCTCTTTGCTAGATTTATATTTAATGAAATATTTATAACCCAACATTTTGCATAAGAACTTTTGCTGTTCCAGGATTTGGATCACCTGAGACACCATATTCTTGATGCCATGGTGATCTATGTGAATTAAAAATTGATTCCCAAGGAGATAATGTCTCCATTTGCCAATAGCTTGAATTATTGCATACATCGCCTTAGCATATATAGAAGCTAACAATATTCTTCCTGACAAGTTGGCACTGAAATAAGCAATAGGGTGTCCTTGAATAAGAACTGCCTCAATACCACCATGACTTGCATCTGTCTCAATAGAAAAATTCTTTGAAAAATCAAGATAAACCAGTACTGGTGTATTCATTAAGGCTCTTCTTTAATGTATTTAAACTGTTAGTGGGTGCCTCCAAACCAAATAAAATTATTCTAAGTAAATCTGTTAAAAAGGCAGTCTGTTGTACATATCTCTGCAAATTTTCTGTAATATCCAAACAATCCCAAAAATCCTCTCAAGCTTTTAATGGATGTTGGTGTTGGCCAAGCCTGAATGGCTTCAATTTTTTCAGAGTCTGGTTGCACCCCTCTCCCAGAATTATAAGTTTTCTTGGCGAAAAGAATACTTTGATTTCTTTGTATATAGTAGATTCTCTTTTAGAATTTTTAATACTTCTTCTAGATGGTCCATATGACTGGTGATATCTCCACTGTAAATAAGAATGTCATCAAAAAAAATGAGAACATACTTTTTTAATAGTGGTCTGAATATTCTCTTCATTGTAGTCTGGAATGTGACAGGATCATTGATTAGCCCAAAAGACATCACCAAGAACTCATAGTGACCTTGACATATGAGTTCTAAAAATTGTCTTTTCAATCTTTTGGATTAATTAGGATATGATGATATTATGACCTTAAATCTAACTTAGAAAATATTTGAGCTCCTTTTAGTTCTGCCAATAACTCATCCACTGTCGGGATTGAAAATTTATCTTTTATAGTGATGATAATGTTGAGTGATTTGTAGTCAGCACAAAGTCGATCTCCAAGTATTATCTTTTTTTACTAGCAATATTGGGGAGGAATATGGGTTAAAACTCTCCTTATTGATTCCTTTTTGAAGCATTTCTTGTACAATTCTTTCCACTTCATCCTTCTGAAACTGAGCCTGCCTATATAGTCTCACACTAACATGTGGTGTTGAAAGATCCAAATGTATGTTATGGAATTGAATCCTTGCAGGGGGTAGTCCCTCTGGTTCTGTGAATACATCACTGAATCCCCCTAGTCTTTCATTCAATTCCTTATTATTAATACCCATATTCATCAGTTTAGAATTTTCTACATACTGCAACCTGCATAAAAAAGCTTGGACATATATAGATGCTAAACACTTCAACTCAATGGTGGATAATGGTTCATCAGTCCACCTAATCCTTCTGCTTTGCCAATCAAATTCAATTGCAATGTCAACCCTAACACCATCCCAACTAATTTAAACCATTGGATACCAATTAAGTACCATATTTTCTCTTGCCATATCAAATACAAACAAGTCAATCACCATGCTAACTCATTGTATCATCAACTGTACCCCTCTGTACATCCTATTACATCTTAAATATGCTCCACTGTAAGTAGATACTACAAATGAAGGTATTGGTGTCACATGCAATTTAAGGAATTCAGCCACCTCACATTGGAAAAAATTGTGGGTTGACCCTGAATCCATCAGTACAAAAACTCTGCAGTTGCTAATGCATGTTGGCAGTACTCTTCAATGTCTCAGGGCTGATATGGCCCTCCAAAGCATACATGCTAATGTGTGTTGTCTCACTTCTCAACAACATCCATATATGTATGTTTCTTCTTCTTCACAGATCTGTATATTCAGCAAAGCAATTCCCATCTGTAGATAAGAGGAATAACCTCCCTTTACACTTATATATGCCCCCTTTCCCACTTTTCAGTGCAATTGAAGCACTCAATTTTTGATCTCTTAATCCTCATTTCAGCTGGGGTCAACTTTTGTCTCACCATTGGGCTCTTATTGTTACTTGTAGATGAAGATGGTAATGCCAACACTCTTCTGTTTGGTGGTATGTAGGTTGTAGGTACTGTTGGGCTACTAGCCACGATCTAGGGAGTACTGTATAACATAATTTCTAAGGACAACACAAAACAGTTGAGGACAATTGAAATGGGGTGCCTAATGTAGCCCTAACTTGGTCATTTTCTAATCTAGATTTTATCTAAATTTTATAGGCCATTGCTTTAGCCTTTAGGGTTGAAAAAAGCCACTGGGCTTGAATGGACTGGATTACTTGTATTTGTAAGTCCAGTAGGAAAGATCTCAGCATTTTAAGGACACTTATGCTAACAGATCTCAGTACTCAAAACATACTGGTTGCCTTCCATCAACAGTTCGTTCTCTCTCTCTCTTTCTTTCTTTCTTTCTTCAAAATCATTCACAGTCAGAAAACCGCCGCATATCCCGCAGAGATTGGGTGAGGGTGGGGGTGGGAGTTTGGATATTCCTTCCCCCGATCTCGGCGGGTATGTTTCGATTTCCTCTCCTATGAAATTAATTTTTGCCGTTTTTGCTTTCTTTCTTTCTTTTTTTGCCACGGTCAAAGACGGAAAAGGGGAGTGTTTATTTGTGCAGTACTATGTGCAACGTAGGATCGATCGTCAGTGTTAGTTCTTTTGACTATCGATGGTGAGGGGAAAGGGTTTCAACTCTCAAGAGTTTGAAGAAAATGTGGTCGGATTTTGCACCATTTGGGGTGATTTGATACCGTTTTTCTTTTTCTTTATTTTGGATTGATTCTATTTTTCTTCTTCTTATAATTATAAGATCAAAATCTGGTGCTTTTTTGTGTAAACTATGAGGAATATCGTCGGAATAAACAGTATTTTTTTATGATTAAGAATTTAAAATATGCAAACCTAACCGTTAGGTTGGTTTCTTTAAAAAAAATCAATGTATATGGATCGATTCGTCTGTCTTTTTATTCTGTTTACAACAATGTATCTGTTTTGGGGAAGTCATTTTATTTTTTTCACTTTCAGGTTGAAAGTTTTTTCAATATCATTGTACAGTCCTTCTGATATTGCAGAGTTCAAATGCTTCTTAAGTCTATATAGGAGCAATTGTCTTTTGGGACATATCACATGGAGAATTCTCCTAAAATAAATAGTTTGAAAACTCGGAAAAGTCCAAGGTTTAATAATATTGAGAAGAAATGTCAGGATATTAAATGTGAATCTAGCAAAGGGAAAGAAAATGCATCGAAAACCCCTGCAAAAAAAGCATTATCTGTTTCTAAGAAAAACAAAAGACATGAAAAACTCAAAGGAAAAAGATATCCTTTAAGATCTTCACTCAATGGAGTTCGAGTTCTCCGATCGATGTCTTCTTCAGTTAGCAAGAGTCAATCTTCTGCTCCTGTATCAACTATCCAGTCTGTGAATCTTGTCCAAAAAAAAAGAAAAAAGAAAAAGACAGTAAACAAACAAGCTAAAGATGAATACAGCAGAATCAGAGTACATGTCAGATACTTGCTACAAAAAATTAACTATGAGCAGAGTCTTATTGATGCATATGACACTGAAGGATGGAAAGGACTAAGGTTGAGCCTCAATAGTAATTTTTATCAACATTGACGTTTCTTTACCTCTGCTTTTGCACTTTTGTAATAAAAAATGACTTTTAATTTATTTGTATTTACTTCAATAAGAATTAGAAAAATGATTTTACATTTTAGTATTCATGCTTTTAGCTGTTCTTTGTATAACTTTTCACATTATCTCTAATCTATTCTTATAATTTGTTCTCAACATGCAGCATGGAAAAGATTAGGCCTGAAAAGGAGCTTCAACGAGCAAAGAACGAAATTTTGCATTGCAAATTTAGAATTCGAGGCCAATTTAAACAACTAATGACATTACTCTCTGAGGGAAAGCTGGAAGATAATTTGTTTGATTCCCAAGGACAAATTAGCAGTGAAGATGTATGTAAAATGTTTCAATCTCTTTCAACTGGTTGTTTTGTTTTTCGTTTCAAAACAATGGAAATGTAAGATTCTAATAACTGTGTGTCTTGGACATTCAAAGTTAAAATATCACTTGTTATTTTTAGTAATTGGAAAATGCAATAAAAAGATCTTAAGTTTTGTCAGTTGAGGTTTCTTGAAATCCATGATAAACTTGCATGGGGATGGACACCTATTATACTGTCATTTATAGAAAATCTGGAAGTATCACTATTCTGTCAGTGTTGTTTGTTCCATGGTATCCTCTTTTCGTCTGATTCAGGTTATATGGTATCTTTGATTGCATTATCTCTAACTTAATTTTCATTGTATGAATGCTAAATGAAAGGTTCAGATTTATTATAGCAGCCCTCAACTGCTCAACATGCTGTATTTACTTTTAGTTAATATATCTTGACATTTTTTATATTCACTGCAGATTATTTGTGCCAAATGTGCTTCGAAACTGTCAACTTTGAATAATGATATTATTCTCTGTGATGGTGTTTGTGATCGAGGATTTCATCAAAAATGTTTAACACCTCCATTATTAAATGAAGATAGTAAGGCTCTTTTTTTGGAAATGTTGAAATATTTTTGCTAACACATTTAAAATTCCTGTAATATTTTGCAATATTGTAACAGTCCCTCCTGGAGATGAAGGCTGGTTATGTCCTGGATGTGTTTGTAAAATTGATTGTATTGATTTCATCAATGATCTTCTGGGATTGGATCTCTCGATTGAAGATGCATGGGAGGTAGATATTCCATTTTTTCTCGTTCTTTAATGCTTTAAACTAAGACTGCAAGTTATATATTTCAAATCCATGTAAGATATTTAGTTGTTTTCGTTACCTTGGGTACTTGATGATGTTTAGGAAATTTTTCCCGAAGCTGCCGTCATTTCTGCTGGAGATACACTGTTTGATGACGTGGGATTGCCATCAGAAGATTCAGAGGATGATGACTATGCACCTGAAGGTCTTGATGGTTCGGGTTGTCTTGATGTTGATCATGATAGTGCAGAATTTTCTGAAGAATCGTTCACTTCTAAAGATTCAGTAGAAGCTACTGATGGTTTGCAAAGTGAAAACTTTGGATTTCCTTCCGATGATTCCGATGATAATGATTTTGATCCCAGTCAACCAGATCTTAGTATGAAATCTGAAAGGGATGGATCCAGTTCTGATGAATCAGATTTTACTTCTGATACTAATGATTTAAAGGACGAAATTAATGAATTCAATGGAGATTTAAGCTCTAAACAAAATAACTCTATTACTTCTGAGCAATCAAATAAAGAAGTCTTTGGAAGGAATTGTGATAAATCATCTGAAAATGCTGAACCTTTTCCTTCTTTGAATCCAGATGTTTCTGTATTATCATCAAAAAGAAACCAAGAGCGTTTGGACTACAAAAAATTATATGATGTGAGTTTTTTTTAAAATTGATGCAACAATTAGATTATTTCCAAATTTCAAACAGCTTATCAACCACCACCAGGTGTTGTTGTGAATTACCTTTCTATTGGTGGATATAACTTGTTCGCTTGGCTCCTTGAGTCACCTTCTATTAGTGGTGACTTCACCTGGAATAATAATACCCATGGTGAATTATTTACTCAGTAAAATCAGCATAGTGTTTATCAATACTGCTCAAAACCATCTTTCTTTTCATAGGATCCTGGTGTCACTGATATCGTGACTTAGATAATCCACCTATCAAGGAACGAAGTTAATGGATGTTAATCCGATAGGACTGGGTTCCACCAACAAGAGAGAAACAGATCTAGATCATTGAAACAGTAAAGTAGAAAAGTAAGAGAGAGAGAGAGGGAGATAAAAGAGAGGATTACCAAGTGTAAATTGCAATAAGATCAAAAGTAACATCCCCTCCCTCCACTATCCCTTTTATATGCTTGAATCCACACTAGTGGACCATATAGAGTCAAGCCCATAAGGGAATTAATGGAGGACTGAGACGTTCTCAGTAAAACAAAGAACACTAGCCCTTGATGTTGCTACATCACATCCTCTTTGGTAGACACTTGGTATCAACGATTGGGGGTTTCCTTGATGGGATCTTGGCAAGTAGTACCTTAGTGATCTCCACCCAAATGTTCGAGGAGGTTTTTAGGCCATGTTTTACAACACTTAGTTTCCTGTCGGATGAATTTACTCGGGTATTGTAAAGTTTTTTTTTTTGAAGCAGTTAAATTTTTCATTTATAAAAATGAGGGGCGTTGCCCTGATACAATGAGAACTAGCAATAAAATATAAATATAAATATGGAAATGAGAGCAAGTCTCATTTTGACACTTTCCACACAACCATATTGCCTAGTATAGAAGTTAGGCTATCTGCATCCGGAGGTTGGTCTCCCATATCTGTATCGTGCTAGGTCCCAAAGGGTGACAACAACTCTTTTTGAAGCTCTATGGCTTGAAGGAGTTGTTGATGTCATTTAAAACCTCCTTAAGAACCGTTTCTGGTGGTCTGAGAGAATGTTGCTGCCATCTTCTGTTTCTTTCAGCCCATATGTGCCAACTCAAGACTCCAATCATATTCCATAATAGGCCTCAAATTTGAGAATGATGTGTTAGCTTTTGAAGAATTGTGTTACACAGTTCATTATGTCCCTTTTAAGTTCATTCCAGAATTTCTTAAAGAATTCAGAGGTAAAAGTTTGACTTATGGATCTTACGGTAGAAATAAATCCATACAAGAAATACAAGATCGGTACTGTTCACTCCTCATCCCATTTTGTTCTTCAAATCAAGTGCATAAGCGACATACTTCCAAGTTGGGTATTCCCAATTCAGCAGGTGATTGGGCCTCATCTCCACGATTAGTCGTTCATCAATTGAAGCATCGTAAATACTTTAATCAACATCATGCATCAATCGATCGACAAGCGAAACTTGCGGGACGATAACATTATCGACATTCATGTCTTCGTTGTCGTCTAGTAGATTGTTGTAATTCATATTGTAACGAAGCTTGCTCAATGGACAACAATAATACATGATAAAAATTAACAATAACAAATCAATACCACAAGGATAACAAGGAGATGTGACTGATTCAGTAGTAGCTCACTACCTTGTTCCCCACAAAGCAGAGAAATAACACAAACAAAGCAAAGAAAGAAACATTGAACAAAATAAGGGCACTGTCCTCCAAGAATCAGTAACTAACAAAATAAAGAAACTAGCTTATAATTTCTTATGAGATGGTAGGAAAGGGATACCATGGGAGCAAATATACTTCCCAAGGTAGAGAGTGGGCTAGGAGCCTCCCATAAAGCAGAGAAATAACACAAACAAAGCAAAGAAAGAAACACCGAACAAAATAAGGACACTCTCCTCCAAGAATCAGTAACTAACAAAATAAAGAAACTAGCCTATAATTTCATATGGGATGGTAGGAAAGGGATACCACGGAGGCAGATATACTCCCCAAGGCAGAGAATGGGCTAGGAGTCAAGAATCTAGATGTCGTAGTCCCAACTATTAATATCAAAAGAATAACAAAGTTCTGGGAGAAATTGGACTCAATTCTGATAAAATGGATACAAGAAAGATATATAAAAGGAAGAGCTTTGTTGGAAATCCAGATTAGAAGTAATACTTTTGGAAATATGTAATGAAATCTAAGACCAAAGCAATTTTTTTAGAGTGTGGATCAATCTATTCAAGAAAGGAAACTCCCTACATCCAGACATACCAACATCCAGACAAGCCTCAAGAGAAATTATAAAGGATGTGAGCATTGCTTATGATTCTACATCCTATAAGAAGCACAATCTTTCACAGATTGAAATACAAGCTATACGCTCATGGGTGTCCAACTTCTTGAGGCTTCAGTCCTTGGCCAGTTAGTCAGGGTCATAGCTGTGTAAGAGATAAACAATGTTTTTGCATCTACTGTACTTGCATTACCCTATATTCTGTAATCTTGGGCTATGCCCAGTCTTTTTTTCAGTAATAAAAGTTTTAATTTCTAAAAAAAACAATATTCCCAAGGATAGTAACCCTACGAATGAATGAGTGGATAATACAACAACCATTTGAGGAAGAGATACTATTTACCTTCAACACAAACAAGTCACCAGGTTGAGGCAGCGTATCTACTTACTGTATAACTAAACTACATAGCTAATGGGAGAGAGTCAATGAGCTTTTGCTCATTTCTTTTTACTTCTGTTTTTATTTCTATACTCTATGTAAATTGGGCATTGCCCTTATTTTTTTAATGAAATTTTAATCAAGGTTTTTGATTTGTCGCATATGCGACCAGGCGCAATCCCCCCATCGCATATTTGGGGGGTCGCATATTTATGGGGCTTAGCCGGATCCGGGTCGGATCCGGCTTAACCCGACCCATTTACCCAAGTAAAAATTAAAAAATTGAAATGATTAAATGAATAATATTATTTTGTAATAACTTAAGGACCTTATAAAAAATACCCAATTAAATAAAAAATAATCCTAAATCTAAAAAATAATAAGAAAAAACCCTAAATCCTAAAAACATTCCCGTTGCTTCCGAAGGATCTTCCCCGCAGCCCTTCCCTGGTAGGTTTCCGGTGACTCGCCGCTGCCTGGTATGATCGGAAGTTCAGAACGACTTTTCCGGTGAGGAAGAGTAACGCGATATGCTCTTCCTCAGTCCTCGTCCTCGTCCTAGGGAAATACCCAGTAACGTGAATACGTGATAGGGAAATACAATATCAGGGATTTATTTAAAATATAGAAAATACAGGGGGGGGTATATTGAAAAAAAAATACCCAATTAAATAAAAAATAATCCTAAATCTAAAAAATAATAAGAAAAAACCCTAAATCCTAAAAACATTCCCGTTGCTCCCGAAGGATCTTCCCCGCTGCCCTTCCCTGGTAGGTTTCCGGTGACTCGCCGCTGCCTGGTATGATCGGAAGTTCGGAACGACTTTTCCGGTGAGGAAGAGTAACGCGATATGCTCTTCCTCAGTCCTCGTCCTAGGGAAATACCCAGTAACGTGAATACGTGATAGGGAAATACAATATCAGGGATTTATTTAAAATATAGAAAATACAGGGGGTATATTGAAAAAAAAATAAAAATAAATGTCGCATATTGGGTAGCATATGCGACCAGGCGCTCGCATATGCGATATGCGACCCCAGGCATCGCCTGGTCGCCTGAAAAAGCTTGATTTTAATTGCTTCAAAAAAAAAACAAGGCACCAGGTTCGGATGGCTTCACCTCAGAATTCTTCAAGAAATTCTGGGAGGAGCTAAAAATCAACA
Source organism: Zostera marina (assembly GCA_001185155.1). Lineage (NCBI taxonomy): Eukaryota > Viridiplantae > Streptophyta > Magnoliopsida > Alismatales > Zosteraceae > Zostera > Zostera marina. The sequence goes on from LFYR01001430.1 coordinate 1,116,891, forward strand.
TAATGGACCGTGTGACTCAATTCTTCAAAGGAAAACCACTCCTAAAGGCCTCCAATCAAACTTTCCTCACCCTCATTCCCAAAACAAACATTGCAGCCGAAATGGGTGATTTCAGGCCAATATCTTGTGTGAACCTAATATACACATTAATGACCAAAATCCTCACAAACAGAATAAACAAGGTCCTGCCACAATTCATATCTCCTAACCAGACTCCTTTCATCAATGGCAGGCTAATATCAGATAACACTCTATTGGCAGATGAAATGCTACATGGGTATGGTAAGAAAAGGACACCAAAAAGATGTTGCCTAAGCATTGACCTAAGGAAGGCATTTGACACAGTCAAATGGGAGGCTATAATTGACACACTAAAAGCATATGACAAATGGCTTTTCCCCCTACCTCTGCAAAATGATATGGAATTGTATCACAACAAAATCCTTTTCAGTACTAGTAGAAGGCACCCCCACTCCACCATTCAAAAATCAAAGAGGAATAAGACAGGGAGATCCCTAGTAGATTACTAAGTAGATTACTAGAAAGAGAAGTAGAAGTAAAGAAAATAGACACATATAAGGTCAATGGAGTAATATGAATATCCATATCTTATCTAATCTATACAGATGATCTACCGATTTTCTCCAAAGCAAATAATAAATCCTAAATTCAATTAAGAGAATCCTAGCAAAGTTCTCCTCCTTTGGGCTACAAAAAGCTCAATGGCATTATCCAAGGCCTGTGCTGAAGATCAAACATTACAAGGCACTTTTGACTTCCCCATCAAAGCCCTCCCATCCCCCTCACATACCTAGGGTCCTAGACCTACCAATAACAGGGAAGAAAAAAAATCCTATAATCAGTATTGGAAACTGATATAACCAATAGAGAACATGCTAGCAAAATGGAGTGGGAAATGCCTCTCCTATGGGGAAGAATCCAGTTAGTAAATTGGATTCTTGCAGGGAAATACACCTACTGGGCCCAGGGCACAACTCTGCCTGAATCCATAACAAAAAAGATAAGGAAACTAGCATATAACTTCATATGGGATGGGAGAAAAGGAATACCTTGGAAACAAATGATCCTACCCAAAGCAGAGGGAGGATTAGGGGTAAGAAACCTAGACGTCATAGTACCTTCCATAAACATCAAAAGAATTGCAAACTTTTGGGAAAAATCAGACTCAATACTAGATACCTGGATCCAAGGGAGATACATAAAGGGAAGAGCCCTTTCAAGCATTCAGATAAAAAACAATATAGACTCGCATTTCTGGAAATTTGTAATGGGGGATAGCTCCAAAACAGATGCACTAATCGAGTGTGGACCAAATTATACAATCCTGTGGAAAAATGGAACCCCAAATAAAAAACTTGCAAAAATAGCCAAGATAATTAGGGATAAAAGCCATAGAGACAATCTAGCAGAGGGAATATGGTCCAACAAACCCACAAAATTCTCCATGCTCCTCTGGAGAATAAATTGGAGACATATAAACACTTTCACTAGACTAAATGGATGGGGCATGCTAAAAGTCACCTGTCTATTATGCAACACTGAAAATGAAACGAGAAGTCACCTATTTTTCAACTGCACTTACAATAGAGCTATTCTATTACCCCTAATAGGAAAACTAGATAACATATTCTGGAAAATCATGAACATACCTACACCCACAACCACACACCCTGACATTAGGCTAGGGGACCTAACCGAGGCATGCCAAAAGCTAATACGTCACTCTCCAATTTGGGGCTTTTTATGGAACTCGATTGGAGCCTTGAGTTGACACATATGGGCAGAAAGAAACAAAAGATGACAGCAACACTCACTCAGATCACCAGAAACGGTACTCTACAAGGTCATAAATGACACAAGCTTTTCCTCCAAGCCCGAGGGCTTCAAGAAGAGCTTTTTCATCCATTGGGGCATAACACGATACAAATATGGGAGACCAACCTCCGGAGGTAGATAACCTAGTACCCAACCCAACACTAGGCAGTATGGCTATGTGGAAAGTGTCAAATGAATCTTGTACTATACTCTTTACTATATTCTATTTTTATGCTTATTCCCAATGTAATCAGGCAATGCCCTTCATTATGATTAATGAAAATATTTAACTGCTTCAAAAAAAATGGAGACAACTGAACACTTTTATCAGGCTAAATGGATAGTGCATGTAGAGCTCTGTGGATTTTGTGATGCAGATTTGGCAGAAGACCTTGACAGTAGCAGAAGTACTCAGGTTATGTGTTCAACATAGGAAGTACATCTATTAGTTGGAGATCCAAACTTCAGAGTATAGTTTCTCTTTCAACTACTGAAGCTGAGTATGTGGCAGTTGCAGAAGCAGTGAAAGAGAAGATGTGGCTAGAAAACATGCTGACAGTGTGATGTGGTGTGACAGTCAGAGCGTAATTTATCTAGCCAAGAATCCAGTGTTTCATTCAAGGTCAAAGCACATCAGGCTCAAGTACCACTTCATTCGAGAGCAGATTGAAGAAGGGCAGTTGAATTTAAACAAAATAGCCGGTACTGAGAATGCAGTAGACATGTTCACAAAGGTGATGAACGTACAGAAACTAAGACTTTGCATGGCCTTAGTTGGTCTCCGCGCCTAGTAAGATGTCGTTGGGTGTCTTCGTTACAAGCTTACTTGATGAGGTGGCAGTTCTCCTAAACAGTCTACAAGTGGGAGATTGTTAGTATTAGAAGTGTGGAGACTCTTAGGAAGGCATCTGGTTTTCTCCACTAGAGCTGCTGGTTTAATTGTAATTAAAATTAAAATTGTAGGCCTTTATGAGCCATTAGAATTAAATAGGTTTAATTCTATGTTAAATGAGCCTTGGGCCTTGTAATGATGATTAGGAGTTGCAAACAGAAATCAACAACCCTAATCACCATTATAAATATCCTGTAATGCTTGTATTCTGCCGTGACAAAAGAAAGAAGAATAGCGGAGGCACCCCGTGGACGTAGGCACATTGTTAAACCACGTAAATCTTTGTTTTCTTTTCTCAGTTCGATTTTTTAGGGTTCTTCCTATCAGAAGCAACATACTCTCAGACCACCAAAAATTGTGTTTAAGAATAACTTCCTTTAGGCAATTAGGCCTGAATGCTTTAAGAATAACTTCCTGAGGTCAACTTTTGGCCATAAATAAAATAAAAACATGGAGAATGAGCATTAAGTTCCTCTTGACATCCACTCAACCATATAGCCTAACAAAAATTAGGTTGTCTGCCTCAGGAAGTTGGCCTAAAGGAAATACCGATGTCTTTGGTGACCTTCTATGCAGCTCACAAGATGAGTCTCGAAGCTATTTATTTTATAATTTCAAATACACGAGGACCCTCTTACTAGTAGTTACTGATTTCCTAAATCACAGTCTGAAAACTCTCAAATACCTCCACATTAATAGTATATCAGTCAGACATAAGACTAGGAGATGTTATCGAAGCATGTGAAGGCCCGCTTTATTTCTAATGAAATTTTAACTTTATTATAAAAAAAAATTGTATCGGAAAGTCATGTAAAATCTTGTTGGTACATGAGCACATTTGATCTAAGAGGAACAAAAGGCTCAAGTAACATGTATTCATACTTCTAAAAATACTTCCTAAAGAGATTATCTTAGATATCAAGCTCTTTATAGGCAAAAAGCCTATAATAAAAACTGCCTAATACAATTTTAGAAGCTCACTCTACATGTGTGGGAGATCAACCTTCTGGGGCAACACATCTGGTTTACTTATCACTAGGTGTCATATTTAGAATTTTAGATGGGAAAGTGACGATGGGTAACATGGGTTCATCATTTCATCCATCTCCCTGTAAATGGTATACCAAAATCCGTATTCGAATGTGCATTCGAATTCGAATATGACTATCCGGATTCGGATACCTAAATTGATATCTGGATTTTATTCGGACAGATTCGGATATCCGGGAAATCCGTCGTTAAAATCCGAATTCGTTTAAGAATTCCGGATTCGGATATCCGAATAAATATAAATTGACTTCCGGATATCCGGATTATCCAGATTTTAAGGTGATTAGTTGACTATTAATTAACTTTATTAATGATTTTATATTTTTATAATTTTATTTTAAGATTTTTATAAAAAGTTATCCGAATTCGGATATCCGGATAATTATTCGGATTCGGATACCTACGTATCTGATCCGAATCCGACCGATATACAAGCTTATTTGTAACTCAGGGCTTTCATTTCTAATGAGAATATTTACTTTCACCGAAAAATATTATACTTAAGGCACCATTCTAATGATTCATTGATTCTACGACTAAATTCTGGTTATAGATGTATCTAGATAGGGGAGAGTGAATGAGAACTTTAGATATTATGGTTTTAACAATATAATCTTTTTTTATTGTTTGAAATGTCTCAATGTAATAGGAGACATTTAGCCACAGTTCTTCAGAATCAGATGAGGATTTCTTTGAAGATACAAATACTGGCCCCATTGACAATCAAATTAATCACAGGAGCACTGATATTCACAAGCATGCAGGTCAAATCTATGAATAGTGTCGGATTGATAATCAAATTTTGATTTTATATCACAAATATAATAACACAAGTGGAATACAAACTCAAAATCTTAATCATTGTACTGCAGCTAAAAATAGCTCAAAGAAAAACAAATTGACGATGACACATGCAACTGCTATTGTGATTGATCAAAATCTGAATGACTCAAAAGATTCTGAAGGTATTGTTTCTGTTGGAAGCAAAAATTCATCATCACCTTCAAGATATTTCACTAGCTCGGTATACCAGGTATCATTCTTTTTACTAATCTTCTTGGTGCGTTAAGTTCTAAGTTTCTATTTTCAATGATCCAAGATATCTGCATAATAAAAAGCACGATGACAGATAATAGAAAACAATTGTTCTCTACTAACCATGGCGTTTGCCACATGAACATCCATTCCACTTACACTTGATAAAAAACATTTTCTAAAAAAAACATACATTCATACTGTATGGCATTAACTATTAAGGGTCTAGAGATTTCTCTCTCAAAAAATACTAGATTTTGCTTCCGTTCAATTTTTCTTCATGCAATTCAATATCCATAGCATCTTTCTCCTCTATACAATTTTTTCAACATCCAGTCTAGTGAATTTACCAACATTTAAGAATGTAAAGACAATCATTCTAGATTGTATTAAATATTAACTAATAATTACTTCACTTAATGAGCGTAATTTACTACCATCTTGTGCAAACTGGTGCACAACTGCATTTCCACGGCATCCTTCTCAGTGTTAGTAGAGGGTTGCCCCCCCTCCCTTTACTAACCATAAAAGTATCAGATAGGGAGACCCTCTTTCCCCCATCCTCTTTGATCTGGTAATGGACAATCTCAGTAGACTATTAGAAAAGGAGATCAAGGACAAGAGAATGGATACGATACATACATTATTAATGGGGATGTCTCCATCTCCCATCTTATGTATGCTAATGATGTCTTGATTTTTTTCAAGGCTAACATCAAATCCCTGAGGTCTATCAAAAGCATCTTGGATACCTTTTCCAACTTCCAAGTTCTCCGGATTTGAGGTTAACCAGGAGAAAAATTCAGCAACCTACTCTAATGATCAAGAGTTACATAATATACTTAATTTCCCAACCAAACCTCTTCCTACTTAGCTATCTTGGCTTTCCAATAACGGGTAGAAAGAAAACACATGTTGTTTGTTGGAAGCTAATAGATCCAATCGAAAAATCCTTAACTCGGTGGAAAGGGAGATGCCTCTCCTACGCGGGTAGAACTCAATTAGTGAATTGGATATTATTTGTAAAATTTCAATATTGGGCTAATGGAATAACTTTACCATGCACAGTTATAAAAAAGATCCAGAGTCTAGCATATAAGTTTATATGGGACAATAGTTGGGTAAAGATGGCTCTCCCAAAGAACGAAGGTGGGATCGGGGTTAGGGATTTTTTTGCAACTAATGCAACAACACTGGTGAAAAGAGTGGAAAAAATGTGGAGCCCAAACACCTCTATTCTAACTGATTGGGTCAAACTTAGATATATAAAAGGTAAAGGACTAGGGGAAATTGAGATTAGACCACCCTAGATTCCCATATGTGGAAAACTATAATAGCCAACAGAGATTTAATAGATAAGTGCATCAACTGCCTGAGCAGCTATAGGATACTTCAAATAGCTCCCTCCAAACACTCAGAAACACTAAGGCCCAAGGGTATCATACAAGATTTGAACTCTGCATATGGTCCAAAAAGCCCCCAAAATTCTCCATGTTTTTATGGAGAATCAAAGTTAAAAGCCTTAACACCCTCACTAGGCTCCGGAGTTGGGATATCCAACTACAAACTACTTATCCCCTATGCGGGTTGGACACTCATGTGTCAGTGCAACATCTTTACTTTAACTGCCAATATTCCAGACACCTCTTACTAGATTCTCAACAATGCTATATGGGCACTCGTGTGTCAGAACCCCCCTCTCCTTTATTAGACATTGGGATAGGGGATATTATGGAAACAATTCAAAAATTTACTCACAAAGCTAGTTGTTGAGGCTTGCATTGGCTGCTGTTAGTCTCATTCTCCTGGCACATATGGTGCGAAAGGAATAGGAGATTAGAAAAACATACCCTGAGCCCCCCAGAAATTGTAAGCAGAAAAATTATTAGGGATGTGGACATCGTGTATGATGTCACAATCTATAAGAAGCTCAATCTTACTGAGATTGAAATGCAAGCCATCATAGTTTTTTAGGCGATCATGCGACCTAGCGCATGTAGGCGATTGCCTTCATGCGCTAGGCAGGTCCGGATCCGCCTAACCCATATACCCATTAAATAATATAAAAATGAGGGGGTTAGGGTTTTAAAACCCTATTCCCTCATTTTTCTCCCATTTTCTTCTCCTTTCTCCCAAATTTCCATCCACCCTCCCACCTCCTTTACATGCCAATTCCTCCACCTCCGACGACTAGCTAGAACAGGTGGCGGCCATCTACGACGAACTCCAGTGAAAGTAAAAGGCGATTCCGGCGAGCTCATTTATGCGACGCCTAGGCGTTCATGCGACCCAATCCATCGCATGAACGCCTACTCGTATGTAAAACCTTGCAAGCCATAACTCAATGGGAGTCCAACCTCTTGAGGCATCAATCCCTGGCTAGTTAGTCATGATCACAACTATATAAGGGAGCGACAATGGTTTTACATATTTTTACTTTACATATGCATTATTGGGCTCTACCCTACTCTACTTTCAGCAACGAAAGTTTTAATCCATCAAAAAAAAGTTTACCACCATCTTGATTCTTGTTTTTAATTTGTTTTTGAAGGAATCTCAACATAGGCCTGATGCAATTAAGGACTGATTTAATTAAATCAAATCTACTTGGATCCAACCTGGATCCGTCCCAGGGAGATATGCCAGGTGCGTCACCCTTCAGGGGCGCACATGCGCAAAAGTCTGCACTATACATGCTTTTGCCCACACATCCTGAACCATGCTACCGTACCTTGGGTGTCAGGGAGGATCGTATCTACTTGGAGAGAAGCAATATGTCAAACATTTAAACTACTTGTCGTTTTCCCAAATGTTTAATTGTGAGTCAGCTCGGTTTAATTGGGTGTTGGAAATCAGTAGATCTATACCAAATCAGATCGGTTCCTCTTTCATCCGGTCAAATGGCATTCACTACTTGGAATGTTAGGGGTCTTAATAAAGACTTCGAAAAAAAGGAGGTGATTCTGAATATTAAGAAACATGATATTGAGTATTCTGGAATCAAGAATAAATAGGACAAAGAGGAAAGAGGCAATCTTTAAAATATTAATGGGATCGAAATTCATGTCAAATGGAGATGTACTCATGGGACATAGACTGGATTCGATTTGGATCAGTTGGAAAGAAAATACATGGGTGCTAATACAATCATTTATACATGCCTAATGTATTTCAGTCCAACTGAGAAATGTTGGAGGGTTTACATGTTGATTTACAACGGTTTATGCCTTCTGTTCTCGCACTTACAAATTGGATCTATAGAGGGAGTTCAGACAAAAAACTATGATTACTCAACCATGGGCAATACTAGGAGATTTCAACACAGTCAGATATTCCACAGAGAAGGAAGGAGGAAATCTTCCTACTGGATCAGGCGTGGATGAATTCAATGGATTGATGATTGTGAGTTGATTGAGTTGAACTCAGTTGGAGATATTTTTTCACGGTCAAATAGAAGAAGAGCTTCTACTATATTTTTTGTCCATGTAAAAGCCAAACTTGATAGGGGTTTCACAAATTCAGAGCTTCTTACTATTTTGCCAGATCTTAAGTTGGAATACTTGAATAAATGTACTAATGATCATGCCTTAATTAGAATGGAGATCTTTGTGAAGGAATGGGGAGCAATACCTTTTCGTTCTTGCAACTATTGGTCTGATCAATCAGGCTATAAAAAGGTAGTTAAAGAAGCCTGGAACATTGAATGTTATGGAACACCATTGTATATTTTAGCATACAAGTTTAAAAAGGTTAAACAGAATTTGAAGACATGGTCTAATGCATAGTTTGAGTTGCGTGTGCTATAGCGCGCTATATATTCCATAGCGCGGGTAGCCGGTGCTATCTACCCGCACTATGAGTAGTGGGCCTTAGGTGGATCCGGGTCAGGATCCGCCCGAATACCCAAATAGGGTTAATATTTATAAACCCTATTTCTCCCCATTTCTCTTCCATATTCACGATTTCTCCTCATTTTTCCCCATTTCTCCCCATTCATGATCACTACTCTTTAGTTAAGTATGGTATTGACTATTAATTTATAATATATTGAATATTGATTGCATAATACAGAGTATATTAAGTATAGTATTTAAAAAAAATTAAAAATACACTTGGCGCTATAGCCCCATAGCGCGGGTAGCCGGCGCTAAGCGCTATGGCGCAACTCAAACTATGGTCTAATGTTAAAGGATCATCCAAGCAAAGAATTGAAGTTGCTCAAATTAATTTGGCAGAATTTGAGTAAGATTTTACAGAAGATGTTCATGACCTCTCCAGAATGGAACTAGTTGCAAAGAGAAAAGATGAGTTGATCAAGTTGTTTAGAGCTGAAGAATCCTTATGGAGACAAAAAAGTAAAATCCAGTGGTTGACATTAGGTGATAGAAATACGGCTTATTTCAGCACGCAAACGAAGGAGAGAGTATCTCCAATTTTCTTCACAAAGTTCTAGGAGATCATGGGTGATCTTTGATTTGAACACAACAACTTAAATGAAATCTGAATGTATATCACATTATGAAGACAAATTCTGAAGAATTCACACTGATGAATCCATTGGCTATAGGTCATTTCCTGGAATAATACTGAGGAAATGGTTGATTGGGTGGAGCATATTCCAACTGATGACGAAATGAAGGACACTCTTATGAGCTTACCAATAAATAAAGTGCCAGGTCCAGATGGGTTCATTGATCATTTTTCAAGGACGAATGGGATATTATTACCAAAGACTTTACACATGCAATTAAATTTTTCTTTACTCATGATTTTTTTTTATCGCAGACAAATCATTGCTTCATAACTCTTATTCCCAAGAGGACGACAACTACAGAAATTAGTGATTTGAGGTTAATATCTTGTTGTAATACTTTTTACCAGATAATATCCAAGATTCTAGCAAACAAACTTTAAAGAGTGCTAACTGATGTGGTGTCAGAGAATCAATCTGCTTTTATTGAAGGAAGGCTATTGGGCGATAACTTTCTTGCAACAGAATTCCTCAAGGTGTTTAATACCAAAAATGGAGGATCAAGGAGAGTTTGCCTAAATATTTCAATGTCTGTGACGCAACACTTTATATCTGCATTAATTAATCAGTATTTTAAAGACTCCAATATTGTTGGAGGTTTATATACAAGTGGGCATGATATTAATGAGGAGTCGGTCCATGTATGGTCCAACCAAGGTTGGTCCACCTCTCCCTCCCTCTATACGGCTTTTCAACTCACATCATTGGGTGTCCACCGCTAATGATGTGAGTATAAATATGGTGGACCAGCTGGAGGGAAGCAACTTAATTTTTTGTGCCCTAATTAATCAGGTATCGATACCTCTCTCCTCTTTACTTAACTTTACCCTTTTGGTGTTTTTACTGTTCTTGATATTCTACTCTTAGTCTTACCTTCTATTTCGAGTCTTGGTGGATTCCAAGAGCTGAACTATTTCTATTTGAAGAAGATCTACATTTTCTTCATATTTGTTATCTGATTATTCTCAGAGGCTGCATCAAGTTGACATTGCCAAAGCCTTTGATGGTGTGGATTGGTTCGGCCTTGAAATGACTATGGTTTCAATGGGGTTTGGAGTTTGGACAAACATACATCAATTGGGTTAGAGAATGCGTCACCACAGTCTCCCATTCAGTATTATTGGATAGATCACCCACTCGTATTTTCCATGGGTCTAGAGGATTGAGACAGAGGGACCCCTCTCACCCTTCCTATTTCACCTTGGTTATGGAGCACATATGTCTTAGTTTGAAGGAGAAAGAAAATGCAGGAGAACTTCAGCAATACAAGATTAAAGGCGTGGTGGTGGACACACATCTATTGTTTGCAAATGATGTGGTCACATTCACCAAAGCTACTCAAGAAGCATAAGTTGTGAAGGACGCCTTAGACGAGCTTTACTTATTTACTGGTCTGAAGATTAATGCAGAGAAATCAAATATCTTCCTATCAGGTAACTGCAATAATAAAGAAGTTATCCTTGCACAAATAGGATTTAGCCCTAAATGGTTGCCATGTAAATATTTGGATCTACCTCTAGCAACTATTGCCACTAAAAGTACTAACTGTGATGATATGATAAAGGGGTTGGAAGTTATGTGTGCAAATTGGAAGATCAAAGGTCTGCAGGACAGTTGCAGTTGTTGAAGTTGGGGGTATATGGAAAGCTCATGTTTTGGGTAATGTCATACAAACTCCTTAGTAGGACAATTGAACTCATTCAAAGAGTTATTTACAAATTTCTATGGGGATCCTCAAATCAGATCTCTTGGCACCAATGTGCTAGGACACTCACTGAAGGTGGGATCGGGCTAAGACGTATTGAGGATTGTTGTGAAGCATCCAAAGTTAGAAGATTTTGGAGAATAATGACAGAAGATGAATCCATTTGGTCAAAATGGATGAAGAGATATTTGGCAACTAGGAGTTGGGACATTGTTCAGAGACACACTGAGGATTCACATATCTGGAAGGAACTCATTAGAGATGTGAGCATCGTTTATGATGCCACAACCTATAAGAAGCTCAATCTTATTCAGATTGAAATTCAAGCCATAAGTCTATTGGAGTCCAACCTCTTGAGGCACCAGTCCCTGGTTAGTTAGTCATGGTCACAACTATATAAGAAAGCGGCAATGCTTTGTATGCTTTTTACTTATATATTTATATCTTATGTATCTGCATTTCCCTACATATTAATCTTGGGCTCTGCCCTACTTTCAGCAATGAAAGCTTTACTTCATCAAAAAAAAATTGGAACTTGTGGATTGCAAAGTATCCATCTATCAATGCAGTAAGCTAGATCATAATTCAGTCTGGCAGTGGAGTGATCTCAAACCATCTTTTGCTTCATCTTGGGAAAAAATCAGAGACAAAAGTCTTCCTGGTAGATATGCAGATTGTTTACAGGCTCATGGAATGAATAAATTCTCCTTGTGTGGATGGAGAATTAGGTGGAACAAGCTACCAACTAAATGCCATATAAATGAAAGACTCTAGTATTGACAAAATGTGCATCCTTTGTAACAATGCAGCTGAAGATCAGAAGCACTTGTTTTTTGTGTGTTCGTATTCGAAACACATATGGAGTGATTGTGTTGAGAGAATGGGAAACATGATCCCAACAAATATTCACAATTTCTTAGGAATATTTCGACTCGTTGAATCTGTGTTTACAACATATAATGCATGTTGGGCGATGCATTGCCTAATGTTATAGATTGCAGCATGGCATTTCTGGAAAAAAGATGTAACATGATATATGTTGGGAAGAAGAATCATTGGCCCATCATCAGGGACAAGATCCAAAGTGATGCCAGCGTGATGTTCAACCTTGGTAAATTTAAAGCTAAGTTGAGTTAAAGGGAGGCTTTATCACTTATCCCTTGGCAGGACAACCTCGGTATCTCCTAGGAAAATAACAGTAAAACACATGATTTGTATAATACTAGTACAAAAGTATAAATATATAGTGATAAAGTACTTGTATCAGTTTCTCTATTATATGAAAAATGAAAATTTTACTGTTGGCAAAAAAAATTGTGAGTCAGCATTGGCCATAAAGACAGTTCCGAGCAGATAGGAGACAGTTGGAAAGTTACGTCAATTGTTGACTCTACCTCAGTAGCTTTTGTGAGCTTGTTAGATGAGGAATGAGGCCCATACCGTCCCCCACCACCTCTGGATATCATTCAGACAAATAATTCTTATCTGATTGGTCCCTTGGATGAGCTGGAGGATGAAGTATCGATTGATTCCAATTTCCAATATGGACCCACTTGATACCCCCATAATCTTGGATTGCCAACTAACTCCAAACATCATGTAAATAAAGTATAAGCAACCTAGAAAGTAGCAACAAGAGTCGTGTACCCCTTCCTGAAAGAAGCAAGCATACCTTTAAGAACCCCTAAGTTTGCCTCGATTGAAGTTTAGTTCCGTGAGGAGAGAGGCACAACATTTATTGATACTGCATTGGGGTGGAAGTAGACTCTCAATGTGGAATGTGGACTGTTGGAGATCAGGAAGCACATCAACAATTCAGATACAAGTGTTTTTGGTTTGTTGGAAATGAAAATCAATACTAAGAATCATTGCAGTGTTGAGTCCTTTGGTGAGGGGTAGGAATGACACTCTAATTACATTCATAACCAACCTGAGAGCCCTGACTCAATGTAGGTTGGGTGAGGAGAAAGCTTCATGGACGAGCAATGTTCTTATCAAACGCAATCAGTTCATTCATCTTCAACTAATCAACTCAACAACTTAGGTGGTTTGAAGCAACTAGCTACTATTAGGGATGATAGAAAAGAACTATAGGAAGCCCTGGTTAGCATCAACACCACCACTATCAATGATTGTTACTGGATAGTATTGAGTGGTTTTAATGAGGTTCAGGCCATTGAGTAGAGAATGAGGCCGGTAGTCTATGTCCATGGAGGACCAAGGTTTTTGATATGTGCGCATATGCGACCATGCACAACCCCCATCGCCTATTTTTGGGTCTTAGCTGGATCCGGCTAAACCCGCGACCCAATTAACCATTTAAATTTTAAAAATTTAAAACTGAAAACTGAAAATAAAAAAAATCAAAGGACATAAAAATAAAAATTTAAGCCTAAAAACCCTAGATCCAAAAGAAAATCCGATCTTCCTCCAAACTTCATCCTTCCACAGCCGGATCTTTGTCCCTGCCTCTCCGGAATCGCCGGACGTTACCACCTTGCCGGTCGATTCCAGTTTCCACCTCCTCAACGTCCTTGTTTGTATTTAAAATTTGTCGCATATAGGGTCGCTTATGCGACCAGGTACTCACATGCAATATGCGCACCAGGGCATCCCCTGGCCACCTGAAAAAGCTTGTGGAGGACCCATTGAGTTCATTGTAGAAATGTAGACATTGATCAAGCTCATCTGATGGTGACGGTTTCACCTGGTCCAATAAATCATCAGGGGTTAATTTTACACAAAGCAAGCTGGATAGATCTTTTGCCAATGAGATCTGGGTTAATAACTAGCCTTCAGCCAGGATTGAATTTTTTAGGGGTCTCGCAAGTGACCATGCTGCTATGATTGTTAAATTCCATACAATTGCAAAAGGAGAGCAGACCTTTCAAGATTTATGATTCATAATTGAAAAAACAAGAATTCATAATTCTGGCTAAGTTTAAGGAGAAAATCATGGAATACTTCATTGACATTTCAGTTCCAGTCCTAGAGAACCCATAGCTCTACCAATACAATTTCCTAGAATTGTCTTTCAAGAAATGAATGAATAAGTCAACAACCTATGGAGGACATGAGGAGGAGATTAGAAGTGTATTGTTCTCAATCAAAGCTTCTGGTTCCAGATGGGTTGTTCACTGCTGGCTTCTTATGTAAATTTTGGCCAAAGATGGAGGCATCTATCATGGGATGCATGGGAAATTTTTTCCCCAAGCAGGCCTTTATTAAAATAAACCATACCCTCATCACATTGGTATTCAAGAAGCCTTCCTTTAACAACTGAATACTTTAGGCCCATTTCACGTGCTAATCTTATGTATAAATTATTGTCTAAGGTTATTGTAGGAAGAATGATGTGGTGGTATTTGGGCATTACCCTTATTTTTTAATGAAATTTAATTGCTTTAAAAAGTGAATGATGTAGGTGGTGGACAAGCTGATCTCCCCGAACTAAACATTTATGCATGGAGGGACAATATCTGACAATACTCTATAGTTTATAGGAAGATGGAATGCTTCATGGGTTTGTTAGAGCCCAGGACACCTAAAAGGTGTTGTTTGAGTGGCTTTGGATATTGTCAAATGGGATGCTATCTTGGAGACCTTGAGGGCAATGGGCTTTTCCATCCACTTCACATGTTTGATCAGGAATTGCATTCAAATTGCTTCATTCTCAGTTATAGTGAAGGTACTCCGACAAGGCCATTCTCAGTTATAGTTGAGGGCTTGAGGCAAGGGGACGCAATATCCCATATATAAGGTGTTTACCGAGCCGAGCTTTGGATTGTAGACTTGTAGTGCTAAGCTAGGGCTTGGCTCAGGCTCATGTCGCCAAGCTTGATAAGCTCTCCTTAAAACCTCATACGAAATTGATTTTAAATATTATACTTACAGTATCGTGGCTCGAACTCATGACTTTTCATTTAACTTTCAAATGAATAAAACATTTAATCAGAACTTCTTTATGTAAATTTAATGAAAATATATTATATACTATTATTATCGAGCCTAATGAGTGAGTTCAAGCTCGAGCTCGACAGTCCAAGCTCGGGCTCGTTAAACTTAATGAGCCTAGACCCTAGGCTCGAGCTCGTGCTTCGAGTCTAAACTTGACACCCTACCTCTATATTATTCCATATCTTTGGACGACTGTGCTATCTCCAATGCTGTGACTATCGAGATAGAACGGCATTGCCAAATCGATGTAATTTCGGGTATGATGTTCCGGACGACCACACTATCTCTAATGGCATGTTGCTTGAACTGAATGCAACTGAGGTATGATGTTCCGTATGAGGTAGGCGGTCCGAGTTGATTAATATCTCTACTCGTCGTATAGCCTTTGTTAGTTCTATTAACATTGTTACCAACTTTTCTTCAAACTTGGAGAGATTAGTGAATGGATGCCCTTTCTCCTCTTGAGCTCTCGTCTATTTATAGCGTGTGAAGGCCAATCAAGCCTTTTTGTCATTTTGTGATATTTAGCCAATTTTTAGGGATAAAACGACACCAGATATTTTCCCTTTTAATTCAGCTGCACCCTAATTTTATAATTTTATCTGGATCCAACGTTCAGATATTAATCAATGATTTGGTGTTAGTGTCGTGGGTGTTAGTGTCGTGATTGATTGTTGCAGGAGTTACGTATCAAGAGTTATCAATGTGGAGAGTTATTTTCCAGTAATATATAGCTAGAATAAAAGTCGTTATCTTTGGAATCCAACCCCAGATAACTAACTCTCCCTAGCTATATAGGCTATCTTGTAAACTCTAATCATGTGTAATTGGCATCGATAATAATATTTATAATCGTATAAATCTTCACTATAATTGAGGTCTGCTGGAACACTGCTTACTGTTGCTGGAAAACAGTGGTTTCCAGCAAAGATAAGGAAGAATTCAGGTGATCGAAGGGGGGGTGTTGGTGGACAGGTTTTGGTTGAGAATTCTTGTTCTATTTTTTTTACAGATATGCTTATATGTGTTGTTGCATTGATCACAGTTTGAAGCTGTATCCCATCGTTTTTTATTCTTAGAACTGTCATGATTTCTAATATTTCATGCAGAAACTCCTGGAGTCTTTTGAAGACAATCAATACCCAAACAAAGAAACAAAAATGAGTTTAGTAGATGGACTTGGTATCACATATAAGCAGGTTTATAAATATGATTAAAAAAAAATCATTTTGAATGCATATACTTGAATGCTATAACATTGTTACCAACTTTTCTTCAAACTTGGAGAGATTAGTGAATGAATGCCCTTCTCATTGACAGGTTGAAAAATGGTTTGAGAGAACTCGATGTCAACACCGCCGCTTGCATGCTTCAAAAAAAACTACATTGACCACACCTCCACATTCTAGTAGTGAAAGAAGTATTACCACATCTCCAAGGACATCTTTAGAGATCCCACTAGTGAAGCTTTCTACTGCAGCACCTACATGCAACACAACCCTAGGCAACAGATTTCCATCAATTAGTATTAGTGATAATATCACACCAAAAAAGGAGGTGAATTTCAATGTTCGACCAGAAGCCAAAGCATCTCCGATTAATCGAGAAGAACTTGTAATGCGGGAATTAAGGAAGAGAAAACGTCAGAAGTGACCGACTACTTCTTGAAAGATGAAAAACCTACCAAGATTCCTATATTCTCAATCTTTTAAGTAAGATGGAAAGTGTTGTCGGTTCTAACTAAGAGATTAAGAGCACATAGTTTTAAGTCGTAAAAATCCTTATATATTATCGAGGTGATTCATTTGCCTGGTGATTAAGGGTACATATTAACCTTCAATTATTTTGAGTTAAAATTAAGAAATTTGGTCCATCATTTATTGATTTCTCTATTCTAATTTCCATGGGAGCACAATTAGTTTTATTTATGTATTTTTGAATTGTAGAATCGATGTCATTGGTTTTTTTACGAATTTGTGCATGATTATCTATAATTGATTAATTGACATCCCATATAATCACTTGGCATAATGTGCCTATAATCTAATGTTTATTTTTTTGATGGTATATGATCTTCAGCTGATTGGAAAAGTTCAACTTAATGGGAAAGAAAACATATCATGTTGTTTTCAATATAGTTCTTGCTGGTTGGCTTTATAGGGGTTTCATCCTATTGTCTCATATCTTGTTCCAATAACTCCAATGATTTGAGTTATAGACAGTTGAGTCACAAATCATATGCATGGACTATAATTCTCACTGTCTAACATAAGAATTTTGAGTCAACCAATCAAAGTTCATGTCTAATGCTCAAATAGAATTGAAACATTTAAAATAACTGATAAACTCACCCTATATCCAATCCTAAGAATTCTTGATTTTATTGTCAACCTGAATTAGGATACAAAACTGACAAGATTAAAATATCCTTCTATCTCGAGATATAATTTAATTGAATTTTTTTTATGGTCATTAAATTGAACTCGAGACATTCTTATTTTGAATGATCATAAATGTAATGTATGCCCAACTGTAAAATTTATTATATTATATTTATCTTTTCTTTCCAAAACTAGTAAAATATTTGAATTAATATACAGATAGATGGTTATAACCCCAATCCATAATGGTTATCATTTTTTAACGATTAATCTTTATACTTGCATATGTTAACGATTTACTTCTAAGTTCTAACAGACAATAACATTAAAGACAACTCAATCATTAAATCAAAAAAAGACAACTGATTTTTTTAACATCAAAGACTAGACAAATCTGAAATAATTTTTTAAATCTTGAATTTACAAATACAAAAGATGGGATATTTGTTAGTCAAAGAAAACATGCACTTGAATCATCATAAGATAACAAAAATTACACAAATGCAAAACCTATTAACACTACTAATACACAAGTATTAACAAAGGTTCCGCCAAACAATGGAAGGTGAGGAACGAAAATTAGATTCATCTAACTCTGTTAAGTAGTTACTATAACTAATACAAGTATAAATAGTAATTAGAGTTAGATGTATGATTACACGTTTTGAGAATAATAATATTCAATCACTACTTATTCAAACTACTATCTTTCGAGTGATCGATTCATCGTCTCCAATAGCGACTGAGCGTTAAACTTATATAGTTATATGAGATGATATATTTAATGAAAAAGAGAAATGGGAGTAGTGACTAGTGAGCAGTTCCATTGAACCTTACCGGTTGTACCACAAGTCAACCCAACTCATATAACTTCTTATTTTGTCAGATATAATTGAAATCCATACCATAAAATTACCATAATCTGTTAATTAGAAGTACAAATAAAACTATTAAAATACCACACAATCTGTTTTAAAGTTCAAACAATACATCAAAAAGATGTTCCCAAACTTGGGTTTTGTTATCTTACATGATTTTATCTCTGTAATTAAACAATAGTTTTGAACTAAACTGTAATATAAACCTTAAATATCAACTAAAATAAATCATCACCTCATTGTATCATTGGATCATTGGATGGCACAACCTTGAAGTTCTCCTTGATAATTAAGCATGTGAGTTATTCTCTGCAAAACCAAAAACATTAAAGAACGTGGGTGAAATCTTTAAGATTATAATAAAAATCAAAGGGTAAATGGAAGGATTATATAAGGTGTAGTTTTCAAGTAAGTTGAGAAGCGTACTTCTCTAGTATCTGTCATTCGGAGAAGATTTAATCGATCTAATGGTCCAGTATTCAGCAAGTCAGCAAGCTGAATGCACCATAAAAACGAAAATTAGTGCTAGTTATAAATTGATGCTGTTATGAGTGCTAGTAAATTGATACACTCATGGTAATTTTATGGTGTGAATTTAAATTATCTGACAAATTATTCAAGTATTTAAGTTTGTTAAAACAAGTAAAACAGATCCAAACCCAGAAACTTAGGAGTTCAGGTTCATCCTCGCTGGGCATCCGTTCTGACCTTCTACTATCTGTGGAATATTTTTATAATTATTATTACTAAGTAGGAAAAGTAAATAAACATATAAAATCTATCATATGTAATAATACTTAGTCTGGAGTTTCCATGTGACTGTCTTAACATCTGCGCTGCTGTCACTGCTCGACTAGCCAGTACTTGTAACTGTGTGAGAATTGAGATAATGTTTCACTTTTATATCTTTAAGTCTCCAAACATGAACAAAATCTTTGATTGAACTTTTATAGTTACAAGTAATTTGTATTTAGACTATATGAAAATGAAATCTTACCTCATCTCTCTCTGGTGTATTCTCTAAAGGATGTGTGTCCTGAAACCATTCTACTTCTGCAACACGATACCTTATTTGAAAAAAAAGTAATTCATGCTATCAATCGATATATTGAGAAAATAAAACTGGAGGACAACATTAAAATAACAATATATAAAATCTCACCCATCCTGATCCCAAGATCGTATAATGTTAAACCTCCGGCGACCTTCTACCTGTTATTCAAAGTAGAGAAATATTTTTTCTTCTAATATAGAGTTGAAATTTTATTAATTACAAATGAGATAACCTTAAGGATAAAACGGAGAGTAATCCTGAATTTACCTCTAAATAAAAACGTCCATCTGGAAGGTGCTCACACCTACAGGATAATGAAATAAAATATTAAAATCCTAGACAAAATAAAAACAAATTGTAAAAAGATAAGCTTACTCAGTTATTTCCACTTCACAAGCAATATCAGATATAGTATTTGTTCCAGGATCAATGATCACCTTCAACATAACAAAGAAAAAACACGTGGAAAATGAATAAACTATGAAGAATGGATTAAATTACACAAAAAATATCGCATCTATCTACCATCCCCATTCGGCGATTTCCTTCCATTATCCTTCGAATCTGTTTAAAGAAGAATATAATTAGATATAAGATTATACCAGAGAATTTTGTGAAATCCAATACATGATGATAACATAAAGTATAATAGTATATATAGGTAGACATGGACACTGATCTATTTCGTGAAAAAAAGTTTGGATGCAAATATAAGCAAGCCAAGAGTGCAAAAGCTACATATTACCATCAATCTGTAACGAGGTTCAAATACATTGATTGAGAGTTTCTGAGTAGGGAGGATGGCATCCATAACAAAGAGAGGCATTATATCGCCAACTAAATTTGTTAATTTATTTTTCTCAGCTTGCCTCTCAGCATGTTCTTCTGGAAAGTTCTTCTGTATAATGTTGTTCAGTGTGACACTGATAGAAGAATAGTTAATTACAGTATGAAGTCAAAAAGAATTATTATACAATGAAGTAAGAGTAAGACAATTTATACCTTATAGGATATTTTCTTCGGCTAATGTACAAAATAGTCCGGCATATAGGGCACTTATTACCTGTTGTTTTAAGACAAAAAGTTAGTACATGTTGTCTATATGGTTCCCTAATTTTGTATTAGAAACAAGAACCTTGGATCTTACCATGATCCATCGATTGAAAAAGACAATTGCGACAAAATGAATGTCCACATGGGGTGGTTACAGGTTCATACAATAACTTCAAACATAATATACATTCAAAGTCGTCATAATGCTGTAATTTTCGACGTTTTCCATTTTGAACAGAACAACCTGAAATTCTCTCTAAATCCTTAAAGAAGTTCTGAAGAGAAGAGCTAACACATAAAAAATACATCAGAGAGTCAATGACATCTAAGACAATATTAAATTAAGCAATTAAAAAACTCCAGCACAAATATACTATACACACATACCTATGGGGGTCAACTTGCAAGCCTTGAAGAAGTGTTTCCCTTCCCTCATCGTATAGATCGAGCTGTAAGATAGAATTGACATGAAGGTAATGATGATCAAAAGTAAGATATTTTTATTATAAAATATAAAATTGAAAGATTAGATTGCATTGGTATACTTGGACGAAACATTCACCCTCACTACATAACATTGCTTGTAACCATCCTCTCACATGATTAAAACCAAACGAAAATAATTTTAATTAAAAAACAATTTGTTCTTACTTACCAACACGAGAGCATTCGCTTTCAGAATATAAGATTTAGCTGAATTACTCCTGACCTTGAGGACTTTCTCAGCATCCTTTAGTGCTAACTATATATATCACATTGGGAGGAAAACAGTTCATAAAAGATTATTAAACCATGATTTGACTTATAAACGGATTACCGCTGCATGTGTTGTAGGATCCAACCCATTTAATGGCTGGTATTCTGATTCCGAAGAAGATCGGCTCCTCAATAATTTACTAATCCTGCGTAGGAAAAACGATCCATCAACCAAGATTTCCCCCAAAATAGTAGGGTCTGTCTTCCTCAACAAAAAGACAAAACAAAAACAACCTCGAGAATGCAGCACTCCGATTACTCAAAATGACTGGATCTTCAGGTATAAACACTAGAGCCTTGGAATAATAACCAATGGCCTGAATCGACATCGAAACAAACATGCAAGGAAAAAAATAACAAGAATCAAATCGCAAATGCCAAAAAAAAAAAAAAATCCTAAATGACGGAATGACCTCACTTCGTCTACTTTGTTGTCTTGGAACGATTGATTCCCTTTCCTAACTATCTCCCTTGCTTGAATCAACTGATCCGGTGCAAGTCCAGTCGTATGTTCGTACTCCTCCTGCAAAAGAAGAAAGAATTCCCGAGTGATCAGACAAAATCAGCGAGTTGCCGGAAAGGGAAATCGATCGGTGAATACGAACGGAGATAAATTCCTCCGGAGATTCGAATTCGACATTGGGGAGGATTGATGAATTTTCCGCCATCGGAACCCGAACGACAGTTGCTCTGCTTCTTTGTTTGAGTTGACTGTGTTTGTTCAGTTTTACTGTTTGTTAACAAATACTGGTTGTTTTTGTAAGTTACTGTTGTTACAAAATGTAAATATCAAAAGTATCCAATTTATTTTTAAATATTATTGTTGGTGTGTGTATTTTGTTCTAAAATCTAAATTGGTACCTCATTCTAACCTTATTCGGCTATTCTATAAAGAAACTTGGTTCTTTAATGATATATGGTCAGAGCCTGAGGGGGCTCCTTTAATAATGTATTGGATGGAAAATGCAAATTACCAAATAATATTGATTTTATTTATTTATTTTTTTAAATTTACTAAATATATTATGAATTTGAGGACGTGTACAAGTTTCCAACTTTCGATTCCATCTTTTCTTGAGGTGAGAAATAAGAGATGTGTACTTTTTGTTTAACCTGACACACATTCTGTACGGTTCACATTCTCAACTCGTCCAACGACTAAGCTTGTTGAGGGTTTTTTAATAATTAAATAATATGTATATATATTAATTGATAATGATTATTAAATAAATTAAATAAAAACTTAAATATAGATATAGATATTTAAAAAAAATAATAATCAGATTTTAGATCAAATTCAGAACCAAATCTTCTAAATCTCAAATCATTCCAACCTTAATCATCTGACATAACGTCGTGTACACCGTCACTCGTCGTTACGATTTCCACATTCCAGACGGATTTCATCCTCTCTTGCCGCATTGAACACTCAACTGAATAGCTTAACAACAATATTCAACTTGGGCTAAGACTCAATATCAGAGATTTACTCCCACTGCTTTAGCCTTGGATACCCAAGATTCAATATCTAGTCTTTAGTCTTAGGAAGAATTTGAGTTTCCTTAGACCCTTTATGTGAAAATCATTCTTTAATTGATCTTTTCATTTTGATATAATCGTGTTATCACTACCTACACCAATAGATGTGTAATATTGTCACCCTCATTGTATGTAAACTGTCGACTGATCGAATTTCATTTCTATCAATTTTGATTTTAATTTTGCAAACCAATTTCGTGACGTTTGTTTCAAGCCATACAACGATTTTTTAAGTTTGCATACTCGTTTGTTATTTTGATCCGATAATCCCTGGGGTTGTTTCATGAATATTTTTTCATTTAAATTACCTTGTAAAAATGTATTATGTACATCCATTTGATGAAATTCCCATATTTTTGTCGACGCTATGACTATCATGGTTTTAATTACCGCTACCAATTTTGCAACTGGGGCAAATGTATCATCATAATCAATTCCTTCTATTTGTCAAAATCCACTAGCGATTAATCTCGCTTTGTATCTTTCTACCGATCCATCACTTTTGTATTTGATTTGTAAAGTCATTTTGATCCAATTGGTTTACGATTCATCGGCAACTTCACTAAATCCCATGTTTTGTTTAACTTAAGGGCTTTTAATTTTTCAGTCATCGCTTCTTGCCATTTAGAATTTTCATTTACCTCTTGATAGGTGTTTGGTTTTTATTGGCTTCCAATTTTGTTTAAAAATTGTTTATGTCTAGTTGTGAATTTGTTATAATTCAACTTTTTATGAATTGGATGTTTGGTGCTATATTTTTTTGTTACTGTAGAACATATGAAATCATCATACTTGTTGGGCGCACTACAACTCCTCTTGAGGTTTTTTCTAATATTCGTATCTAATGTTATTTTTTGGGGGTTTTCAATGTCATTTACATTATCTTTTTGGTTATCTAATTCATTTAGTGTGTGATACTAGCTTGTTTGCACATTCTATCGAACTCGTGCACTTTTGATTATCGCTTCGATCGATGTTTATTTTTGTCACCAATGATGTTAGTGTATGTGAATCAACATTATTATTCTTTTCCATATCTGGTATTTCCCCTTGAATTATAGATGTTGATTCTCGATTTCTATAATCAATCTGAAAATAATCTTCATAATGTATTGCTATATCATTTGTTGAAAAGAGATTTTGACTTTCAATCTCAATTTTATCTATCCAAGTGAAAGGGGATTTATGATCAAAAATCATAACCTACAAATAATCCATGATTCGATCTCTGATCAAATTTATCCTTTTGATGATTGTTGTAGTAATAAGCTTCGCAACCAAAGACTTTTAAATCGTTATAATTTGGTTTTGATCCATATAACTTTTCGTATGGCATTTTGTTGCCTAATTGTTTTGATGACAATCTGTTAATTATATGCGTCGCACATAATATACAATGGCCCCAAAACTTGATGGGTATTTTCGATTGAAATCTTGTCGCTCTCGCTACTTGTAGCAAATGTTGGTGTTTTCGCTCTGTCACTCCATTTTGTTGTGGAATGTATGCGCAAGTTAATTGATGGGTTATTCTAAGTCCGGAAAATAACATTTTCATCCTTTCATTTATAAATTCACCTTCATTATCCGATTGGATAATTTTGGACGTTGTATGAAATTGATTTCGAATGAAATTTAAAAATCGATATGTTTTATCAAAAACATCAGATTTTGAAATCATTAAAAATATCCATGTATTCCTACTGAATTCATCAACAATAGTAAAAAATATTTGTGACCATTCATTGATTTAATTGGGAATGGTCCCCAAACATCCGTATGCAATTTATCTAAAGCATTCATGTTAAAAGTTAAAACTCTTGCTTTCATAAAATGACAATCTTTTAAGTTTAACCAAATAACAAGAATGGTTGTAACCACTCAAAATACTTAGAAGCTTGTTTTTATGGACATGCCCCAATCTACTATATCAAGTGTCTAATGTTACTACATTAATTATAACATTAGTAATTTGCTTCTGCAAAAAACATAAACTTCTTTTCTTTCTTCACTCTGCCTAATCAGTTTGTTCGAATTCATTTCCTGAATGATACAAGATTTGGCATTGAAAACAACATTATAATCATTAAATTTAGTTAATTGTGCAATGGAAATCAAATTTATCAAAAAACCAAGGACATAGCATACGTTTTTTTAGATACATGTTATTATTGATTTTAACACTTCCTATCATGTTAATCTCCTTAATAGAACCATTAGGCAATCTAGCCATTATTAAATATCCAGATTTAATTATTTTTCTGAAATAATTTCCTATTTCCTGACATATGGGTTGAAGCATCTGTATCTAGTATCCATTTATCTAAATAATTGATATCATTTGAAATATTCACATTAAAACATAAATTTATACCTAAAGATGATGATGGTTTTATCATCTCTTGAAAAGCCTTGACTTGATCCGAGGTAAACCCATAGTTGTTGTAATTAGCAATCGCTCTATCATTCATTTGGACCATATTTGCTTACGCTTTTCCCTTATCTTGATTCCCAAATTTGTTTCCTTTAGGATACTCCACCAGTTCGTAGCATATGTCTTTAGTGTGACTGTACCTCTCACAGTGGTCATACCAAAGATCAGTGTTTAACTTCCTACCATTTCTCCCAAACTCAGTATAGGCCTTGTTTTGATTCTTCTGTTGGTTGCTTACTTGTTTTTTCTGATGGTTTACCTTTCTAGCTTGGTCAGATTGCACATAATAGACGTTTGCTACTTCGATGCTCTTTCTTTTGTGAAAGCTTCTGTATTTCTCATCTTGCTGAATAAGTGCAAAAACCTTACTCAGACTCGGTAAATCTTCACTGGATGAGAGCATTTGTCCTCTTATTGATAAAAACCCTCATTAAGACCAAGTAGAAACTGTAACACTCTATCCTCTATTAAGATTATTAAGTATCAATATCTATTTAAGTTTAGTTTAAATTAAGTTAGTATTATGTAAAAGGCCCAACTCAGATGTTGGCCCACTAGAAATTAGGGTTATAGTATAAATACCAAAGTTGTAATAAACAATTTACTTTTAATTCCAATATTCAAATCCTAAACCCTACTTTCGTCTCCCAATCGTCGGCTCCTCCTCTCACCGCGACTCTTGGTCGCCGAACCCTAAAAGCCAAACGCTGCTCACACTCTACTCCGGTCTCGTTCAATCTTCATGGTATCAGAGTCTCGTGGAGTGCTGTGCTGCTGATCTCACTGGGAAGCCTCCGAAACCTTCCTGGTTCAAATCATCTCGACTCCGTCAGGACTCCGACACTCCGACACTTCAAACAACTAAGTCTGGTATACCTAAAGAGCTCATTAGTTCTTCACTTGTGATAATAAATATCTAGATGTTATGAGGGTCATGCATGTTGAGCCTTCATGGTATCAGAGCCTTCATGGTATCATGCATGTTGAGCCTTCATAAGCCGATATTTCAGATCTATGTTGTTATGTGTTGCATGTCTCCACACGTTACTTCTTATGCCATTACTAAGTATAAGATCTCATATAAAAATGAAAATCACTAATATATACATATATCAGATCATGCTATATTCATGTAAATATGAACCGATACATATAAGTCATTGCTATTTGCTGATCATCAACAATAAGCACACATACTCTTCATGTAAAATACTAATTGATAGATTAGTCTACATTAATATGATATCTATACATCATACACTTGATTGGTATTTAATACATGCATTTACACACAATATATTCAGTAGAACACACTTAGTATCAAATAATATGTCACACCATAATTTAATGATGTACTTCATATCAAATAATATATTTCATAGTAGTTATTTAATCTGTTATATAATATACCATGTTAGATGCATGTTAATCGAAATAAATATTTATCTTATAATGTTTCCGCTGCTATCCAAACACTCTAACAAAAACGAAAGTGGATCACTAACCACTGACCAAATCAAATCACTCAATCTAAATTATATTTTATTATCTATGATTCATTCAAGATCAGTAAATATCGAATTGATTTTATCTTATGATCATAAAAAATGTCACAGAGTCATAGATATGTCAGGAACTGAGGATGTTCAGCAGAATGTCCCTTCTGGCCAGGTTGTTCAAACAACACAAAAGAAACCACTCGGTGGCCCCTTGTTTGACCCAACCTCCATTTACTTCTTCAAATCCACAGATTATGGTCCCCCAACCATAATTAATATCCTACAGGGCAGTCAGAATTATTATCCCTGGAATAGGGAAATGACAACAATGCTAATCACCAGAAGAAAGCTGGGATTAATTTGTCAATGGAGCTATAAGAGAACCATCTATGAATGAAATGGAAGAGCATGAGGCCTGGATAACATGCCATGGAATTATAAGGCAATGGATATGGAGCTCTGTCTCACAGGAGATAGCCTCTCAAATCATGTACACAGACGATGCCTCTATAATATGGGCTGATCTAAGAGATCAGTACCGACAGTCCAATGAAACTCATCTGTTTCAGTTAACACAGGATATTGCTCTACTCCAACAGGGTTCTAACTCTGTTTCTAAATTTAGTGCTACCCTTAAGACTATGTGGAGAGAAGTTGATGCATATGGTGAGGTACCCAGGTGTAGTTGCATCACATGCACCTGCAATGTGAATGGGAGAATTAGTGAAAGGGAAGAGAGACTAAAGGTAAGGAAGTTCTTGATGGGTCTGAATGATAATTTTAGGCAGATAAGGTCAACCATCCTATCTATGGATAAGCTCCCCATCTTTGGGAAGGTATTTTCAATGGTTATTCATGAAGAAGCCCAACAACAGTTGATCAACAACACCACCAATACCACTCAAGGCTTTGCCTTCTACTCATCTAAGGGAAAGGCACCCTACCAGACAACCAAACCCACAAGTAATCCATCTTCTTCAACACAAAGAAAAAAGCCTCCTACCCCAACTGAACCCATCTATTATAGAAGTGGCAAACAAGTGAACACAAGGTACTACTGCTTCCACTGTGCTGCATTTGGGCATAGTGATGAAAAATGTTTTAATCAGCATGGATACCCTTCCAGGAACACTGCATCTGCCTCTAGGGCCAAACCCACCACTCCAACAGCAACTGTGATCAATAAGCCACAAGCCTCTGCCAACTGTGTAAACTCTGAACAAACCTGGTCAGCTTGGGACAATGATGAGAAGAAGCCAGAATCTCCTGATAATCCTATTGGTCCTTATGGCTTCCCCCTCTACTCTGAAAAGTATAATTCAAAGCCCCTGCCCAAG
>LFYR01001430.1:1144924-1157397 GCA_001185155.1 Zostera marina
GGTAATGCTAATAATGTTTTTTTAAATTACTCAAACACATACTGGATCATTGACTCAGGTGCATCAGAACACCTGAGTGGAAATGAATCATTATTTTTAAAACTCACAAAGTGTGATCCATTCAAGATCTCACTGCCAAATGGGGACAGCCAAACAGTGTCCCAAAAGGGTGATATATCTATCTCACCTGATATCACATTGGAGGATGTATATTACATCCCATCCTTTCAAGTAAACTTGCTATCTATCAGCAAGTTAACACAACATGATACTTATTCAGTACAATTCTCTAAATCATGTGCATTCATATATGACAAGGTTCAGATGAAGGAAGTTGGTCAGAGTAAAATGAAGAAAGGGCTATACTATCTGCCACAGACCAGTGGTGGAGATCATTTTGCTGGTGCCATAACAACATCAACTTGGCACAAAAGATTGGGTCACACTTCCAGTGATAGACTCAAATACATTTTAAACAATCTTAATTTAGACTTTAAAAATACTACTTTTGATAAATACTGTGACACATGTCATTTTTCTAAACAACCTAGGAAATCATTTCCATTGCATGCATCTATAACTAAGCATGCATTTGATCTACTTCACATGGATGTGTGGGGGAACTTTCACACTCCAACAGTCCATGGGAAGAAATATTTTTTGACTGTGGTTGATGACTATACTAGATATACTTGGACTTATTTAATTGCTATGAAGTCTGAATGTTTTATTATTTTTAAAGATCTGTATGCCCTCATCAAAAACCACTTTGACATATCTGTCAAAGCTATAAGAACTGATAATGGTGGAGAGTTCTTCTCTTCAACCATGGATGAATTCCTAAAAACAAATGGAATCATCCATTACTCTAGTTGCCCCCATACACCACAACAAAATGGTGTGGTGGAAAGAAAACACCAACACCTCCTAAATGTAGCAAGGTCACTGAAGTTACAATCCTCACTACCAATTGAATTGTGGGGATACTCAGTACTTCAGGCAACCAAAATCATAAATATGTTACCATCCAAGGTAACACAGAACATATCCCCATATGAGCTCATGCACTCTAGGAAGCCTGACTATGAAGGTCTAAGGACCTTTGGCTGCCTATGCTATGTAACTTGTCTTGTTAAAAAGGACAAGTTCTCCCCCAGAGCAAAAAAGTGCATATATCTAGGTCCATCTCCAACCCAAAAGGGTTCAATAGTATATGAATTAGATGCCCACCACATCTCTACAAGTAGAGATGTGACCTTTTATGAGGATGTATTCCCTTTAAATAAGGATGAGGAGAAAACAAACAATCAGATAATAAAGGAAAATCAAATCAAAAATTCAACAACTAATACTGATCTCTCTGAGACAGACCAAAGTGAGTATATCTCTGATGATTCAGACACAAATTCAATTTCATCAAATTCTGAACTTTCAGAAGCAATACAAATAAACAAAACATGTGATTTGCCAATAGTACCTCTCAATTCAGAAACTAAACAAATATCAAATCAAACTTCAGATACTTCACAACTAGACTCAAGGTACCCAAGCAGGCAAAGAAGACCCCCAACAAAATTGAATGACTACTTCTGTTCATTTGCCACAAGCAAGGGCAAATCTAAAGGCACTTCATACCCTATGCATGATTACCTAACATACAAAAGGTTGTCTACCTCCCACACAGATTATCTAGACAAAATTTCTACCACCACTGAGCCAACATCCTTTAAACAAGCCAGTCAAAGCCCTGAATGGGTAAAAGCAATGAATGATGAACTTGCAGCTCTAGAACTAAATGACACTTGGGAAATAGTACCTAGACCAAAAGAAAGAAAGGTAGTTGGATCCATATGGGTATACAAAGTGAAACATAAATCCAATGGGCAAATTTAAAGACTAAAAGCCAGATTGGTTGCAAGGGGGCACACTCAGATAGAAGGATTTGATTACAAAGAGACATTCTCACTTGTGGCAAAGATCATCTCTGTCAGGACCCTCCTAGCAGTGGCCTCAATCAAAAGCTGGACAACATATCAAATGGATGTGAGCAATGCCTTTCTACATGGTGACCTATCTGAAGAAATTTACATGTCTCCACCTCCAGGGATGCTATCAGCAGATGACACCAGGGTTTGCAAACTAAAAAAATCTTTGTATGGCTTGAAACAGGCAAACAGGAACTGGTATGTGAAACTTACATCTGCCCTGACCAAATTTGGGTATACTCAATCTCACTCAGATTACACACTATTCTTTAAGTCAAATACTAAATCATACACTTGTCTACTTATATATGTGGATGACCTAATCATTTCAGGAGATGATGAATCTGAGATACAAAAATTAAAAGAGTATTTACATCTTCAATTTCATATAAAAGATTTGGGCAAGCTCAAATATTTTTTGGGAATAGAAGTCTCTCAATCCAATATGGGCATATTTCTATCTCAAAGAAAGTATGCTCTTGACATACTACATGATTTTGGTCAATTGGGTTCATCACCATCCAAAATCCCAATGTCCCATAACAATAAAAATTCTGAGAATGATACTTTATTAAAAGATCCATCAACTTATAGAAAGCTGATTGGGAAATTGTTATACTTAACAATCACCAGACCAGATATCTCATTTGCTGTTAGTCACCACAACCAATTTTTGGCAGAACCAAAACAATCACACTTCAATTCTGCCATAAAAATACTAAAGTACATCAAAGGTACTCCAGGTAAAGGTATTTTGTACAGAAGAGATGCACCTCTACAACTAGAGGCTTACTGTGATGCAGACTGGGCAGATTGCCCTAATACCAGAAGATCTATAACAGGTTACACGATCCTCTTAGGTGGTTCAGCCATAGCATGGAAATCAAAGAAGCAAACAACTATCAGCAGATCATCTGCTGAAAGTGAATATAGAGCTATGGCATCAACTGTATGTGAAATAATGTGGCTACACTATTTTTTGAATGATTTGCAGGTAAAACCATCAGGAAAGACAACATTGCACTGTGATAACATGGCTGCAATCCACATTGCAACAAATCCAGTGTTCCATGAGCGAACCAAACACATTGAGATTGATTGCCATCTAATTCGTGACCATCTTCAAGCTGGATTATTCAAATTACAACATGTCTCTACAACATCACAAGTAGCAGATATTCTAACTAAACCAGCAAGCTTGGAATCATTACGCAATCTACTACCCAAGCTGGGACTCTATGATATACACTCTCCAGCTTGAGGGGGGGTATTAAGAATATCAAGTATTAGCTTAGTTTAGTTTAGTTTAATTAAGTTAAGTAAAAGGCCCAACTCAAACGTTGGCCCATTAAGGAATTAGGGTTATAGTATATAAAGCAAAGTTGTAATAAACATTTCTTAACTTTTTCCATTTTATTCAAATCTAAAACCCTACTCCCTTCTCCCAACCGTCGACTCCCCTCTTCACTGCGACGCTTGGTCGCCAAACCCTAAAGATCAGACGCCGCTCACGCTCTACTCCGGTCCTGCTTCGTCTTCACCCGGACCTATGAACTTGATTCAGTTTCAGAAGGAAAATATCTAGAGACCCAAACCTATAAAAAATCTAGATTTGGACGGGCGACACAGACGACAGACGTCTACGGCGGAATCTTGCATTTATCTCGGCCCTAATTTGGTAGCTTGGATGTCGGGCAAACAACCGACGGTATCTCGATCCTTCGTCGAGGCCGAATATCGGGCGATGGCGTACGCAACAGTAGAATTCAGGTGGTTTTGTCATCTCCTCCGAGAATAAGGTGTTTGACTGCCTCGTGCACCACAGATCCTTAGTGATAGCAAGTCCACACTCTTCATGGTGAACAACCCGGTGATTCAGGCCAGAACACGACATGCATATGGAGATTGACTACCATTACGTACGTGAATTTGTGGCTAACAAGACCCTCCAGGTTAAAAGAACTAATTGATCAAAATAGACACCCCTATTGTCTTCCTCGTGTAGAAGATCGACGATGGTCGGAGATATTGTCGGAATGTCTTTGGAAGATTTTAAAAGGAGAAGAAGGTAAATCAGTTAAATTGTTAAATCTTATTAACTGAATGAATTATTACATTGGTTTGTTTAAGTATTTATAATGTTTATACTTGAACTTTAACTGTATTAACTGTTCATTACATTGTATTTAACTATTTATTAGACTAAGTCCATCATCATCATCTTGTTGAGCTTCATTAATCCAGTAAGCTTTTGATATTGAAACAATTGTTAGCATAACCCTGTTAAATACAATATTCTACATGACTAAATATAATGTTAGAGAAAACAGTTATTAATGTATCATGTTATTAATTAACCTAATGTTAATTAAAGAGTGCACATCAGATGCACATTGTACACTTAATTAACCACTTAATTAATTTTTAAACATCGATAGCCTTTTTTGCTAATCATCTACCACTCTACTTACACTCTGCTGCATGCCTATATACCTAACTGAAAAAATCTGATTGTCATGCTAGTTACATAACTCTCTATTTAACCCAACCCATTAAATCTATCTTCCACAATCAAACCAAGACATCGTCTTCTTTCTCCTTCCTTCTTCTCCCTTATACCCTCTTTTACCTTCTACCGGCTTCACCCTTCTACCATCGTTACCCTCTCTCCTTTCAAACCCTTCTACTATCCTAACCCTTCCATCGTTTTCATCCTTCGACTGTCTTCCCCCTTCAACCTCCTGACCATTGGAACATTGTCTTTCTTCGACACTCGTCTTCCTTCTACTTTTGTCTCCCTGTTTCAATCCCTGCCTTAATTATCTCAAAGAATCTAAACTTTTTCCCTAACTATTTTGTAGTTGGTTTCTCTTTCCTTTCGTCTGGTTAAACAGTAGCATGTATCTTTGGGCTGTTGTATTATGCGATCGTCGATTTTTTTGTTTGGTTCGTTCTCCTGTTTGGTGGCTACAGTCGTTTTGGTGTTCT
This sequence comes from Zostera marina, assembly GCA_001185155.1. Lineage (NCBI taxonomy): Eukaryota > Viridiplantae > Streptophyta > Magnoliopsida > Alismatales > Zosteraceae > Zostera > Zostera marina. The sequence continues at coordinate 1,149,898 of LFYR01001430.1, forward strand.
TCGTTTTTGTCCATTTCGAATCAGACGCTATTCCCTAAGTCGATAATTTTTTATCGTTATCGGTCTTCGTTTTTCGTTTACGTCGGTGTCGTTCAACGTTTTTCATCTTCCGTCGTCGTCGTCGTCGATTTATTTTCCTGTCTAAACTAACCAAAACTATGCGTTATGTGTATCCCGTTTCTATCAGGTTATTGGTTCCTTCTCATTGATCATATTCTACTGGAATTTTCGTTGAATTTTTAGATTTTACGGTAATTTAATTTTCTAATCTGCCAACATTGTATTAGTTCTTTCTTTCGATATTTATGTGTCATTATTTTAGTTTGTCTTTGATAAACTCACATTCAACAGGAAAGCATTGTTACAAGATATACACAACAGAGTAGATCGAGAGGACGGCGAGGAAGTCGATAGAGATGTACCTGATAACGTCGACGGATACTGGAAAGATGCAGACGACATGCTGGAAGATGACGGCGTGGTTGATACTTCAAATGACGTAGAAATGGAAAGAAGACCTAATTCAGATGTGGAAGTATTTAATAAAGAGCTGGGAAGAGGTAAACGAGCCAGGCGGGCTCCAGGGATTATCTCTTAATAAAATTATCGACATTTGTGCCTCCAAACAAGAGGACACAGTCCCTCTTGGTAGTTATCATCTCTCATTGCTATTTTTGGTGCTTTTGGCTTGGATATATTGGTGCTTGCAGATCAAGGGCGGATTCACCATCTATCAGTCTTGCTTGTTTTTACTTTGGTTAATGTTGGTGAGTGGGCTTGCCGGTGTGGGCTCGCCGTCCAACCTAGTGCAGGTGTTCCTCCAAGAATTCTCTCAACCCCTTCCCCTGTTAGACCAGGGGAAGTATTTGTAGCCTTCCCTTGCTGTCCTTGGGCCTCGTGGGCTCCAAGTATTTATATCTGTTGGTTTTTGTCTAACTTTTTAAATTTTCTGTGGTCGTCATAGTTGTTCTCAACCTTTTTTTTACCAATGGATTTGGTCTCAGTTCCTTCTGCTTCATCCGATCCCCCTGGTGCTTTTCTACAAATTTGTCAAACTTTGGATACGATATGTCCTATGACTTGTACCTCTGATTATTTTATTCGTGAATCGATCACTCTATTTGGTCATAAAATCGCTCCAACAGTTCCAAAACCATTTTCTTGCTTACATAGTCATAATGTTTCCAAGATTCCACAGAAACGAAAACACATTCAAACAATCAAAGGTGTTACAGTGTTAGAAGTTGTTAATACTGACGGTATTGAGTTCATTATAACTAACTATTTTAAAAAAACTATTATTAAATTATTTTTACTAATCTTTCCGAGTTTATATTAATGATATATCTTAATTTTCTGAAAAATCGTATTTTCATCTGCCTTGCTCATAAAATGTCAAATTTTATTATTTTTCAGATGACAAATTTCTGTCATTTTCTATTACCTTTCTATTTCTTTTCCATTACACATTAAATTAATTGATTAACATTTGAATATAATTTATTTACTCCTTATTATAATAGGGTCAGCTTCAGGTGAGAACCTGAAGCGTGAGAACCCGGTGAGAACTTTCAATCCTAGCCCTTCATCTACATCCAACGATCATTAATTTAGTTCATTATATATATTTTTTGGGGGAAGATTCCAATGCACAATCTTTATTTTTGTCATTATTCACTAAGAATATCCCTTTGTCCAATGTGTTTTGTCACCATTCACATCTACTTTTCTCACCTACTTTACACTTTTACTTTTCCCCTTCTCTCTCACTCACGTTTCCTCCCCTTCCTTCATCCCCTTCTTAAACTCTATTTCCTCTCATTCCTTATCTCTAGTGTCTTCTTCCATTTCTATTCTTCTATATATCCTCTAAAAAAAATGGTCATCGGATCTCCTCTAATATTGCTCGGGTTTGCTGTCCGTTTTTTTCCCCACTCTGTTTCATTTCTCATTTAGGTATTTTCATGAATTGGGTTTGCACTATTTTCTACATTCATCTTTAATCTCTTTCACAGTCAACAGTACATAGTGCACTACGTACAGTACATAGTGCACTGTTAATATTCGACACTAACATTCGATCACGCATCGTACTAATTGCATGAGTGTAGTGAACAGTACTTTTATTGTACATAGTGCATTGTGCATAGTACATAGTACATAGTGCATAGTGCATAGTACATAGTGCAAAGTTAATAGTGCATAGTACGTGGTCCATATCACCATAGTTCAGTGCTCATTGTACATATTGCATTGCATAGTGCAAAGTGCATAGTGCATAATACATAGAACAGGGATGCACGAACGAGGGGCGTCCATCCTAAAAATCAGAGAGATTCATTTCCAATGATGATCAATATGCCAAAACAAAGATCGTGCTCTATCTCTGGAATGAAGGGACATGACAAACGTTCATGTCCAACGAAAGATCACATTTATCAACAAGAGTAAGAAGAATCATAGAAATCACATGTAATTTGGATATTTTTCATTGCAAATCTATGTAATTTATACATTATATTGAATGACAACTTGTTTTTCAAAGTTAAGCAAACAATATTGATACCCCAGGTTTTTGCATAAATTATAATCATACAAACAAAACAACTATTCATAATACCCTAGTACAAAAACAAATATACAAAATTCTAAATATCAAAACATCTCAATCGTCAAACGTTGCCATCATACGTATTCCATCTAACAAAGACCACTTTGCTGCATTCAAATCTTTGTCTATTCCATATCCCACATGACCTAAAGCTAACGCCTCAATTGCCAACAACATTCGCAAACCATTATCGTCATCTTTACATTTAACCTGTGTGAACCTCGGCTCAACTATCCTATGCCATTCCTTTTCTTCGAATTTGTCAAATCGTAATGTCAGGTACGCATTCATCCAACCAGCCTACATATTGCAACAAGTATTAACCACTAAAAGCAATGCATAAAAAATAACACAGAAAATTACTGATATTTGCATTTTTGTCAATACCACTCGAAGAAATTCACGATATTGTTTGGCTTCATTCTTCCTAGAGTTATAGTGCGTCATTGTGCAACCATCAAAATTTACTGCTAGAAGAAATGATGGACCGATAAACCACGATTATTGAAAATTATAACTCATTTAGATTATTGGAAAAGACTGAAAAAACAAACCAAACACTAGGGCAGACACACACCATATTTCAAAAATACACTTTTCTTAGATTGAAAAAAACTATTTTAGATAGGTTACTCAACTATCTGAACAATGCACCTAATCAAATTCCAAACTACAAAAGTGTGAAAAACACAATGGAATATGCAAATATAGATTACGATCTGTTTCATTGAAATACATTTAAATTTATGACTACACATTGGGGAAAAATAGGTGTACACATAAGAGTATAGAAGTACAAAAAAAGGACCAAATATTGTTAGACCCATAAACCAAGATTAGGGAAAAAATAAACTCGTTTATTAGTGGAAAACTCTTAAACAAACATAAGAAACGTTGGGCAGAGACACCACAATGATCCTGGCAGATATGCTAGTCAATTACCAAAAAATTATTACCTAAAAATTTTACAGTGCATAGTGCAAAAAATTTCCTTAAATCGTCTGTTACCAAAAAATAAAAGTAGAGAAGAAGAAAAAAACAAATTACAGAGGAAATGCTAGTCCCATAAACCACGATTTTTTTTATAGAGTATGAAAAAGTCTAGAAACCCATAAACCTTGGCAGAGCCACCACAATGAAAAACGAAAACTAATTTGCAATATTAAAAATTTTCGGGAAGAAAATGATATCACCTAGGCGTCAAGGAGGTAAAACTAAGACGAACGATTTATTGAATCTTTGAAAGGAAGGTATAAAAACTATTGGAAGAATCAAAAAAAAATTCGACAGATTGAAGAAGAACATAAAATGAAAACACAAGAGTAAAGAGTAAAGACTGGACTTTAGGAAACACACCGAAGATTGGACAATGGAGACCTTGCCGGTGCCTTCCCGTTTCGATCACCACTTGTATTCGATCACCACTTGAAGACGATGAGAAGGAGTATGAGCAGAAAAACGCGCCGCTGCCTAAAAACCGAGAGAGAAATAACAACGATGGGGAGGTGCTAGGGTTGGAGATTAGAAAACTTTATGGAATATCTATTTCAACAACACCCTACCGTCCGCCGGTCAGTACGATGTACACTGTACTATCGCTGCCGGTGTGTCATAAACTGAGCATCAAGTATGCAATTTCACTCCAACGGTTACAATTCAAAGGCATTAAATGAATGGCTAGGATTTAGTTCGCACATAGTGCGCATATAGGGGTTCTCACCAGAAGCGCTCTGTATTATAATAATATTTAACCTCTATTACTATTGTTAAGTTGATAATTATACTCTATTACTAGAGTATACAAGCAATTATTAATTTTTTTAATTTTTTTTGATTCTGTTAAATTGTTGTTACTTCTTGATATAACAGTTTTAATTAATTTTTATTTTTTTTCTTTGTTTTATTTAATGACAGATTCTTCTCCGCCGGAAGAAACTCTTCCAATTATTAATCATCCATCTACCTTAATGAAAAGTCAGTCTTGTAATATTTATCATTTATCTTATTCTAATATTTTGAGAATTTTAATATTTTTTTTGGATATTTTACTATTATATATCTTTCAACCAAAACGTAAACCATTGTCCATTTTATATTATTAGGACCTAAATTGAAGAGAAAAAATTCAATATCATTTGAAGAGCAATGTTCATATCTCAAATAAATTTGTCAAAAGTTGTTTCCTAATAGTTATGTTTGAGGTGCTAAGAATTGTAAGTATCTTAACTGTTTTTTCAATTAAATTCAATTAAATCGATTTTTTTGTCTTATAATGGATTGCAATTTCCTGTTATCGCAGTTCATTGGTTAGTTCAATTTCGTTGTTGTTTTAATGGATATATGTCCACATTAAATGATGTTCGTGATATTCTTCCTCCGGCATTTTTCAACAAAATTAAGACTTTAGGATTTGATCAATTTTTTCAATCTGCTGATTTGAATGTTAATTCGTACCATTTGGACGATTTGGTCGGTAGATATATTGGTAATTACCAATTTCACCTTAAGGATAAAATTCTTAGGGTTACACCGAAAGACATTGGGTATATATTTTCATTACCATTTTCTGGTGCTATAATCCAAGTTGTTAGAACAGATGATATTGATTATGCTACTCCATTATGGCGAAAATACTTCAATGTCAAACAAGTTACTAGGTGATTTATTTTTTACTTTATTTCTATTTAATCAAAAATTTTTAACATACTTCTTCTAAATTACCACTTACAGTGCTATGGTTAAGGATGTATTTAGATATGTTGTTCTATCTATGAATTTCGAAGAAGAGAATATTAATGACATTTGTCGCGTTTGGTTTTGCCTATGTTTCTTGACTCTTACCTCCAAAACCATGATTCCATTAAAGTTATTTTATTATCTAAAGAAATTGGAGGATATTTCTAGTCTGAATTGGTCTCAATATATATTTGATCACATTTTTAATTAATAATACGAAATCTGCCTGCTATTTCGTTCGTCATCGTGAGAAAACCAGTGACAGAGTTGATGAGTACATTCACGGATGCGCATTCTTCTTTAATGTAAGATTTATTTATTTTTTAATTTTTTTTAATTTATTTTTGAAAACTCGTGTTTGAATAATCTCTTATATTCATTTTGTAGATATTTTTGTGGGAACACACAACACTATTTCGTCGTAAGTCACCATAGAATTGTTTTATATTTCAAAGATATAAGGGAATTTTGAAGAAGAAAAAAAAACGTACGATAGCGTCTCTTAACAATAAGGAGGTAATCAAATATTATTCTAATATTTATTGAATTTTATCAATAAACTTATTTTATATGTGTTTTTACAAGTTTCTAATTTTCCTCTATCATATAAGAGTTATGGACCACCACCAGAGGTGTAATATAATTTATTAAGTATTTAAATAGATAATCTATGATTTCTTTATCTCATTTATTATTTCTCATATTTAATTTTCACTTTTTATGTAATATTTTATTTATCATATGTTTATGTAATATTTTGTGTTCTCATTATTTTAATCATTCAATGTAGAACATATCATCTAAATTTTCAAAGGAATACACTAGTACATTAATTCAACCGCCTCTACATCAATTTCTTCATTTTAGGAAAAGGAAGAAAAATAATTTTAATCATAAGGTTGTATTCTATCTATATATGATTTAATTAAATACTATTATAATTTTTTTCAAATTTACATTTCTATATTTCAGTTTGATAAGTCGAAAGTTAAAAATCATACTTGTTCCTCAGGAGGTAATCCTGTATTATATTTTATGTAACAAAATAATAAATACTTTACATATTAATTCTATTTATAATTAGTTGGAATTATAGTTTTACTAATTAGTTAGTTGTTGGTACCATGGACCGCGGACCGCGGCCCATGGACCGAACCGGACGGCCCAGGCGGACGGACGGGCGGGCGGACGAGTGGACGAACGGGGCTGACCGTACAAGCCCACGAGGCCCAATAACAACAAGTGAAGGCTATAAATACCTCCCCTGGCCCAACGGGGGAGGGGGTTGACAATTCTGGAGAGTGAACACTTGGGAGAGTTGAGGTTGTGAGCTTACACCGACGAGCCCACACACCAACAGTGGTGAACCTGACGTGAAAGAAATACATGGCGGCCGGAGAGAAGAGGATGACGAAGAGCAGTTACCAGGTGGGGGAGAGCTCCAAGCGACCCGAGCGGGAGCTGGAGGAGTATCGGCCGGAGCGACGTCACTCCCGGGACCGGTACTCAGAGGAAGTAAGGGCCAACGAGGAGTGGGACGACGAGGATAGGCTGCGTATGGAGCTCGAGGAGATCAGGTACGGCTGGGAGTCACCCGAGAGGCGCCGGCACAAAGGGGCGGCATCGCCACCGAGGGCCAGGAGAACGAAGTCCCGGTCGCGATCCCGGGAAAAAAGGAGGGAAGGTGGATCCGGATCGAGAACCAAGAACGTCCGACGCCGACCGCCGACCGCGGGCCAGCCAGAGCGTGCGGGGTAATAACTTCGGGGGACTGGAGAACGCCGATCACAAGGTTCATCTTGACAGGCGAAACGCCATCAGACCCGATGGAGGCCAGGAAGCTAAGGAACAGGGCGGCCTGGTTTGTAGTAACTCAGGATAAGCTATATCGACGGTCGGCAGCAGAAGAGGCCCCCCTGCGACTATGCGTCCCACGCGAGGAGGGGAGGGCCATCGCACGAAGCCTGCACGAGGGGGCAAGCGGAGCGCACCAGGGCGGCAGAGCGCTGGAGAAGCAAGTGGCCAGGCAAGGGTATTACTGGCCCGAGTCAATAAAAGATTCAGAGGAAATTGTTGGCCGATGCGACGCGTGCCAAAGGCATGCGAACGTCCAGAGAAGGCCGTCCACCTGGATAAGGCCGTAACGACACCGG
>LFYR01001430.1:1161987-1224104 GCA_001185155.1 Zostera marina
CCGCGGCCCATGGACCGAACCGGACCGGACGGCCCAGGCGGACGGACGGGCGGGCGGACGAGTGGACGAACGGGGCTGACCGTACAAGCCCACGAGGCCCAATAACAACAAGTGAAGGCTATAAATACCTCCCCTGGCCCAACGGGGGAGGGGGTTGACAATTCTGGAGAGTGAACACTTGGGAGAGTTGAGGTTGTGAGCTTACACCGACGAGCCCACACACCAACATTAGTTTGTTAAATAGGTGACTACAATCAACCGATTGAAATTCATTCGTCTTTTAGTAAGTCATGTAGTCTATTGATGCGAGATTTTCAATTACTGGATATTCAGTATTCCGAGCCTACTACTTCTACAGCTATTGATCTTAATTTGGATTATGTCAGTCCGATAAAGTCTATTGTTATTCCTACTAGTGACCATATGAATAATCTGGATTGTTGTAAAGAACATATATCTGATACTGCTATTACCATTATTGGCCACAGTAAGTCAGTTTCAGTATCCAAATCAAATTTTGAAATCATGTCAACATCTTTTCCATTAATTTCTAATCCGATGTCTATAGATCTTCCTCTGGGTATTCCATTGAATAATCTTAATCATTAGATATGTAATGAAGATTTAGTTACTTCAGTTAGCTACATTGATCTTAATGTGAACTATGTCAGTCCTATTAGGTCTATTGTTAGACTTAGTTTTGATCTTCTCAATATTCTAGATTTGTCTATACCGCAAATACCGATATAGACATTAAAGATTGCAGTAAGTTATTTTCAGTAAACGAATCCACAAATTCTATCAAATCAACAAATATTTTACAGCAGACCTTTATTACACCGACCGAGTCGAAGATTTGTTTAGATGGATCGACCTCTATTGCAACTCCCTCTAATTCTTCTGTTAATGACAATTGCAATACTATGAGAACTATTGCAAGATGTAACTCCGATGCTTTATTATGATTTCATATGTTCATATTTATAGATCTACTAAGCTATGTTATTGCTATAGTTAGTTACAAATTAGTTATTTATTTGCTGTATCCAATATACCCCCTTCCTCAAACTCGTGGGGGTTCTCCAACGAGCTTCTTTTGAAAATTGTGAAATAGTTGTGGTGGTAGAGGTTTTGTTAGTCCATCAACCCATTGTTCTTTTCCTGGAATGTGTTCTACCATTATTTCTCCGTTTTCTGATTTCTCTCTTACGAACTGTAAATCTATTGCGACGTGTTTCAATTTACAGTGTCCGATTGGATTTTTGGAGATGAATGTTGCCCCCATATTATCCGAAAGTATTTGTATTGGTTTCGGTGCACTGATCCCTAGTTCACTTAACATTAAGCGGACTGCTTTGACTTCCTGTGTGGTAACAGCGATAGCTCGATATTCCGCCTCCGTACTTGACCTTGCTAACATACTTTGTTTTCTTGACATCCAGGCCACTGGCGTTCCGTCAATAAACACCAGAAACCCCGTTCTGTTTTTTCTGTCGACTGTGTCTCCACCCCAATCGGAATCGCAGTATGCGGTTATGTTGAAGACATCTGATTTGTGGATTGAGATCCCATATTTTTGGGTCCCCGCCAGATATCTTAACACACGTTTTACCGCCTCCCAGTGCTTTGGTTTTGGAGATGCCATAGCTTGTGACAAAATATTAACTGCAACTTAGACATCTGGTCTCGTCATAATTATGTATTGTAGAGATCCCACAATACGTCTGTATTCTTTTGCGTTATCAATTTGTTTTTCTTCCGAGAAGATATCAAATCTTGCAATCATTGGCGTTTCCGTTGGTTTTGTGTTTTCCATCCCGCAACTTTTCAATAAATTTGCCAAATATTGGGACTGAGATAGATAAATTCCTCCTGTAAAGTATGAGACTTGAATGCCTAGAAAGAACTTTAGTTCTCCTAATATTCGAAGATATTCGAAGTGGAAATTCTTTATTTAGACTCGTGATTATCTCTTGTACTTTTTCTTCAATTGATCCGACGATGACGATGTCGTCGACGTATACGAACAAGAATGCTGTGAACCCATTTTGTTTTAGGATGAATAAGGATGGGTCTATCGGTGACTCCCTGAAGCCTAACTTTGTGAGAAATTTTTTTAACGTCTGAAACCAACACCTTGGTGACTGTTTTAAGCCATACAGTGACCTGTGGAGAAGACATACATGATCCGGATTTTTGGAGTCCACAAAACCAAATGGCTGAGTTACCACGATTCTTTCTTTAAGTTCCCCATGGAGAAATGCGTTTGAAATATCTAGTTGGTGCATTTTCCAACTTTTCGACACTGCTACAAGTAGCACTAATCGGATTGAGAGTGGGCGGATGACTGGGCTGAACGTCTCCATGTAGTCGGTACCTGGTTTCTGTCTCATCCCATTTGCCACCAATCTCGCCTTGAATCGTTCAATTGATCCATCTTCATTTGTTTTTATTTTGTACACCCATTTTGTATTTATCACGTTATCTTTTGTTTCTTTTGGTACTAGTGTCCAGATTTTGTTACGTTCCAATGCTTTGAATTCCGTTGTCATGGCGCTCTTCCACTCTGGGACTGTGAGTGCATATTTTGCTGACTTTGGAACCAAAATTTCTGTTGGAGCGATCGCGAGTGCGTACTTTGGGTTTGGTTTGTGTATGCCCATTGAAGCTCTTGTCACAATCTTTGATGTCCGTTGCGGTACCTCCTCAGAGTCGGAATCTGATTGTAATTCTTCTTCGTCATCGTTGAAATTGTCGGCAATGCTTCTTAGGATTGTTTCTTGATGGTTGTCTTGAATTGATGGACTGTCATCAATCTGACTTTGTGCGATTTGGCGCGGATTTACACCGGTCTGATTTTCATCCTCCAAGAGTGCTTCCGGGTCCCCCAAACTGTTGTTATTCGGACTGCCTACCGGATGTTCTTGGGTGCATTGATTCTGAATTTCTGTGGGTGATTCCCGTTGCACCAAAATTTCGTTATTATTATTTGATTCAATTATACCCAATGTTGTGGACTGTATCTGAACATTTGGTTTATTTCCAATTCGTCGTGAAATATTATTTTGGTCCCCAAAGTATTCTTTATTTGCTGTGAAGTCATTTTCGTCGAAAATTACATCTCTAGATGCATATGTTCTTCGGCTTTCCGGCTCTAGACATAAGTAGCAATTTTGCGACATTGAATAACCCACAAATATGCACTTAGCCGATTTTGAATTTAATTTGTTGTTGCGATATGGACGGAGGCACGGATAACAAGCACAACCGAAGACTTTAAACTGCTTATATTCAGGTATTTTCTTGAATAAAACTTCCATTGGGGATTTGTTCTTTAATAGCGGAGTAGGATTTCTATTGTAGAGGTAGCTTGCCGTAAGTACCCCGAAATCCCAGAATTCATTTGGTAACCCGGAATGCCGTAATAGTGTTACCGTAGTATCAATGAGATGACGATGCCTACGTTCCACTGTGCCCATTTGTTGATGAGAATATGGCGCAGCTAATCTGTGTGAGATGCCTAGTTCAGCCAGTCTTTGACCCAATTTTATATATTCTTTAGCGTTGTCTGACTGAATGGCTTGAATTTGTTTTCCGGTTTGTCTCTCGGCCCAACATCTGAATTTCTCAAATATTTTGTAAATATCCGATTTTCTTACCATTGGAAAGACCCAGTTGAAGGAGCTATTGGCATCTACGAAGTTTACGTAATAGTTGTAACCTTCGACTGATGTTACCGGAGCTGGACCCCATATGTCGGAAAAAATTAGTTCCAATGGCCGATATGTTGTATTACGGGAAGGATGTGGAAGACTATGTGATTTTCCCAGTTGACATGATTTACAAACAATCATTGGTTTATTATTCGACTTTATTACACCATTTTTCTCAAGTGTCAACATGTATCTAGAATTGAGATGGCCAAGTCGGCAATGCCAAATAAAATGTTCTACATTCTCACACAAGTTTATTGACCCTGCATTCATCATAGTCCTCATTGGAAGTTCGTATAGCCCTCCGCGAACTCCTCCCTCCAGTATGAGCTCCTTAGTAGCCAAGTCGTGAATCCTGACTTTCTGTGAATCAAATGAAACAGATACATTGTTATCGTTACATAACCGATAAACAGATAACAGATTTCTAGTCGCAGTTGGAACCAACAATAAATCTTTAAGTGCACAAGACGCCTTTGGAAATTTTGCAATACTTTCCCCGGCTTTTACAATTCTCAGAGGTGATCCATCGGCTGTAAATAATTTTTCTTTACCTGTGTAATTATAAAGAATTTGTATATTTTCACCTGAATTTGTAATGTGAGATGTAGCCCCTGAATCAGGGTACCACATTGTCATTGTGTCTTTTGAATTATTATGCCCAACTGCGTTAATTGACCCATGCTTTCCCCCATTAGACGGACCAGATGCCGATAGAGTTCGGTTGTGGTTAGGTGGGAACCGGGTCAAGTTAATCCGGTTGTAACAGTCTATAGCCACATGCCCCTTCTTTGAACAGATCTGACATTGAATATTATACCTTTGTCCAACACCTGATTTTGCGTCGTTCTTGGCCGAAAAATCGTTCCTGGATGTGTTTCTGGCCGCGACGTTAATCTCGCCGGAGTCGTTCCTAGAAGCCGCGATTCTCGCCCCAATCCGGATCTCTTGATCTATCAAGAGTTCGCCAAGCTCGGAGAACGTTAAATTAGGATCACAACGTGTGGTGATTGAAGTGACAAACGCCTCATAGTCGTCGTTTAGCCCTTGTAGTGTGCTAAGAATCACCTCCGATTCTTTCAACTTTTCACCGGTTGCAGCAAGACCATCTCTTAGAACTGAGATTTTAGCGATATATTCCTCCATTTGCATTCCCCCTTTTCTAATTGACTGGAGTTGCAATCGGAGATGTAGCTGCCGCGTTTGCGTCCCTGACGTGTATAATCGCTGCAAACATTTCCAGACGCCGACAGAAGTCTTGTATGCGGCAACTTGTGGTACTATTGTTGTTGAAATCCCGGTTAGAATCGAACTCAAGATTAACTGATCTTGTTGAATTGTTTCTGGTGTATTGAGGTTTACCTCCCCTTGTACATAACCTATTAACTCGAAACCGCGTAGCATAGCGGTGAATTGCGCCTCCCATGAAAAATAATTGCTTTTGTCGAGGAGTGCACACTTGATCGGCTTTGTGATGACTTTAAAGGATCTAGCCGATCCGTTGGCAGCGGAAGTGAATGTTGCCGGAGTTGTCATCGAAGAAAGACTTGTTGAATTTTATTTTCTCTCGCAAAAGAATCGCAAATTGCCGGAGAGGAAAAAAAAATCGCAAACTTGAACCACGGAAAAAAAATTGCAAACTTGTAGAAATCTGTTGACTTTGCAAATTTACCACGGAACGAAAGAACGCGTTGCGTTGCGGAATCTGTTGAAGAGCCGAAGAACGAACGTGTTGCGGAGAAGATCAGAAGACCGTGACCGCCGAATCTCGTCGAACGTGAACGAACAGAAGATCAGAAGATCGCCGAATCTCGTCGCGGATGAACGCGTTGCGGAAGAACGGAGCGAAGTCGCCGTTGCGGGAGAGCGGAGCGAAGTCGCCGTTGCGGAAGAGAGGACGAACGTGGAGAACGCCGAATTTCGTCCCGGAAGAACGCGTTGCAGATGTTGCAGACGCTGCAGCGAAGTTGGCCGATCAAGAACGATCGCCTAGCTTAACTGATACCATATGAGAACTATTGCAAGATGAAACTCCGATGCTTTATTATGATTTCATATGTTCATATTTATAGATCTACTAAGCTATGTTATTGCTATAGTTAGTTACAAATTAGTTATTTATTTGTTGTATCCAATAAATACACTTCTTTTTTCTTATCCTACTGCAATTCATAACTCCCCTGAATTTTGGGACTCAACAATACGTAGTGCGGAAGAGGTTGAGGCCATAATTCGTATAACCAAAAAATATACTTACGAAGATCTCTCTACTATTGCTAGATGCATCGACTTTTCTCCACGTATTTTAGTTCCAAAACCGTTTGCCTTGATCAAATCACCATATGAGGTACATAAGTTTATCTATTCAATATAAATTTTAAATTAATGCATTTTGTTATTTACACAATATAAATTTTGACTATCATTAATTTCAAATATTTATTCAATAAGTTTAATGAACAGAGAAAAGACAAGGAAATATTAAACCGCAAAGTACTAGATCATCAAAGTTAAACGAAACGAAATATTTAATGTTACAACAATCCTATGCCATTTTAGTTACATATTTTCATTTGTTTTTAATTATTTTTTACTTACTATTGATAAAATATTTTTGTAATTATTAATAGTTATAGATCAAGAAGATTTGTTGTTGACTTCAATACAACTAATTCATGTTTTGGCGAACATGTTGCTGATGTTATTAATCACAAAGTCTACGATTCTAACATATGTAAATTATGATTTATATCTAATATTTGTATTTTTATGTGTTCACAACGTTCGTGACATCCAATATCTGTAGTTTGTAGATTGTTACAATGCTATATATATTGGTTAGAGGGATGAAAGTTAAATGATATAATACATCATCCTTGATAATTTTGAAATCATATATTTTTGATGATACTGATGTACGCTGTTTGACTCAAGGTAATTCTGAAAATGCTGAATCCATCAGACTAAAAAGGTTTAAAAATGCAGTTATATCGTCAATGAAATTCTCACAGAAGTTGTTGAGATTTGTTTTTATCCCAATTAGAACGAATGATCATTGACATTTTCTAATATGGTATAAAGATGAGAATTTATATATTCATTTTGATTCAAATCATAAGGTTTTTGGGAAACAGAATCTTGAAGCATTTCTTCAATTAGTACGTTCTTTTTTATTAAAATGTTAGTTTACCATAATATCTGATGACTTATGTTTTAATAATTTCAGATTTTCTGGTTTAATCACTTTATTCGTGAAATACTGAATATCAAAAAACATCAAAGTTATCAATTACTTCGTTCAATTCCACAGAAGGAAGATGCTGCATGTAATGCAGAATTATACATGATTGAAGCATTAAGATCTGTTGTATATGGTGTAATGCAACATGAAAAGGCAAACACAAAGGATTTATTGCTTGAAGATTTATATTCATTAAATTGGACTAAAAAACAAATATCGAAGATTAGAAATGAAATATTTCAGACTTGTGCTTCAATGATGCACTATGATCCTTGGTAAATGTCTACATGTAAATTATTGTTTATGGAGTTGTGTCATTTGTGTTTGTCTTTACCTAAACATTTAATTTTCGTTTGTCTAATTTCTTTGTAAGACTTGAATCTTGAAAATGCTTTCTCAGGCCTTCTTTTGTAATTTCAGATACATTTTGCTTTGGAGTGCACATCAGATGTGTATATGCACCCCTACGCACAACAATTAGGATGGTACTTAATAGCCAAATAAATAACTTAAACGAGTCTACTACCCTACTAACATATTTACCTAGGCAAACTACTCTGATTAGTCATGTCATGATATTTTTGTCTATTTAAAAGAACCCAATCGATACTACCTCGTCAATTAAACCAAGATCTAACTTAATGCTACTTCTAAGTTTGTTTATTAATTTTTTGGTGATTCATTCTACAAGTTTACTAGTATGCTGAATTTTTCGTTCCGGTGTTCTGTTGTGTTACGCTTGTTGTTAAGGTGTCTAGTCTAGGACCTTTAAACTACAAAACCTATAAAGAATTATGATTTATGATTAACAGAAAACCTATTTCAATTTTTAATTAATGAAAATTATTTATTGAAACTAAGAAAATCTAAATCTCAACGTCTAAATGAAATCCAATGGTCATCCCAGTTTGTGCACACTGTCTGCAGTGCACTCCTGATACAAATTCAGGCGTGTATGTGCACCCGTGCGCACGAAATTACTAAAATACTTAATAGCTTTATAAATAACTAATAACTATTCTAATACTCTACATATCCTATTGACATATTTACCTATTACCTAACTATCTACTAATCTTCGACGTTTAGTCATGTCAAGTAATTTTTTGCAATTTTTTTTAATTACGTAATTCATGAAATACTTAATACCAAAGAACATGAAATAATTAATACTTTCTTTAATAAGTGTACTGTACACCATGAGCATACCTCTGCTAGTCCGTTTAATGTCCGGTAGATGTTCAGATTGTCACTTCATAGATTTTAGTTAATTTTTGTCATTAGTTAGGTTTTACAAGTTACAGGTGTGCTCACGGTGTTCGGTAATTTTTGTATATTTTTTGGTTTCATTTCGTTATTCATGAAATACTTAATATCAATGAACATGAAATAATTAATAAAATTTGTATAGACTACACTATACACTGACCACCGTTTACAAAACTTTATTGGTCTGTAAGATGTCTGTCGACGTTTAGATTTTCACTAAGTAGATTTTAGTTTATTGTTGTCATAAGTTATGTTTTCGTAGTTTTTAGTAAGTAACGTTTTATGTTTTGTTATAGGTTAGGGTTATAGGTGTTATAAGTATTGTTATCAGTTAGGTTTTAATAGTTTTTTATATGAAACGTTTTAGGTGTCAATAGGACGTCTGGTCGACGTTCATATTTTCTGTATATAGATTTTAGTTAACTTTTGTCAATAGTTACGTTTTAATAGATACAAATGTGCATACGGTGTCTGATAATTTTTGGATTTTCTTTCGTTACGTTATTCGCAGGATGTATGACCGACGTTTAGATTTTCATTTAATAGATTTTAATTAATTGTAGTCTTCAGTTATATTTTTAAGTTTTATTATAATAGATTTTAACATGCTTGCTGCAGCTGTGTAAATTAAAGGAAAGTGATGAAAAGATACCCATATTGTGGGCATACTACCACGTCGTTATGTGGTGCCGGAGGAGCTTCTGGTACGTAGGCGGACGACGCGGCGTGTCATGGATTGAACCTCGACGAGTACCTGATTGAGCAAGCGACGGTTCTTCGTAATGAGTCTGTGGGTGTGAAAACCATGAAAATAAATAAATATGTTTATAAAAAAAAAATTTAACTTAGGAGTGGGCCAATTCCGTGAGCTAGGCCCATTCAAATGAAATCATATGGTTAAAATCATGGTTAGGGTTTTGAAAGAAAGGAGAGGGGGTATATAGACCAAGAATGGAAAGAGGAAAGGTTGGGAGAAACGTGAGTGAAAGAAGAACGGTGACTACTCCGGCGAGGCTAGGGTGGGGACGGAGACGAAACTCCGGCGAGAGATTATCGGGGAAACGAGCGAGGAGGTGTCGAGGTGGTTGGAAAGCTTGGTGTGGATTGTGTTGGGAAAGGGTTCAAAAACAAAACGAGGTATGGGGTTTATAGAATCTGATTTTGTTCTGAGTATATGAATGTGAATTTGATTTCTGCTGTGAATGTTATTGGGTTGTTGAACCAATGCATGATAGTGCAGATTGGATATACCCATGTGATCCCTTGATCTTAGTTATTCAGTGATGATCTCATATTGTTTATAGGATATTTTTGTGATGTCGTGTTGGTGCTTTTGGGGTTGTATTTATTTAATGAGTGGATTTGTGAGATGAGATCAGTTGGGCAGATTTGTAAGGTGGGAAGTCTTAATACATGAATCTGATTTTCTGGTTAGTAGTTATTTATTAGAACGTGAGAGTGATGTAGAGACATCATAGATTTATGAGGCTGCGTTTATTATGGTATTGTGTGGGTTATATTATTGAGCTGAAACTAAATAGCTGATTTTATTTAAATCATTTTATTGGTTTGGATTTTATGATTTTCAGATTTCAGACCCTTGTTTTCTAGATTTCCAGACTTAATTTGGGTTTTGTGTTAGTTACTCTTGTTTCAGGGTTTTGGTTTCAATCTGAATTTCTGTTGGGTTTTATGCGGTGTCTCTTCGTGTTTATCTACTGTTCTATTTTCAGCAGATTTTATTTTCAAATCTAGGGATACCAATAGATATTGGTTTTGTGTTAGTTACTCTTGTTTTCTAGATTTCCAGACTTAATTTGGGTTTTGTGTTAGTTACTCTTGTTTCAGGGTTTTGGTTTCAATCTGAATTTCTGTTGGGTTTTATGCGGTGTCTCTTCGTGTTTATCTACTGTTCTATTTTCAGCAGATTTTATTTTCAAATCTAGGGATACCAATAGATATTGGTTTAAATTCTGGATTCCTTTTGGGTTTGATGAAGAGTTTTTATTTTCATGTTAGCTACTGCTGGATTTTCAACAAGTTTTATATTCAAATCTAGGAATACCAACAGATCTTAGTTTAAGTTCTAGAGTTCTTTTGGGTTTTATGCAGATCTGAGCATGGTTATCCCCTGCTGTATTTTCAGCAGATTTCATGTTCAATTTTAGATTTCTATTTTGGGTTAATGTGGATTCTATTAAGATTCTATTCGTGTTTATCTCTTTCAGTATTTTCAGAAGATCATAGATTAAAATTCTCGATAGTCGTGGGTTTTGGTTAGTTCTTCTTCGTGCTTATTTTCTCTAGTATTTTATGATAATCGTACAATTAAATTCTGAAATTTTTCGAAGTTCTATGCGGATTCTGTCCAGGTTACTTCATTCCAGATTTCAGGAGATCTTAGATCTTAGTTTTGAATTTTTACGGTTCTAGATAGCTTTCAAATAGACTAGCATTTCAAGATTTTAAGAAGATGTATTCTTTTATATTCCGATACTACTTTTAAAGGGTGAGTCATCGAGTGGTTTGTGAATATATAAGTGAAGTGTTAATGAGTGAGTGATGTGAGTGTTGGCATGAATCTAATTACAAGTGCATTGTGAGTGTTGTGAGATGATAAAATTATAAGTGAAGTGTGAGTGTTATAATATAGTGAAAAAGTATATCGATTTACTTGATGTTTGTAAATTTAATTGTTTTATAATGTGATTTGACTGACCTATACGGGAAACCATACTGAGTCACAATATTGTGACTCATCCATATTTTGATTTATGATGTGGTAGGGTGGAAATAGACGTGACGGGATGCGGCGACGGAGTGGAGCATCTCAGAACTTTCAATTATTAAATTAGACTTACATTATATTGTTATAGCAAACCCTATTTTAGTTACCTTTGAACTCCTAGCGTTATTTGACATTTAAATTTATGAGGTTATTGGACATAAATTCCTTTTGTTGCCAATATTAGTGTTAGATTGTTAACATGCTTAAGCAGGATGTTACAGTGGGTTAAGATGAAGTCTATACGATGACGATGTTTAGTAGTTGTCGTCGTCCTCGGTGAGGTCTATAACCTCTCTTTTACGCAGAAGACATCGCTGCTGACGACGAACCCCATCGCCGTTATTTGACGAACCTCCCGTCTCAAGTTTTCGGACCATTGCTGAAAGAACGTCTTGGAGAGGAGATCGTCCTCTAGTTGAAGAATATGAGGAGAATAATAAAGGAATGGATAATATCGGCAAACGGTTAGGTTTTTTATAAACATGGCAGTGGACCTGGTGGACAAAGAGGTGCACTCTATTTAATCTTCTAATACCCAAAATTTGTATCAACGGCACCAAACACCGTTTACAAAACTTTATTGGTCTGAAGGATATTTGGTCGACGTTTAGATTTTCAGTAAGTAGATATTAGTGTATTATTGTCATAAGTTATGTTTTCGTAATTTTTAGTAGCTAACATTTTATATTTTGTTATAGGTTAGGGTTATAGGTGTTATAAGTATTGTCATCAGTTAGGTTTTAATTGTTTTTTATAGAAAACGTTATAGGCGTCAGTAGGACGTCTGGTCGACATTTATATTTTTTGTACATAGATTTTAATTAACTTTTGTCAATAGTTACGTTTTAATAGTTACAAATGTGCACACTGTGTCTGGTAATTTTTGAATTTTCTTTCGATACGTTATTCACAGGATGTATGACCGACGTTTAGATTTTCATTTAATAGATTTTAATTAATTGTAGTCTTCAGTTATGTTTTTAAATTTTATTATAATAGATTTTAACATGTTTGCTGCAGCTGTGTAAAGGAAAGCAATAAAAAGATACCCACATTGTGGGCATATATACTACCACGTCATTATGTGGTGCTGGAGGAGCTTCTGATACGCACTCTGGAACTGGTTCAGTACGAGGCGCCAATGGAGGTGGAGGCGGACGACACGGCGTGTCACTGACTGGATTTTGATGAGTACCTGGTTGAGCAAGCGACAGTTTTTCGTAATGCACCGGCGGAGTCCGTTGGTTAAGACGATGTCTATTCGATGGCGGTGTGTAGTAGTCGTCGTCTACGGTGAGGTCTATGACCTTTCTTTCATGCAGAAGACATCGCTGCTGACGACGAAGCCCATCGTCGTTAGTAGACGAACCTCCCGTTACAAGTTTTCGGACCATTGCTGAAAAAACGTCTTGGAAAAGAGATCGTGCTATAGTTGAAGAATATGAGGAGAAGAATAAGAGAATGGATAATATTAGAGAACGGTTAGGTTTTTTATAAGCATGACAGTGAACTTTGTGGACAAAAAGGTGCACTCTATTTAATCTTCTAATACTCAAAATTTGTATCAACTGCACTATACACCGTTTACAAAACTTTATTGGTCTGTAGGATGTTTGGTCGATGTTTTAGTCTATTGTTGTCATAAGTTATGTTTTCGTAGTTTTTAGTATGTAACGTTTTATGTTTTGTTATAGGTTAGGGTTATAAGTGTTATATGTATTGTCATCAGTTAGGTTTTAATAGTTTTTTATAGAAAACGTTTTATGTGTCAGTAGGACGTTTGGTTGACGTTCATATTAACTTTTATAATTTTTTTCGTTACGTTCTTTGCAGAATGTATAACCGACGTTTAAAATTTCATTTAATAGATTTTAATTAATTGTTTTCATCAGTTATATTTTTAAGTTTTTTTATAATAGATTTTAGCATGCTTGCTGCAGCTGTGTAAAGGAAAGCAATGAAAAGATACCCGCATTGTTTGCATACTACCACGTCGTTATGTGGTGCCGGAGGAACTTCTGATACGTACTATGGAACTGGTTCAGTACGAGGCGACACTGGAGGTGGAGGCGGACGACGCGGCGTGTCACGGACTGGACCTCGATGAGTACCTGGTTGAGAAAGCGACAATTCTTCGTAATGCACCGGCGGAGTCCCTTGGTTAAGACGATGTGTATTCGATGACGTTGTATAATAGTCGTCGTCGTCCGCAGTGAGGTCTATGACCTCTCTTTCACGCAGAAGGCGTCGCTGCTGACGACGAACCCCATCGACGTTAGTAGACGAACCTCCCGTCATAAGTTTTCGAACCATTACTGGAAGAACGTCTTAAAGTGGAGATCGTGCTCTAGTTGAAGAATAAGAGGAGAAGAATAAGGGAATGGATAATATTGGAGAACGGTTAGGTTTTTTATAAGCATGGCAGTGGAATTTGTGGACAAAGAGATGCACTCTATTTATTTTTCTAATACCCAAATTTTGTATCAACTGCACTATACATCGTTTACAAAACTTTATTGACCTGTTGGATGTCTGATCGACGTTTAGATTTTCGTTAAGTAGATTTTCGTTTATTATTGTCATAAGGTATGTTTTCGTAGTTTTTAGTAGGTAACGTTTTATATTTTGTTATAAGTTAGGGTTATAAGTGTTATAAGTATTGTCATCAGTTAGGTTTTAATAGTTTTTTATAGAAAATGTTTTAGGTGTCAGTAAGACGTCTGGTCGACGTTCATATTTTCTGTACATAGATTTTAGTTAACTTTTATCAATAGTTACGTTTTAATAATTACAAATGTGCATAGGTGTCTGGTAATTTTTGGATTTTCTTTCTTTATGTTATGACCGACGTTTAGATTTTCATTTAATAGATTTTAATTAATTGTAGTCTTCAGTTATGTTTTTAAATTTTATTATAATAGATTTTAACATGTTTGCTGCAGCTGTGTAAAGGAAAGCAATAAAAAGATACCCACATTGTGGGCATATATACTACCACGTCATTATGTGGTGCCGGAGGAGCTTCTGGTAAGTACTCTGGAACTGGTTCAGTACGAGGCAGCACTGGAGGTGGAGGCGGACGACGCGGCGTGTCAAGGACTGAACCTTGATGAGTACCTGGTTGAGCAAGCGACAGTTCTTCGTAATGCACCGGCGGAGTCCGTTGGTTAAGACGATGTCTATTCGATGGCGATGTGTAGTAGTCGTCGTCGTCCACGGTGAGGTCTATGACGTCTTTTTCACGCAGAAGGCATCGCTGCTGACAACGAAGCCCATCGTCGTTAGTAGACGAACCTCCCGTTACAAATTTTCGGACCATTGCTGAAAAAACGTCTTGGAGAGGAGATCGTGCTCTAGTTGAAGAATAAGGGAATGAATAATATTGGATAACGGTTAAGTTTTTTATATGCATGACAGTGGTCCTTGTGGATAAAGAGTTAGGTGCACTCTATTTAATCTTCTAATACCCAACGTTTAAATAGTTGCACCATGTTTTAAATTAAAAATCAAACAAAACTTGTTTACTACCATGCAAAACTTGGGTTGATCCGTGGTTAATCGTAGATCATATGCTGACCATCTGGTGATTTTAAATTTTTAATCAATGTTATAAACGTTCTACTAAATTTAAAACCATCGAATTTAATTTGTCTGCATATAACCCTAAATTCAGTCATCAAATTTGGATTTTCATCATTGCACTAGGTAGTGTCTGCCGATCCGTCGCTTCAAATTCCCTCTTGTTTTATTTCAATTTTTTTCTGTCAAACAAACCGAACTTTTCAAAATTTTGACAATTAATGTTTTGGTATTTTAATTATGACACCACCATCAAAACTACAGTAAAACGTTAGCTCTTTCGGTTGACAGGTTGCCGGTCTACAGTAAAAAGTTATTAAATTCTTGATATTTTAAAATTTTGATTTTCCGGTTCATTTTGATTTATTGCTTGATATTTGCCGTTAGATATTGTGATTTTCTTAATTCTTTAAAATTATCTTTAAGTTTTAATTTTTTATTTTATTTCCTAATGGGTGCAATATTAATGGGTTTTAATGTCAAGTTACGACATTAGAAAATTAAAAAACTGCAAAAATACTATTAACTAACAACAAACTCATAAAACCGAACAAAATAATACTTAAAGCATAAATCGATCAGAGAATTCATCTTGAACCATTTTGAAACTGATAACATTTTACCCGATCCCCTCCGTGATCAAAACGGTTGTAAGACGATTAACATCTCTAGGATCTTCTCCGGGATGAAGACGGGATTAATCGTTGTAGGCATTTTCAAAATGGAGAACATCTTGAACCCAAAAGGCTGATGTTAAAGTCGAACCTGCAGAAAAAAGACAACTGTAATATGTTAAGAAGATTAAAATACTGCTTGAATACTCATTAATCTATTATGACTTGCAGAAGGTAATGTATTTACCTAAAAATGACCAACATCGTAAACGTGTCGTCGTCCACCACCGTCCGAAATCGAACCACGGAAGTTTTAATTGAACTTAAACCACGAATGAACCCTAAAGATAAACACAAAACAATGAATCTCAAAATAATGTGATTGAAATCGTTCCGTCGTCCAACCTAAGGAAAGGGATAATGTTTTTATTAAACCGATTCGAACACCGAACTCGTTTCGCCGTCCGTAATCGAACGAAACAAAGCTAGAATGATTGAAACTAAAAATGAACCCCAAAAGCTAGAATGAATCTTAAAAATGAACAATGAAAATGAACCCTAAAAATGCACCCCAATCTGATACAACCCAAAACAAAAAATTGAACAGAAAAATGTGATTGAACAAGGAAAACACAATGAAATCGACCGAGAGTTAGACACAATAAAAATGTGATTAACCCTAAACACAAAGAAAGGTAGAAATAAAAGCACGACGAAACGGTTCCTATATAACCCAAAATGATATTTTGCACAACCAACGGTTTCATAAACTAGAAGCAGAAAAAGAAATAAGAAACAGAACAAGAAGCACAACGAAGGAACGAAAACACAACGAACCCAAAACTACGATTTAACCAGGAAAAATCCATGGAAATGAGCGGAGAGAACAAAGCTCAGCTTGTTCAACTTCTCTACCTATAAACTTAAATAGCTTCTGTACCTATAAACTACTGGACCCTATAAAAACTATAATCTATAAATAACACAAAACCTATATAATATTACAACACTAATGACACCATTTAATTAAAACCAAGAAAATGTAAATCCAACCGTCGAAATCTTATCCAACGGCTATCAGAAAAAATGTAAATGCAGTGCACACCTGATACGAATTGTGTTAATTAATCTACTTTTGGGGTTTATATTCCTTTACAGACAGTAGTGGCGTACCCAGAGGGCAAGGGAGGACAATTGCCCCCTTGAAATTTGGTTAAATTTCAATGACCTATATGTAATTTTAAATTTTATAGGGGTTAGATGTAATTTTTACATTATATTATATATTTTAAGGGTTAAATTATAAATATTTAAATATATGATAATAGAGTGGTGCGCACTTGTTAGAAAACGCATCCCTAAATTCACCATGCGCACTATTTAATTACATCCTTGAAACATACATTATTTCTACTATTTAGTAGGTGTTGTCATTAGTTATCGATGTGTTAGTAGTTATTTATATGTTTTGTTTATAAGTGTTGTTTAATTTTTAGATTTTTTTATAAGTGTTGTTTATAAGTGTTTTGTTTATTTATATGTTATTAGATTTCGCAATATTCTCCTTTCGCAGCAACGTTATCTTCCAACCTGCCGAGTCATTATATTTTCTATTGATGGAGTCTAGAGGGCAGCTGCCGATGTACCTTTTCCCCATCCACTTGCTCCAGATTCCAGATTGATCCCAAAGTCTACACGTTCTCTCTATGATGGCAGCCTGCTGGATAGTTTTATAGTCCCTAACCCCGATTCCACCATGCGCCTTTGACTTTGTCATTTTCCCCCATGAGACTTCCTTTTGAGATTCCCATATAAACTTGTAAGTGATCGACTGAATTTCGCTAAGGACTGCCTGCGGTACAGCAGTGCTCTGTGCTATGTAACCGAATTTGCCGAGGAAGATCCAATCCACCAATTGGATTCTCCCCTTGTACGATAACTTTTTCGTGGTCCATCTTGTGAGAATCATCTTCAGCTCCGCCAAGAGGCTATCACAGTCACGATATCTGATTGCTCTCCCGGTCAACGGCGTGCCAAGGTACTTTATCGGAAGTTCTTTTGTTTGAAACCCGAGGATCGCGCCCATCTGTGTTCTATCCTCAACTCTTTTGGAGAAGACTAACGAACTCTTTGCTGGGTTAATTCTGAGACCGGAGAAGCTTTCAAACTCCGTTAGCACAACCTTAAGCCCGTTTAGTGATTTTCTCGACGCCCTACAGAAAAAGGTGACGTCATCTGCGAAGGCTAGATGACTCACGATTTGTACTCCTCCCATTGTGTATAACTCAATCATTCTGTCATTCACTGCTTTCTTCATAAGGCTTGAAAGGTATTAAATTACTATAACAAATAGGAGGGGAGAAAGCGGGTCACCCTGCCTGAGACCTCTTCTTAATTTTATGATTCCCGTTGGGCTCCCCTCAACCAAGGCAGATACAGAGGCAGATGTGATGCAAGCCATAACCATCTCCCTAAAATTCTGATCGAGACCCATTAATTCCATAGTAACGTCGATCGCATCCCATCTGAGAGAGTCGAAGGCCTTGGCAAAATCGATTGTTACACACGCTCTCCTAGAGGTGCTTTTGGAATTGAACTCCTGGGTGAACTCCTGGGCCAACCCGATGGCGTCGGTGATTCGTCGACCCCTAACAAATGCCGTCTGGTTATCACTTATCAGGTTGGGGAGCACACTCATTAGTCGCGCAGACAGAATTTTGGAGAGTATTTTGTACACGACGCCCACGCACGAAATCGGACGATAATCTTCTAATCTTTCCGGGACTCGGGTTTTTGGAATTAGAGTGAGTGTAGCAAGGTTGAGGGATTTCAGAAGCCGCTTTGTACTGAAGAAGTAGACAATCGCGTCAAAGATGGCTTTCTTCATTGTCTGCCAATGGTGGGCCACGAATTCTGAAGTCAGCCCATCTATCCCCGGCGCCTTGTTCCTGGACAGATTTTTAACAATTTCGCATATTTCATCCATTGGGGGGATGGTACGGAGCCTTGCGTTTTCAGCCAGATTAGGTCCACCTGTGATATTAATGTTGAGATTGGGTATTGGCCGGGGTCTGAGATGCGCTGAGAAGAGCTCACTGAAGTGTTCTACTGCCCTACTTTTCATTTCTGCCAGAGAGTTTGCCTGGCCTCCATTTATGTCGATTGTCCCCATTACTGAATTTCTCACCTGCCTCGACTTTATTGCTTGGGCTAAGAAACGCGAAGCCTGATCACCTTCCTTTATCCAACTAGCGTATGCGCATTGCTGCAAGTCCAGAAGCTCCCTATATTGTAGTTCAGAGAGCTTTTCTTTGGTCACTTTGTACTCAGCTTGGATTGTGAAGTTATGTGGATCTATCTGTAATTGGAGGGCAATCGCTTGTAGCGCCGTAGCTACCTTCCTTGAGTCCTTGGAGCCACGCTTTGCCCTTGCCCAGTCCTTCCCCATTGCTCGCACTGCATTGATTCTTTGTTGTAATTGGAATAGAGGGGAACCAGCTACCGTCGATTCCCAAACCTCGCGGAAACGCGTATTAAAGTCATTGTCTCGTAGCCAGCTGTTAAAAAATTTGAATGGTGTTGATGCCCTATCCAATTTGACAAGCTGCAGATGAAGGCCCGCATGGTCACTTGTGGTGCCCATGATTAGTCTTGGCCTCACCTGTGGCCAGCGCGCAATCCAGCCGGCACTGCCCAACGCCCTATCCAGGCGTGATCTAGTGTGCCCATTAGACCATGTAAATGTTCCTCCCACTGTCTCAAGTTCAGTAAGTCCAGCCACTGCAGCTTCGAAATCATCCGAACTCGCTCTGTCGAAGGTCCCTCGCCCATCCCTTTCGGCTGGGTGTCGGATCTCGTTAAAGTCGCCGATTAGTAGCCAGTCGTTGTCGATCGATGTTGGCCGGATTTCACTAATTCCTTGTCGATCGATGTTGGGGTATTTTCACCGTAAGCCACTGTCAAGTCGAAAGTGTAGCCTCCTATGCTTGTCATCTGTGCATGTATGTATTGTTCATGGGTTCTAAGTATATTCCCATTCCACCTCCCGGTTATCCATCCCAACCAGATGGAGTCCTTTTCAGATTGGTCTTGGTTACGGACTATGGTCCATTCTGCACCAATTCTATCAACTGCTTCCGGGAAATTGTTTAGTTTGTTTTTGGTTTCAAGGACCCCGAAAATTACAATCAGGATTTGATCATCAGTATTTATGCCACGGAATGTAGTGTCCAATCCATGGTTAATATAAAAAACATAAGTATCTTTACCATTAGAAGACAAGCTTATTATAAGTTTGCCATTCCGGAGGGTTAGTCACCCTATTTTCTTCTTCGATAGTGATCTTTGTCTGCCGATCGGTGATGGTCCGCAGCTTGCCAACCGGTGGTTCATCCACAAATAGTGATGGGTATCGTCGACAACAGCGGCGACTTTTAAGGGAGAGGGAAATCATCGACCTCACGAGGAGGACGACGCCTATATAAGGCCGCCTGCAAGTAGGCGTCGATTGAACCCTCTGACTCCACCAGTTTCGATGGAGTATGAATCACTTTCACTAGCTTCACCAGGTAGTCACCGAGGTCATGTCCTTCCTCCGCCTGTAGCTGCACACCCTCAATACGTTCCTGAAACTCCACCGGCTCCTTACAATGATGTCGTCGTTTGCTCTCAATGCGGGTATCTTTTTTCTCTACATACTGTAAGTATGTTAAATGTTTCAGATGTTGATCCAGTGGAAGATTTGAACTTTGACTGGCTGAATGATTTAGCTTTTTCAGTGTGTTGTCAAGTCATTGTGACTAACACATCAAGTGTCATGTCATTGTGACCTACATTTTTAAGTATAACTATAAAATTATATAATAATTAATACATAAAATCCTTCAATCTTTAAAATACAATTTGAATCAGGTGAGAACCATGCGTACAGAACTTCTTGACCGTGCGATGATATCTGATATCACGATCTTCATTTTTTCCGATTAATTAGGTGTTGTCATTAGTTATTGTTTATAGGTGTTGTCATTAGTTATTGATGTGTCAGTAGTTATTTATAGGCCTTGTTTATAGGTGTTGTTTAATTTTTAGATTTTTTTTCTTTCTTTTTCAGTGTGTTGTCATATCGCTGTGACTGACACATCAAGTGTCAATCATCAGCGACATCAGATGTCATCACCGCGACAACAGATGTCAATCACCATGTCATTCAGTTTAATTGAATTGTTGTGGAAAATATTTGACGGTGATGACATACACACGAATTGTTGTGAATGCGTTGGAAGTCTTGCAAAAATCTTTTATTTTACGTAATTTGATTTGATAATCATTATTTATGTCATGGATTGAAACTCTAATTGTGGTGTCCAATCCGTGGTTAGTATAAAAAACATAAGTATCCTTTACCATTAGAAGACGGATTAACCAAGGATTTGACCTCGCACCGTGCATAAAAAAAAGTAGGTATGTACAATTTAAATTTAAGTAGACATATAGATAATTTTTCGTGTAGAACTACAAGTGAATCTAATTATCCATTGGACATTTAGTCATATCCACTGGTCCGCAGTATGCCAACCAGTGGTTCATCCACAAATGGTGATGGGTATCGTCGACAGCAAAGGCGACTTTTAAGGGAGACGAAAATCATCGACATCACGGAGGAAGACGACGACTACATAACACCGCCTGCACGAACCACTTTCACTAGCTCCACCAGATTGTCACTCAAGTCATGACCCTCGTCCACCAAGAAGATTCGATTAAAAAACATATTAATCATACAATTTGATTACACTAATTAAAGTTTTAAATCTTAATCCAAAATGGAATTTTATTAGATACAAATAAAAAAAACAGAGCTAATGATTATAATAATCATCTTCAGATTTATTGCTGTCTACTATACTATATTTTATTACAAACAGCAACAATAAATTACCAATATTCCAAAAATAATACATTTCATTTTCTTAAAATTTCTTTGTCTAGGCACTAGCACTAGGCAGGGGAGAAGAGCTCACCGTAATGTTGTTCAAAAGATTGATGGTAAACTCAACAGGAATTATTGGGCAAGAGGGGTGGAAGGTTTTTCTGGGTCCGAATCAAAAGGAGATGTTGGCAAATTTTGGTTTTCGTCAGACTTGCCACCTCTGGTAGAGCCATTGCCGTTCTCGTTCTCTACTGCTTTTTCTTTGTTGGAGAAGAATCCATTCTCTTCGCTGCTACTATCTTCGGCATCTTTGGATTCTGCATTCTCGACAATCTCCCTTTCGAGGTCTTCCTTTGCCAGTGACGAGAATTGCGAGTCCAGAGACCTTGCGGCACCTAGCCATGTAAGAACAATCACAAGCAGGATTCCACCAAGATATGGGGTAGAGTTTGCCAGTGATCCGAATGTCAAAATCATGAACTGCTGGATCAATGCACCTCCGGATTTTCCAAGAGGATTGCAGACAACATCAATTGCCGCCTTTCCTTTAACCTGAACAATGGCAAACAATTTTAACAGATAGATGATAAATATGTGATTAACTGGTTAATTGTTTTAGAATAGGAGTCTTGCCTTGGTATCTTCATCCAAAGGAATATATGCCATTTCTTTGCAAGGATCAAATAAGCTGTACTTGGCACTCTTGCTGAAGATATTTTGTAGAGCGCCAACATATACAGCTGCAAGCAGCGGAGTCATTCCTAAACCGGCCATCATGGGAGTCAATGGCTGGCCAAAGAGGATCAGAGAGAAGAATCCCACACCAGTGAGGAGCAAAACTGTGGGTGTAATCATGGCAGCAACTCCCCATCCATACTTGCTAAGTATCACTCTACTGAGCAACATCATGGCAAAGGTTGCAATACCTGTTGCGGTTGAAAAATCACCCATGAAGGATGAATATTCGTTTGGGCTAGGAAACTACCACAAAATAAAAAAATTGAATGTTAAAAAAAAGGATATACATATATCTATGTAGAAAAATGATGCTGTCTAGATCTTTAAATACCTGAGCCTTTAGTTTAGACTTCCATGTGACTTCGACAAGGTTGATGCTGATACCATAAGCAACCACCAAGGTTGCAAGATCACGGATATATTTTGAAGAAAGCAAAAATGTGAAGCTTTCCTTCATGCTCATCTTTGGCTTTTCCTGCAAGAAAAACTCTAAATTAACATCAAATTATAATTCAAATGAGATTTTTTGTTTCTGAAATTAAGATGTCTGTACCTTCTTCTTACGGGCGATGGTTTTTGGAAGAGTCGGATCGTTTAGGATAAATTTATTTACTCCCCAATATATCCCAACAATCACAAGACCAAAAGCGACAACAATGCTCATCATTCCTCTGAGAGACAAGGCCCAACCATCAACTCCTGGAGGCAGATTCTTCCTGAGGTTGGAGAAGTACTTGACTGTCCGTCCAGAGAATATGAGCGCCACATTCGCTCCAAGCCCAAATAGTGGATAGAATTGCTTCGCTTCGTCCACAGTTGTTATCTGAAATATAACAGGGATAACAACAATAAATCATTAAAATCTACGTGAATTAAAAAATACATTCGACTTTGAATGATGATCAAGAAATGTATTTGGATTAAAGACCAGTGAGCATTGCTATAATCAAACATGCTTAAAAGAAACATAGATACAATTATACAAACACAGATAATCTAAATTGTATTTAGATTAAAGACCAGTGACCATTGCTATAATCAAACATGCTTAAAAGAAACATAGATACAATTATACAAACACAGATAATCTAAATTGTATTTAGATTAAAGACCAGTGAGCATTGCTATAATCAAACATGCTTAAAAGAAACATAGATACAAACACAGATAATCTAAATTGACAAATTTTATTTATGCAATGAACTGAATGAGAAACGAAATAAAAAAAACTATGTAAAAGGACAACATACCTGGTTGGCAAAGCCCCAAAAGAGAACAGAGACAACCACACTTCCCCAAAGCTCAGCCATGACATAGAACAAACAGAAACTCCAAATCCGGAGAATAGCAACGGGGCCAAGGAAGCTGGGACCGAGAGCAGCAAGAAGCTTATCGGCTAGTGCAGTAGGATGAATTGTGCTACTGAGAGGGTACAAAACCAACCCAAAAGCTCCAAAGAAGGCGATAAAAGGGAGCAATACAGTGTAGAACAAAGCTTCTTTGGAGAGAACATTGGAGAGTTTGGTGTAGAGAAGCATGAAACCAATGGCCATGGGGAGATTAACCCATGTCTTCAAAAAGGGTATAATCTCAGCACTGCTTCCTTTTGCAGTGACGACAAGCACATCCTTAGTATCTCTGAGAATAGTGTAGTTGAAAAGAATACAGAAGAACATAAGCCCTAAAGGTACGATTTTTTTCAACGTCTGAACCTCTACGCCCAACAACTTGGGCTTAGGTTTATCTTTACCCCCTCCATCACCAACGGAAACTCCTGCCGCCGCCTTGCACGCCACAGAGGATGTAGAAGAAAAGGGTTGCTTTCCAGAGAAGCGATGCGAGGCTTTGATGGAAACAGCGGATATAGGAAAACCACTAACACCGCCGCCAATACTGCAACTGAGTTTTCTCCTTATTCTCTGGTCAGGGATGTTGAGGAAGCGGTAGGTGAGGGTTTGGAAAGGGTGAAAATCTCTACTCCTCCCTGTGTTTGGGTTGGCTGGAAACGACAGCACACCATTTGGGTTGCCGGCGAAGACAGATGATGCCGCCATCACAGCTTACAACCCACAACCCACAGGAGAAGAAAGTGAAGAAACGAGGAGCGGTAGACGAAAGAGATAATGCTTTTTTCCCCTTCTCCTTTTATATATATACCGGAGTTTTCACGGCTCCGTCATCATCTTCCAATACATCAAATACCCCACCTAAATTACATATTAGGGTTTTTCAACATTAAATATCCATATTTCATTCTTTTTTCCCCATTATTTAACACGTATTTTCCACGTCATCATTTTATAAATATTTCTACGGCTGTGGATTCTTGGAATCTTGCTGCCATAATACCATAGTTTTGTGGTTCCAAAGTTCATCAAACACGTGTTGCACTGATGTCTTCGTCTGTATTGATATGATCGACGGACGGACGGAAGGACAGCCGGGTTAATTTAGTGCCATCCGGACCCAACGATCTACTATTATTCTATCTTTCAGATTCTCCAAGTGGCGTCTACATTAGTACTTTAAAAACACCAATTCAGACAATGAAATCAGTGTTCTTTTATAATCGGTATTTAAAATTTAATAAAAATACATACGGATCAAAACTCGATTCCATTGTTTATTTGTTCAACCCATGATGGCATGGGTGCACCAACATCAGTATTTAATCGTGTCTCATTAAATCATAAATGCTTATTGCCTATGGTTCCACACTTGTGCAAGTGATGCTTCTGTTTGTTTCGTATTTTAGACAAAAACACATCATATTCTGATTGAAATTTATGCTCTGATTACAACAAACGTTGAATTTCGCCAAACCCGACAATCAGACAATGAAATCAGATTTTTACTTTTGTTTTGTACCTGAAGATATATTAGATTGGAGCATAAAATAGAATCGATTCACCTAGAAGCTATAACACAAGGTCGTATCATTCAAATGGGTCGATTGAATGAGAAGATACAAAAAAAAAAAGCTAAAACAGGCTACACGAATATAGAAAAGCTTACTTAGAACCAGAAGACTGCATAAGAGGAACCACCCGATCAGTCTGCTTAGCCTCACCAGTCTGTAGTGGGATGACATCAGTTTTCTTTACCGATTGCTGATAAAGAACTCCGCCGATAATGGTGAATAGCAGACTAACTAGACCAATTGGGTTGGCGTGCTTGTCCCATATAAGAACGTTAATGAAAACAGTGAGGAATTTATTCACAACACCAGTGACGGTGAATGCCGTGGCGGAGATTGCCTTTCTTGCCGCAAATCCAAAGAAACTGATGAGGAAACCGAATACACAAGAAAGAGATACTGCGATGAAAGCACTTGAATCAAACCAAGTGCTCGGATTCGACTGTAATGCAGCATACACGTCGGTGTACTCTCCTGTGATTATCCAAAATATCGGAGCCATCATCAAGGATAGAAGATTGTTGTATAAAACAAATCCCCAAGTGTTCAATCCCAGGTTTGTAACCATATGTTTAATGTACACCATTTCTGTGGTGATGGTAACTAAATAAGCGAAGGCCCAAGAGTAGGCAGTGATGGTGAATGCAGAATCGGTGACCACATATGCAATTGCACCACCCAATATAGTGACCAACGAAAAGTAGGTGAGCTTGGAAGGACAGGGTTGTCGCCTGAAAGCAGTGTCAGCAATGGCTACCAATAGCGGAGTAAGAGATCGGAACACAATAAAAGTGTCAACATTAGCATGGCGGAGGAGATTGGTGTTGGTGAAGATGGCAAGAAAGAAGACACTTGCAGCAGGTAAAAATTTCTTAGCAGTTTCCAACGTGAACGCATCGTGGTAAAGAACCCCCAATTTCCCCAAAATCCAAACACCGAGCGCAGAAGTCAGGTACTGCAGGCCGGTTAAAAGTCCCGGGTAGTTGAACTTGGTGATTGCATACTTGTTGATGACGGCAAGAAGACTTGAACAGACGGCGTACCCTATAACAAGACTACTAGTAGCGTAGTGCTGTTTTGCCATTTCAATTTTTATCACCGACATTCCTACCTGCTGATTTCTATTCTCTCCAAATCAACAAAAGGGAACATGTTAAATAAGGCGGTAAAAAAATTACCAGCTACTATGAAATCTCATTCCCCTAAAAACGATGAGGATTGAAAACAACAACCTCAATCTAGAGCGAACACATAGCAAAATAGGGGAAAAGAAGATAGAAAGAGATGGATTCAGATTCGAAGAAAGAGTTTCCGACGTTCCGTTGTCGGCGATGTTCTTTTTAAGTGTTAATCAAACAAAAAAGTACCTGAAATCCTGAATTGATCTTGATTTCGGAGGAAGAGTTTCCACTGTAGGCGATCTTCCTCGGCGTCGTCTTTCTCAACGACCTCCGATTTAGGGTCGCCAGTAGTAGTTAGCTTTGAATTTATGTCTGACTTGGGGGGTCCCAAACCCAAAATCAAAACGCTCTGTAACGACTATTTAAAACGAACCACCACCGTTGGATATTCTCGTACTCTCAATCAACGGCGATTCAAATAATTTAGCATCACCATACATCACTGGATCACCGACGTATTCTTCTTGATTTTTTTTCCTGTATTTTTTTGTTTGATAACTTTTTTTAAATCCCGAGATTTCCAAGAATCTGATGGAAGACAGATTTTGGATCTTCAATTTTAGATTTCATATTGGACTGATTTGTAAATATCCCAAACGAATACATGACGTGTCGAACATGTTAACATGACATGAAATTAGCCATATGTGTAAAAGACATTAATACCCTCACCGGTATTATTACCACATCCCTGTCGTTCTGCTACACATCTACCTCATCTTTCCCTCTCTGTCATCTTTCGCCCTTTCTTCCCACGAGCCCTAACTGAAATCGAAATCTGAAGGGGAACTTATCTTAACAGAAGAGGGAAGAAGATATGGCCTATTCAGGTTCGTGGGCGCAAGCAATGGTGCGGATCTCGCCATACAATTTTGCTGCGATAGGAATTGCCATTTCCATCGGAGTATCCGTTTTGGGAGCTGCTTGGTAGGATTCGATTCCATCTTAAATATTTTTTTTGTTTTGTTTTGCTCTTGTTTAGATCGAATCACGAGACCTTTGACTTTTTTTGGATCGTTATGATTGTTTTGTGCAGGGGGATTTACATAACAGGGAGCAGTTTGATCGGTGCTGCAATAAAAGCCCCAAGGATCACCTCTAAGAATCTTATTAGGTATCCTCTTTCCCGCCTTACTTTTTAGAATGCCATTCTTTTTTTATCTTCTTCGATTATGTTTTTGAAAAATGTTCTTAACAATTGAAAGTCCGACTCTTATTAATTATTGCAGCTCTTTTGATAATTTTATTTATTGAAAATCTTACCTGTAAAATCAATTCCTGTAGTGTCATTGCTCATTATGCCATTGATTTGTAGTTGTTATTTGAAATAAATTCAATTCCTTAGGGAATTAGAAAGATTAATAATTACGTCGTTGATTTGTGGTGGTTATTGACATAATTTATGTGTGATTTATGAAATCATAAAACAATAGTTTATCTAGAGAGGGAAGTTGGTTTTAAGTTCTTAAAGTGATCGATTAATGAAATAGTCATTCTATTAAAGTTTTAACCCAAGATCCCTTTTGCAATATTTAAAGATGTGGAACCTTTTGCTGTTTTAACTACAAGGTTCTACAATTATTAATTTGCAACAATTCAGTTCAAAACCATCAACGATCAATGATCAAAATTAAAATATAAATTGTTGTTGTTATTTTCTCTTCCGAACTATCCGTCTGGTTACCACTTCTATGGAGATTATGTAATGTGTGATGTTCTTCAAAATACGTCATCATCTTATGTTAGTAATGGTTAATTACGATTGTTACTGTATATAGTGTACCTAACTAATATTTCATAGGATTAGTTAATAAGTTGTTACAGTGAGTCACTGCAATTTGTGAGCACTCTGTTATTATAAATATAGAGGATGACCACCGGTGATACCACTGGTCGTCGTTCCCAACCCCAAATCATTATTATGTTATTTTTCCTCAATCCCTCTGTTGTGTTAGAATGTTATATATTTTAGCTTCAAAAATGAAATGTTAGATATTTTAATCCAAATAAATGTCTCTGTAGTCTTTGCCTTTTCCAATTTTTAACTACAGGTCTCCTTCCACCACTCCTAACTTGTTTGAATTAATAGCTGATTTAAGATTCTATCTGTTAATGATGTATCACTGGACATATTTAATCGTGGAAAGTGGATGTTTTGTGATTTTTATCTTAAAATTATCGTCTTTATATTTTGTTTGAAAATTGGTTTTTTTATAATGAATTCCGTTTTATCAGTGTAATTTTCTGTGAGGCCGTTGCTATATATGGTGTCATTGTAGCAATCATCCTGCAAACAAAGCTAGAAAGTGTTCCATCATCTCAGATATATGCTGCTGAGTCTCTTAGGGCTGGTTATGCTATCTTTGCTTCTGGGATCATAGTGGGTTTTGCCAATTTGGTCTGTGGGTATGTATGCCTTTTATTTGGCAATCATTTTTCACTACATTCTGTGGTTTATAACATCCTCATTTTATCTAACCACATATTATTACCCCTACAGGCTTTGTGTTGGAGTGATTGGAAGTAGTTGTGCATTGTCTGATGCCCAGAACTCCACTCTCTTTGTAAAAATCTTGGTGATTGAAATCTTCGGCAGTGCACTTGGATTGTTTGGTGTTATAGTCGGAATCATCATGTCGGCTCAAGCTACATGGCCGACAAACGCCGCGTAATCTTCATTCACAGACCTTGTTTTTTTGAGTAAGGTTCATGCATTGGATCATTCCTTTTCATGAAATTCCTGAACAATATTATGCGACGGCTTACATATACAATAATGATAATAATCTATGCGATTTGATATCACCTACCGATTTTAAAATGACATGGTCTTCTGCCTATCCTATTCATGCTGAATTTTTTGTATTCGTATATAAGTATATTTATTACTCTTTGTTGTAATTTTTTTATAGTTTGTTATTATTTCATCATTAATAGAGTAGATCCTGAATAAATTATCATAACATGATGAATCCATGATAACATAATTACCAATCACCATTAACACACAGTATAATCTGATGGATGACTAATTGACGAGTTTTGAGATTTTGACTTATGATGTAGAACCAGAACCACCACCACCATACTTTTGTACTCTATTGTCAATCCAGTCTTTCATATCAGCCAGAACCTTCTGGCTGTTGACATCAGGCTCACCTTGGATCAAGGAATGGTACATCCCTGGGTATAACTTAATACTCTTGTCCTCGCTCTTCGCTCTCTCATGTAACCATTCTGAACCCGCGGCCGATGCCAACCCATCGTCGGTACCATGAGCGGTGAGGAATGGTACATCCACGTCTTTCATTCTACCTTGTATGTATTCACACACCCTTGTCAGTTCCCTCATCGTTCCGACGCGAGCTTTCTCCGTGTACCTTCTTGGATTCGCCGCTATGATTTTCAAAAGATCCGGATCCTTGACCGCCTTTTCCACCATCTTGTTGTCTGGCATCACCTGCCACGTGTCAGCCAAACCCAACAGGAGTCCGTACATGAAAATGCGCATGCGGGGCGGTTTCATGTTTTCCGGGATGATGAAAAGCGGCGCTGAGAAGATAAGCCCGGTCCATAGGCCCGGGGGGGATTGGAAATACATCAGCATAGTTGCAGCGCCGCCCATGGACTCGCCGAAGAGGAAGGCGGGGAGTTCCGCGTATGAAGGTGACTGGCGGGTTTGGGAGAAGAAAGCAAGGGAGTTTCCGGCAACCATCTCCATGTCGCCAAGGTAGCAACGTATGCCATCAGATCTACCGTGACCATAGAGATCTGCACAGAACACGGCATATCCCCATCGAGCGAAGGCTATTGCGATTTTCTGAAACATCCATCCAGTGTCGGATCCGTATCCGTGGCTCATGTACACCGATGCTTTGATCGGAACAACGGTGGTGTCTAGCGGTTCGAACTTCTGAGTGAACAGACGACCATTCTTTCCCTCGAAGTATGATTGCTCGTTCCGAACACCCTGCGATGCGTAGAATTCCTCCTCCGGTTGGTCACCCCAGTAATTCTTCGCCGGTTCTGACGAAGCTACAGTCGACATCTTCTTCCTCCGGTAATCAAACCGCTGTTGAGGTGTATTACTTATTAGTGCTGGTTCTTGACTGCTTGGCAATGGCGGTAGGTGATGTTTGTTAGCATTAGTTGGTAGATCCAAAGCGTCGTAGTGGGTGAATTTGAATCCGTGAAATATGAATAAATAGAATCATTAAATTATTAATTAAAAATTATCAGTGGAGTATTAGTGTAAATTTCTCATCGTAAATTAGTAATTAAAAATATAGAGGAGTGAGTGAGTTGTTAAAACACTTGCCGACAAACGCACTATATTTCTATTGCAGTACCGTCATGGTTATAGGAAATCTCCGGTGTATGTTTACGGCGATGGCTGGAAGAAAAAACATCCACTGTCTTCTTCCAGTTCATTATCTTCGTTTACAGTCTCTTTTGTCTACTACCACTACCGATGCCGATATCACCCTCCGATCCTCCGACAATGTGAATGTAATATGCAGAGTACTGAGCGACCATCGCCATCCTCATCATGACCTCGAATCTGCACTTGCGAAACTCCCGTTTGTTATTTCCACTGATATCGTCGAACAGGTTTTGAAAAGATGCAAGGGGCTGGTGGTATCCGCCCACAGGTTCTTCTTTTGGACCGAAAAACTCCCCAACTTTGCTCACAGTACAAACAGCTACTATATCCTTGTCGAGATTTTGGGACGTTCTAGGCATTTCCCGTTGATCTGGGACATTTTCTACGATCGGAGAGACAGAGGACACGAGATTGGGAAAAAGTTCTTCTGGCTATTGTTTAGGGCTTACTGCAGAGCGAGACTCCCGAATGATGCCGTTCGAGCTTTTGGAAAGATGAAGGATTTTGGGATTGATCCAGACATTGATGATTTTCATCAAATTCTTCTTAATCTATGTGGAAATGGATTAATGGATTCTGCCATGGATATCTTCAGAAATTGGAATTCGGTAGATGTGAAATCGTTTAGTATTTTGATGAAAGGCTGGGTAGATTCTAAGAACCCCGCAGAAGCAGTCAAAGTGTTCGACGAAATGATGATAAGAAGCGTTCCTGATGTTATTGCGTACAATACATTTATAGGAGCTTTGTGCAAATGTGGTGAACTCGCAAGAGCTCACAAGGTTTTCAAAGATATGAAAACACATGGATTAGAGCCTGATGCCTCCACCTACGCCGTCCTTGTCCGTGCGTATAGTGACGTGAATGATCTGGATTCCGCCGACCGTGTTCTTCACCAAATGAGAAGGTTAAAATTTGTAGCAAACGTTTTTACATACAATTGCGTTATTAAATTGCTCTGTCGGAACCAAAAGGTCGATGAGGCATACGAGATTTTGGATGGAATGATCGCAGAAGGGTTAAACCCCGACATCTGGAGTTACAACACAATTCTTTCCGTTCACTGCAAGCTTCGAGAGGTAAATCGAGCTCTCAGACTTGTGAGAAGAATGCTCATGTCACGGCAAAATGAAAACTCGGGTTGTCTCCCTAATCTTCACACATACAACATGTTGCTGAAATTGCTGTTCGACGTTGGGAGAATTGATCGGGCCATCGAGGTTTGGGATAGAATGGAAGCTGAAGGGTTCTATCCATCTTCCTCTACATATGCTGTCATGATACATGGACTTTGTAAGAAGAAAGGTATGGTTGAAGAAGGCGTTCGATACTTTGAGATGATGGTGGATGAAGGTATACCACCTTACTTGAACACCTGCGAGATGCTAAGAGATTGTCTGATAAAGTTGGGTTCTTTAGATAACCTTAAAGTAATCAGACATAAGATGAAACAAAGCAGTTCGATTTCGACCCAAGAGCTTTCAGATGTCATGGTCGACAACAGGAGGAGAAGGAAATATAAGGCATTGTATGATGATAACGATGATCAACAAAAACAGAGTGAATCCATTGATGATCAATGGCCACATCTACCTAACCAAACCGTCCAGGTGTAATCGACAGGGTTTAAGACTAAGGTTTAAGGTTTATTTACATGGGCTTTTGAGATTATGATGTCCGAATATCCAGAAATTTAACAGGAAGGACTATGTGACATTGTATCCTAAGACGCACTCTAAAGTCCAAACCCTCCAATTTGTTAAAATATAAATACGAAATTAGATTGTTAATCTCCTTGCAGGTAAGAAGGATTTGCTGGAGATTATCGAGAGCAAATCATCATGTTACAGTTCAAACCCTGAAGTGTCATTAGGACAAATCATTCTTCCGTGATTTCTTAAATCATAACCTAGGTATTTTCAACCTTCATTGGAAAATGAACTTGTATATGCATGGTCAATCACAGAATAGGGAAAGAACTCAAGAACATGGGCAGGTATGCAATTATGCATGCTAACTAGTAACTACATTCTCATTTTTGTCTTTTTGGATCCATTAAACTTTCTCCTCAATCCAGCAAGCAGTAGAGCTGGAAACAGGCAGGATATTGTCACATGCGGGGAAAAATGACAAGGATTTGATTTTGGGCAAGAATTCAAGATGGTCACTGGTCAGGTTAATCAATTAAATCAGTTTATCACTTTGATGTAGGTATTTAATTTTTAGAATAAATGCTTTTGAAGTCAACTTTGGAAATTGAAGCCCCCTTGAAATTTGAATTAAGAATGTATCTAGACCTGTTGGTAGAGATTTTCCAGGGGAAAAGTCTAAAAAGAAGACTTTGGAAATCAGGAACCTGCACATCTCATTAGACATCCAATGAGGTTGGTGACAAACTAAAAAAGCATTTTTCACCACATCTTATTTGTTCAACAAGATGAGATTAGCTCAATTTATTTTAAACACTTGAAATATCATTATTAGAGCAAATTGAAATCAAAATCAAAATCAAACCTGCTTTAATTGTTCATGCATTTCCAACTTACAAAAATATGGTCACCAAATTTACCAAACAAAGCAATGAATGACAAGGATTATTTTTCTATCCAAGATTATTTCTGTCATTTTTTTGCCACTTGACATTTTTTTTAAACACCAAGTGGATTTTCAATAATTAATTTCTCTGTGTGTTTATGTCAGCGTGTGTTCATGTTCCATAATATCGAATTATTTATTTAGAGGAAATTAGGATAGCAACTTAGCTACCAAGTTACCATGACTGCATGTCTGCATGACTGAAATTGGTCTTTTTACTCTAACTTCAATTGATAAAATAATGAAATAAAAATAAAATAAAATAAATAAAAATAAAATAAAATAAAGATGTTCAGGTTAGGGTTAGGATTATTTCATTGATAAAATCAGTTTCTTTCATATCCACGTGGCCTGACATTTTACACAATGTGCCCCGCATTTTTCTTCAATGTTTTTTTACCAAAAGGGTAATGTCGTTGGATTTCTGGTTTAACACATCATCCCTCATGCCGTTGTCGCTTTTGATAAAGTGGTCCCCACCCTCCTGCTGTACCTGGACTGTCATGTCCTGTCTTGTCATAGACAGAACAGAAGGCTTAAATCTCAGACGCTCTCCTCCTTCCATAACAACACGATCTCGATCCAACGATGTGTAGTGTGTAATGTGCACTCCTCCCACTCACTCCCAACTTCACAAGACCGTTAGGCTAGGGTTAAAATAGTCTTTCTAACAGTCGAATTATTATTATTGTTTTTTTAATTTTGTAATCTGCATTGATTTTTTTTTATTTAAAAAGAAAATATATTGGTTTTAAATCATACGACGATACGTTCGAGACGACCGGCGTGGATGTTATGATCATTCGAACCAACGATTGGTAAGAGATTGATCGATTCGAAGGAAGAAGAAAAAACACAGAAAAAAAGAGAGGAGAGGAGGGGGAAGGCAGAAGAAGAAGGAAACATACACTTCCGGCTTCCCGAAGCCGGCCGGATTAACTTCTTCTTCTCCTTCTTAAATCCCAATCTCCGATTTCCATACCATTCCATTACGGTGTCTTCTTCTTCTTCTGCTGCTTCTTCTTCTTCGATCTCCCTCGAGACAGGAAAACCCTAATCCCGATCCTAATCTTGAATTGGAATTTGTATACGAGGAAGAAGATGGGGAGGGGTGAAGAGGGTTACGAATGGACTGGAGATCTATAACCTCTTGTGGTTTGATCGGTTCTTCTGGTTTCTATTTTTATTTCTTGATTCTGTCGTTCTCCGTCATCGTGCGGTAGAAGAATAATCGAAGGCTGTTCTTTGGCGATATGGGTGGGAAAGGGGCTATGGAGAGAGTGCGGAGGACTGTGTTTACGCTCTTTTTTATGGTCACTATGATTGCGTCTTTGATGATGCTTTCAGCGCCAGTCCTCGTTGCTGCTGGGGATATTCTTATTTCGTTACTTCTTGCGTCCAGATTTGCTTGTGCTAGGTGCTATGGTTTCAGGGAGCATATGGACAGATATGGGTTCACTATATCGTTGATGGATATCCCTCTTGCATCCATTATCAGATCTCTTGTCCTCACATGTAAGATGTCATTTTTTTTTATAGTAAAATCGTCTACTTTCATTGACCAATCGTCGAATTATGGTTTTTCTTTCAAATTTCTACTGATTTCTTCTTATTTTGTCACTTCTAAGTTTAATAGTTATGCTTTTTCCACAAGTGGCATGTTACTTCTGTTAATCCTCCAAAGATCTTATGATTATAGTTTTACATCAGAACAAACAATATTACCCTTTTTGTCCCTGTTGTTTGTAGCGAGCATGATAAATGATTCATATCACAAGTTTTTCTTCTTCCCAATTCCGAAACATTTTTTTTCTTGTTGTTTCTTTGTTCTAAAATGTTTAGAACATGCAGAAATTCTCTGTTAGTTAATGAATTGTTTTCTGATATAGTGATATCAATTTGCTTATCGAAATTCGAAAATACTAAATCAATTCGATGTCGTACATGTCCGTTTTGTTAACATAAATGCTTCTTCTCATGAAGGTGTTTATTCCTGGTACGAGGGGTCTGGATTTGTCAATGTGCCTTATTTTGGTACAGCGACATTTTGCTCAACTGCTTCTGTTCTCATGCTATGCATAAAGGCTTGTTTTTTCAATCCTACTTTAGAAATTTATGATGAAGGTCCATTATCTGTGTCAAGGGAGAAGTTGAAATTGAAGTTGTCGTGGGGGATGGCTGTGCTTTTCCTATCTTCTTTGGTTTTCGCTCTAGCTCACGTTGTGGTTGCTTATCGGACCACCACCAAAGCACGGAGGAAGCTTCTATTCCACCGATTAGATCCAGAAGCGGTTAGTTATTTGACAAGCTTTCTTTATTCTTTATAAAAGTTTTGTAATTTTATCACCATCACTGTCTTTCTTATTCTTCTTTCAAAATAACAGGTTTTAGCTTGCAAG
The DNA here is from genome assembly GCA_001185155.1 of Zostera marina. Taxonomy (NCBI): domain Eukaryota; kingdom Viridiplantae; phylum Streptophyta; class Magnoliopsida; order Alismatales; family Zosteraceae; genus Zostera; species Zostera marina. The sequence continues at coordinate 1,197,335 of LFYR01001430.1, forward strand.
AGTATTTTCTCTGGGAATAATAAGGTCCTTCGATCACCTACACCATACTTGGGTAAATTCTCAAAAAGTAACAGTGAAATAAAACGGAAAACTTCAATTCGAGATGAGCACGAACAACTTCCTGTCAGTTTACTGGCAGAAGTGGATAGCATGTTTGTTGCTTGTAATGGAATTGTGCTGCATTACAAGATCAGTTCATCCGACTCTCCTTTCTCGTTGGGGTCATCTCCATTTGCAGATTCCAGTTCCAGTTCTAGTCCTACAAATCTCTCGACAGTAAGCTTCTTGTCTGATAGATCTCTGGATGTTACACCCAAAAGTAACATTCACATCAATGGGGGCTTTAGTAATCAATTCAACTCATCAACCCTCTACGCTCCATTATTAACTGGTTCTGTAATATCACCGACTCTTTTCCCTGATGAAATCCCAGACCTCAGCCTGAATAATACTGTTTATGATGCAAGTTTGCCTGGTATGATGAACACAGATATTGATCTTGAGGATAGTGGGAAGTTTGGTATTGTTTTAATTCATGGGTTTGGAGGTGGTGTGTTCTCATGGAGGCATGTTGTAGGAGTTCTGGCTCAAGAGGTTGGCTGCCCTGTCGTGGCCTTTGATCGCCCTGGTTGGGGTCTGACATCACGTCCCCGCAGGAAGGATTGGGAAAAAAAGCAATTGCCAAACCCATATATGCTTGAAAGTCAGGTACATGGGACGCTCCTAATTTCTTCTAAAGGTTGATTACATTTATAGTACTAATGTACTATAGTATTCATGTATATTTCGCAGGTTGATCTTCTTCTTTCTTTTTGTTCTTGCTTGGGATTATCGAGTGTCGTTCTTGTTGGACACGACGATGGCGGTCTACTTGCTTTGAAGGCTGTGGAAAAAGTTCGCACTTTTGATTCTATCAATGTAAGAAAACATTCCTTTGATTATATTTTTTATTCTAACACTGTTGATAATCTAATGTTTGATTTCACATCGTCCAATCTTTAAAGGTGGAAATCAAAGGGGTGGTCTTGCTGGGTGTGAGCTTATCAAGGGAAGTAGTTCCTGCATTTGCTCGAATTCTCCTACACACTTCTTTGGGAAAGAAACATATGGTTCGGCCTTTACTTCGTACAGAGATCACTCAAGTTATTAATCGCCGTGCATGGTATGATTCTACCAAGCTAACCTCGGACGTTTTGAACCTTTACAAGGTAACAGATCTTAGTATTCTTATTATGTTACCATTTCCTTCGTGCCTCGTAAACGAATCAATAAATAGATCATGTTGAAAACAGACACCATTGTTCGTGGAGGGTTGGGACGAAGCTCTCCATGAGATAGGTCGATTGTCATTCGCCACCGTTCTTTCCCCACAGAATGCAGAAGCCTTGTTGAGATCTGTGGAAGACCTGCCCATTTTGGTCGTGGCAGGTGCAGAAGACGCTCTTGTTTCGCTAAAATACTCTCAAGCCATGGCTTCAAAGCTTGTAAATTCTGTAAGCATTATTGTGACTCTTCAACCAACAGATACAAAATATCACAGATGGATTAAATATGTTTCCGTTCTTTTTATATATCTACAGAGGCTAGTATCAATATCAGGATGCGGTCATCTTCCCCACGAGGAGTGTCCGAAGGTTCTCCTTGCAACTCTCTCGCCTTTCATAACCAGATTGCTCTTCTCACAACATACATTTGAAAGACAATAAGTAGTATTTTACCATCAGGAGGATATATACTTGTTCAAATCAGTAGAGTTTTAGGCTCTTTCTGCTAAAATGAGCGGCTGGGGTGTTTTTTGGGTTGAGGTGGTGGTTTGGTGTGTGTTTTTAGCCCCTCTCTCCCTCTCAATTTCGTGTAAAGTATAAGTATGTATTGATTCTCAATTATTATTATTATTATTATTAAATCTAATATCCACTTATTTATGAAATCAATAATTGTGTGGTTCTAAACTCTCTACATTTCTACCTTTCAATTATCACTATCATATATTCATATCATTAATTCATTATCACTCATCTGAGGAGAAGCTGGGAAGAAGAGCAACCAATGGCATCACTGGCTTTCTTCTCTGGCACCTTCCTCCACCCACTTCCTCATGGATCCACAAGACTAATAACATCATCAGTGCCTTGTTCTTTTTGCTGCTGTTCTTCTCGTTCTCGAAAGCTGCTACAGGTAGCTACGAGGAGCAGCGTTCCGGACAGAGTAGCAGTGGAGATGGAGGAAGACATTGATGGACTTGTGAAGTTCCTGTACGACGACCTTCCACATCTGTTTGACGATCAGGGTGTCGACCGGAGTATGTACGATGAGGCAGTTGAATTCATCGATCCAATAACAAAGTATGATGACATAGATGGATACATGTTCAACATCGGACTTCTGAAGAAGCTCTTTCAGCCAGATTTCCAATTGCACAGTGTGAAGAAGACGGGGTCTTATGAGTTGACCACACGGTGGACTATGGTGATGAAATTCTCAGTTCTGCCATGGAAACCAGATGTGGTATTCACAGGAACGTCCATCATGGGCATCAATCCCATCAACAACAAATTCTGTAAACATGTGGTTAGCCTCTATCATAATATCATATCATATGAATTGAGTGATGGGTGTTCGTTCTAATTAAGTTGTGACTGTGATTTTAGGATATTTGGGATTCTATTGAAAACAACGATTACTTCTCCGTCGAAGGATTACTGGACTTTCTAAAACAGGTTATTATTTATGAATTCAATGGAATTATGAATTTATATGACTGTGATTAAAATTAATTGATCAATGTAGTTACGATATTACAAGACGCCTGATTTGAGCACACCCAAGTACCAAGTTTTAAAAAGAAGATTAAATTACGAGGTCAGGAAATACTCGTCGTTTCTTGTAGCTGAGAGGTAAGGAGACAAGCTTTCTGGTTCGGGAGGCTTTGATGCAGTCACTGGGTATTTTTTTTCTTCTCCATTAGACCATGACATGTACATTCATATTCTGAATTTCTGATTCGCTAATGGGTAGGTATATATTCGGAAACAACAAATCATCGGAGAAGATTCCGATGGCAACTCCTGTTTTCACCCAAACAGCCGATATCAGTGGTGATTCAGCGAATGTGTTCATTCAAGTCGTTCTACCCATGGACAAAGAACTTGACAAGTAAGTAGATATATAAATATAGAACCCAAAACTATTCGAAACATCAATATATAATGTGAACACACATGAAATGCAATCAATCATCAGGTTACCTAGTCCAGTTACCGAATCTGTAGATCTGAAAAGGGTTGAAGGGATTACAATGGCGGCAATAAAGTTCATTGGTAGGCCGACAGAAGATGTCGTGAAGGATAAAGAGAAACAATTGCGAGCTTCACTGATTAATGATGGACTTAAGCCTAAAGAAGGTTGTCTTCTTGCTCGATATAACGATCCTAGAACAAAGAGCTTCATAATGGTACGTCATTCTTTTTCATAATGAATGATTGAATGATTGAATGATTGAATGATTGATGGATGGATTCTGTCTCTGTGCAGAGGAATGAAGTGATGATCGAGCTTGATGACTTTGTTCTAGTGTAAAATGTGAATTACAGGAAATATGTGTTTAAAAATGTAAAATAATTTTTTAGTTTCGATGGGGTAATTTTGATTAGAAGAAAAATATAGGGGGTTATTCGAAATTTTGTTCTAGATTTATTTAATTATATTTTGTTTGGAGTATTTTTTTTGCCGTTGGATTTTAGGGATTTCTCTGTGAATCTTCGGTCTATCTCTGTCGAGTAGGGTTTCTGTGTTTTTGTCAATGGGGGGAGGAGGGAGGGAGATAACGATGTTGCTTGAAGCTGTAAGGGACAAGAATGTAATGCAGTTGAAGAAACTCAACGCCGTTCTCTTTCCCGTTCGATACAATGACAAATACTACGCCGACGCCCTCGCTTCCGGCGAATTTACTAAACTAGGTCATCTCTCTCTCTTTTTTCTCGCCCTATCTCTCTTACTCGATTCATTGTTCTTCATGCTATTTTTCGTTGTACCACATCTTTCTCAATTGCTATCACTTCGGGAATCGTGGTCTTGATTTCGCTATATGATAAGTTTCGTATAACTACACAATTCCAAAGATGATGTTTAATTTAGATCTATTAGGAAACAAGTATGATTTAGAAATCCCTTAAAGCGAAAATATACAAGTATATTTTAGATGCTAAGGTTCATTAAAACCATGAAGGATTGATTCTGTTAGTAAAAAATCATGGGTCCAATAATTTGATTTGCTCTATCTCTATCTCCATGTCCATCATCATCTACATAGTTTCTTCATGATTGATAAAAATGTACGCAATTGATTTTGAAGTTTTCATGTGACATTGCATATTGGTTAGTCTGATTTCCTTATCTCTATTTATTTATTTATTTATTTAATTTTTCTTCTTCTTTCTTGTCGAATGAAGATCAAATGAACTATTTGAGTATGATACTAATACCCTCTTTAGTAATTGTCATGTCATTTCGCAGCTTACTACAATGACATTTGTGTGGGTTCAGTTGCATGTCGGCTTGAGAGAAAGGAAAATGCTATTTGTGTTTATATAATGACTTTAGGAGTGTTGGCTCCTTACCGTGGATTGGGAATAGGTAAACAAAATCAGACAATGCATGCAGCATGCTATGTTAAATGTTCTTCTTTATAGTCTTGTCTACCTATCATACATGATTTCCGATCTGAATATCTGATATGACCTTTTGCAGGTACAAAATTGGTGAACCATGTCTTAGAACTGTCCAACAAGCAGACAATCTCAGAGATATATCTTCACGTCCAAATAAACAATGATGAAGCCATCGCTTTTTATAAGAAATTTGGCTTTGAAATTACTGAAACGATTCAGAATTATTACACAAACATCACTCCACGAGATTGCTACGTTCTGAAAAAGCATCTCTCTTCACTTACTCATCTCAAAAAATAACATTTATGATATATGCATGAACCGATAATTATTTCACATTCCAGGTAGTATTTCTTGTTTTCTTCTTCTGTATTTTCAATGTTTTTATTTACTATTATTCATTATAAATTAAGAAAACTTATCAACTATTTACTTTTGTTATTAAATTTAAAATGCATTTTCATTATAAAATCTAAAGTGTTTACAGAATTGTGATTTTTACATGATTTCATGGTAGCTTTTGAATCTGATAAAAACTCTCAGAAGATCAAGTGAACGCCAATTCACAAGCTAAAGCAAGATGGTCACTGCCCCATTTCTGCAAAGTTTTAAAGAGTAGCTTTTTAAGCGCTAATCAATATTATTAATGATTACAAAAACAAAATTTTAATACCTCAGTTGGAAATCCAGGTGTTCTTTGCAGAACGTCTCTCCGTATTGTATCAAGCACTTTAGTAGTTTGTATTCCTTCAGAAAACCTGAACAGCATCACCCCAATTTCAATTCATTTCAAAGTTTCAACATCATTTTCCTACATGAGATAAAATAACACTAACCATATATAGTCGACTGTACCCATGAATTTACTATTGTAGCTTGTAACCTGAGGTTCACCATTAGAATCCCTTGTTCCACCACAGTCCTGCAGAATAAGCATGAATAATGAATTCAAGTGTTTTATTGTAATTGAAAAATCCCAATGTGTTCCATTCACCACAATTGCAAAATTAACAAAAGTTGATTTCATTCACCTCGACCTCCGTATACACACTCTTCAACTTTAGATTATGTTGAAGAAAACTACACTCAGCATTTCCAGATGCAAGCTCAATTTCGCTGGGAGTAAATGCATATGGATTGAAGTTATTCCTCTTCTGAAATCCAGAATGAAATGATGCATGATATTGGAAATTTGAATCAATAATCTGATTTTCTTCAGGCCCATGGAGCTCTGCTAGAAAATTTGGATCAGGATTATCCTGAAAAGAATCTTGGTTGATTTCACTTTCTTTGTGTATACTTTCTGATAAATCCAATTCGAGTTTAACTGAAGATTTTTCAGCAGGCTGAAACTCACTGAACGCTGAATTGATAGGATTTTCTTCAGAGTCCATGTCATTTGGCTTGTCTGTAACAGTTGAACTAAGTAGTGCTGATTCTTTATCCACTGTTGAATCCATACAAGAATCTAAATTCAAAAAAGTTTTAGACAATTTATCCTCTGAATTTTGTGATAGAATATCTTCATCGGCAGTTTCTTTAAGCACTTCAACAGAATATTTTTCTGAGATAATCACAGAAGAAATATTTTCTGTTATCGATTCACTAACATGTTGACGATTTTCAATACTTTCAGAACTATCGGGTATTTTGTTAATTTCGTCATGGTCTTTTACGTGATGCTTCAGAAGTTTAATTTCTCTATGGTCGTCAGAGACAGATTTGGTATGAAGATCATTATTCTTAACCTCTTGATGTACTACTTTCATCTTCAATCTAACAGATACTTCATGATTTTCTTCTTTCGACCGAAGAGATATGTTTTCTAATCTCTTTTGTAGCTTTTTAGCATAAACACTATCACCTCTTGGTATACTGAGTGAGTTATCGATGTCCAAGCATGCAAAGAAAAAGAAATTTATCGCGATCAATATGTATGGAGGATGTCGATAAATTGCGTTGGCATGTACACATTACCTATACTTATTATAACGCTTTGGTGGTTCCTGACTGCAAGCAGAATACTGTCCTGAAATCTGATTCCTATCCAGTCCATACAGATTTAACTGTAACATAAGGATGTCAAAAATTGAAATCCAACGCTATGCTAACACAATTTAACTGTAGAACATTGCATTCAATTTGATAAAAAAATATTATGGAAAGAGAAATCAACCATCTGATCAGATAAAAAGTTGTAAAGAGGACTCTGCAATTAAAAATAGATGTATATAAGTTCACCACATTGAAGAATTTATAATAAATAATATCAAATATATATCAAGTTCACAAGATTCTTTAAAAAGTAGAGAATTAAAATCCACCTTGGGAGTGCTGTTAAAATCTCCACACAATACAACTGGAGCATTCCACTCCCTAGAAATGGAATATGCTTCATCGAGAAGGATTCTAACCTAACCAAAATTTATATAATTCAAATAATAAGATAAAGGAATTTCAAGACATTGTTATGACTTAAGAATCAAAGTATGAAACACATTTCTATAAAATATAACAAATTTTCATACAAACAAAATGAAACCCTTCAATCCTTCATGTGCAATTTTTTGTGAACAAATATTTTAAAAACATCTTTAAAAATTTAAATACATATAGAACTGAATTAGTGAGGTAAGGCTGCACAAATTCAGAGTAGCAACTAAAATGTTACCGACTCACTATGTATTTTAGTTGGCATCCACATGATTATCTGTGTGGCTCATTCGCACAAGGACAAGAATACAAAGTCCAAGGAGAAACAACCAATCAAATATAGTGTAGACTGTAGATATACAGTACATTAGAATGACAAGTAGGCAAATTCATTCAACGGGGAAGAAAATGATTTATTCCAATAGTGAATTTATGTTAAGATCCTATTCTTTATGTCAAAATAAATAAATTCACAATTTAGTACAACCTTATAATTCACGACCAAATAAATTTGACTTGAAAACCAATTAATAGACGGAAAATCGGCAGCATGGATTTAAATATAATAAATAAATTAAGAAAAAAATGAGCTGATCATATTTATTAAAATAGAAAACAAACAACTTTGTTTATCAACCGTGAAAGTGTGAAACTATTTTGAGAAAATGAGAAAGAAGGGTAAAAGAGAGAAGATTTCAAGATTCTAATCGTGATCTCACCCAATCTAGTTTACGTGCATGGTTTTCTGATGATGTATTATGATCAATCTCAGAAAAGAGAGAGATCCCACGCTAAGTGCTTTACAAGATGATTATTAGGCCACAACTCCTAAGATAACCACCTGATCATTGATGATTGGTCACGTGACTTATATATTTGTCAATTGTCATATGACCTCAATAATGACAGTATGACACTATTGTAATTTAACTAATTAAGCAGTCTACGCTATTACAAAATGAGTATCCCTTATTTCTCCAACAGTGTCATGTTTAACTTTAAACAAAGGGTAGTAATAAATTATAAAACAGAACGACAGTAATAAACTAATAATTTAAATTTAATTATTAAATTATTGAATTACTCCTGAGATATGTACCTGACCCAGTTTAATTTCTCCTCTTTTGGGATTGTAAAGAACATGAATATTACATACAACAATTCTATTATGCTCTTGTGGCTTATTATGACTGCAAAAAGTAATTGAATAATGTCGTGAAAACTAAGACATGAATGGAGACAAATTTGTATGGAACAAGGTTTTAAATGCATCGGTGCACGTTACGAGGTTTTAAAAAAATGCTACCTTTCAGATGAACCTGTAGAATTTAAATCAACATGTCTTTGAGCCCATGACTGGCAAGAAAGAAAGACAACACTCAGTTTGAATGACGGAAATATATACTTTAAACTTAAAGAGCAACGTTTAGTAAAATACCTCCAAAACACAAATCTGGGCAACATTATCTCGAAGTCCATATTTTTTGAATTCGATGTTTTTTTCAAATCTTAGCTGAAATCTGAAAAATAAGACCAACCAACTTAGATAAGCTACCTGAAATAAAAATAAGACCAATCAACGGGTTAATTTGGAAATTTAAATTTTAACTATATGCATCCTCGTGAATTAACTTAAAATAAAAATAAGTAGAGAGCTAAATACAATCCAAACACTACCATACTGCAGTGATGTAGACCTTACATGCCTGCATGGGTCATTTGATCTTTCGTACCTTTATGTATTAAATGGAAAATTTGAGATAGGGTATCGAACAGTTTCCTCCTCCATCCAAAATCCACTCGCTGAATCATAAATTCATAATAAATGTTTAAAATAATTATCTAGATCCAACTGACTTTTTCAATCAGACAAATTTATGGTATTATTAAACACTAAAGCAATAGCTTAAGCTCGGGCAAGAATGAAGGATCTGCCTGAATGGTGAATACTGGGTATTCAATTATCCATCTATTTTAACACTTTATTTTCAAGTTTCAACACCTCCAAGTTCCAACAGCATGTCCACTCCTGGCACCCATTATTTATGTACCTTATTTATGTACCTTATTTATGCACTGTAATAAAAAAATATGGTCCATATCAGAACGCTGGCTTCCTCCATATTTCCGACAGGAATATCTCATCTTCCCTTTGAAGAACATTAGTTTATTTTCAACCTTGCTTCATTTTTCTCTGTTTTTCCGATTACAGCATATTTCAATACTTTTCTCGGAACATCGAAGAAGAATAAGAAAACTCATATTTTTCATCATGTATGTCTTTCGATAAAAACATCTATTCAACAATGTAGGATAATATTAGTAACTTAGTGTTGAATTGAACTTCATATTATATGAAATTTCAATAGGTTTCGACATAATTACAAAAATGCTATTAGAGATTTTTGTGAGCTTAAAGACTCACTAAAGTAAAAAAGCTATAGCTCAAATCATGTTACACTCAAAGACCTATCAACATAATCACATAGTTTAGTTAAGCAGCAAATAGAAACACTCCCATCTGGAAGAGAAAATTAAAATTGAAATAAAAATATATAGTATAGATTATAGAATCATTAGAATGCTAATTTCAGTATTCCAATGAATGAAAATTTAAATAACCAAAGACTGATGGAAACTGACAATACCTATTTGTTCTCCAAAAAATTGCACAACCATCTGTAGCAGAACCAGTTCGCATCTGCAGTACACAGGGGGGTAGTTTATACGATATTTTTTGTACGATCTTCTTAAAATGTCAGAAGGATATATATTTTCTCAGTTGTGAAATTATCGATTATAAATTTTCTACTCTATAAACTGTAATTTTTATGAACTTAGGAGGGGAATAAAAAATAGCATATATTTGTATATACATTATCACTTTTGATCATTAAAAGTTTTGTGAAACATATTATTACAAATCTGAAAAACATCCAAAATAAAACAATCCATAAATACAAACCTGCCAGATACCATCATATCCTTGAAGAGATAGGGAATCTACAAAGTCCTGAAATTTATCAACCTCCTGAAAAAATAGTGTATTGTCAAATGGTCCAATGGACAGTATAAATATCTACAAAGAATAACCATATATAGAGATGAAATACTGAAATTGCATTTAATCAATGAGAGTGTGATCATTGTAACGATGTGCATAGAGATGGCATGATGATATGGGTATGGGTTGGGTAACTAAACATACTTGGAGGCATAAAATATCTGGTGACCAAAATTGAAGTTCGGATAGTATATTATGCCTTCTCCATTCCCAGTCCAAATCTTCTGGTGATATATGAAAATAAAGCTCCGGTTGATGATTTATAGCACAATAATCCGCAAGAATGTTATAGCTCACCAATCTGAAATGTTCTGAGTAGGATGGACAACAAAACCCGAAAACAGAAATAAACATAACAACCTCCAAAGTAAAATTTAAGGACGTCAAAGAAAAATTACTATTGTGTGTGTAACTAAAGGCATTTAAGCATGATATAATATAAAACAATGCAAAAAAATACCGCAATAGGGTGATGGCTGAGATTTTGAAGGCACCCAAATCCTATAATCATCAGGTATGAGACGATTAAATGAAGGAGCACTAGAGGATGGTGGTTGATTATGATAATGTGCACGATGAGGTGATGGTTGGAAGTGGAACTGCGGTGGAAAACGACGGACATTACTTGATTTTAACGGTGGTGGAACTGGGAAATGAAAAGGGGGACGATTGACAAAATTTGAATTTTGTGAACGTGCAAGGAATCGTGGCGAGAGGTATCCGTTTTGTGAATGTAAATCGAACTGTGGAGGGGGACGATTGACAAAATGTGAGTTTTGTGAATGTGCATGGAACTGTGGAGAGGGATATGGATTCAATGAAGGTACATGAAACTGAGGATTGTCAAAATGCTGTGGTTGTGATGTGTTGACATAATCCGATCGCGGAGGACGGAATCCATAAGCTAACGATGATCGAGGTCTGAAATGCGGAGGTGGTTGTTGGGTACCATAAAATCCAGGATCCTGTCTGTAACCAATCGTCTGATCTTGGTTGCCGAATCTGCGTTCTGTTGAATACGAAGACGAGCGAGAAGAAAACCTCTGGGGCAATCGACCCTGCCCTCGATTCTGTCGAAATAAAAACAACACAGCTGTATAGCAGTATAACTAAATAGTACATCAGAAAGAAAGTGGTGGAATTGTGTAAATCGGACGAAAACCCTACGTTCGACATGGATAAATTGGAGTAGAAGAATAAACGCAACGGTGGAGAGTAGTAGCGCATGATCAGAACTCAAAGACGGTGCCCTCGCCCTCACTCTCACATAGTCGCGTCGCAGCAAGTCCGGTCTCCCGTCCCTTTCCGTCGGCGAGCGTTGTATCTGTTGAACCCGAGTTTTTGATTGGCTGTATAAATACTCTGTAATTCGTCTCTTTAAGTTTAATCAATTTTGATTGTGTTTAGCTCGTCTGACTGGTAATTTAGGAATTTCAGCTTTGTGTTGGGTAAATTTCAAAATCTAGCAACTCTTTTAGATGGTTGGATTTAATCTTTAAATCTGGAAATAGTATAAGATTTTCGAATTAAGATTTTCGAATTTTAAATTTGTATTTAGATACCAAAATTCATATTCGGATTTTATTCGAACAAATTCGAATATCCGGATATCCGAATAAATATAAATTGACTTTCGATTTTAGGATAATTAATTGACTATTAATTAACTTTATTAATGATGATTTTATATTTTTATAAAAAGTTATCCGAACTCTAATATCCGAATTCAAATTTTCATATCCGGATTTTATTCAGACAGATTCAAATTATCGAGACATCCGAATAAATATAAATTGACTTTCGGATATCTGGATATTTAGATTTTAGGATGATTAATTGACTTTTAATTAACTTTATCAATTGTAATTTTATATTTTTATAATTTTATTTTAATATTTTTATAAAAAGTTATCCGAAGGATTTTCATATCTGAATTCAATTTTTCATATTCGTATTTTATTCGGACGGATTAGAATTATCCGGATAATTTATTCGGATTCAGATTTTCATATCCGGTTTTTATTCGGTCGGATTGTTGATGTCGAGTAGGATACAGTGAGACCCTACGAGGAGCTTTGTTGGAGGTTTTGGCAAAACACACCTTTGTTGGAGAGGTTGTGGAAGACGGCAAAGGTAGATAGGTAGGACTTAGGAGTTGAGGGGAAGATTGTCGAATAAAACCTCCGAGAGAATCAAAATTTTGACCTCAACATACGAATTTATCTGAATGAATTAATAGGAGTAGGTTAAAAACTAATTCAAAAGGGATTAATCGGAAAAGGTAATTCAAAAGATATTAACCAAAAAAAAAATTAGGTTGGGATAACGAGATTAATCGATTAAAAAGGGGGAAAAATAGAACAACTATTAGGCGAAATAAGTCTAATACACCACCACCACCACAATTTATTTAGGCTGATGATTCATACCATTAAAATCTAATTCCCCACCTGGCCAACCATTTATATTGGAAAATTCTAATTATAACTTGTGTCATTTTTTTCTTTAGGTATATATAATTTAAAGTTTCATCCGATCAATTCAGATTCACCGAGCTCCTTTTATAGATTCAAGCAAAAGATTCAGATTCACCGAATTCCTTTTATAGACTCAAGCAAAAGATTCAGATTCACCAAACGATCTATTGCAATCCTTTGTTCTTTGAGATTTAGATTTTCGATCAAGCTGACGAGGATGGATTGCTTGTCTTCCGAATCCGTGACGAATCAAATTATGAATGAATATTTGTCGAGGAATCTACATCGACAAGGTTCTAGTAGTACCGACGAGAATCAAAATTTGAGTGAATATTTGCCACGTTCTAGTACCACCTACGAGAATCAAAATTTGGGTGAATATTTGTTGCGGCTTCTAAAACCACAAAGTTCTAATACCACCAACGAGAATCAAAATTCGAGTGAATATTTGCCACGGATTCCACATCGACAAGGTTCTAGTACCATCGACGAGAATCAAAATATGAGACAAGGTTCTAGTACAATCGACGGGTGTCAATTTTTAAGTGAATATTTGATGAGGGATCTTGTTACTTGTCGTGATGAAAACCCGCATCATTTGAATGTTTCAAACTTTATTCCTCCTCATCATGAAAACCCGTATGTTCCTACCACACCACGGATTCCACATCGACAAGGTTCTAGTACCATCGACGAAAATCAAAATATGAGACAAGGTTCTAGTACCACCGACGAGTGTCGATTTTTAAGTGAATATTTGATGAGGGTTCTTGTTACTTGTCGTAATGAAAACCCGCATCATTTGAATGTTCCTAACTTTATTCCTCCTCATCATGAAAACCCGCATGTTCCTACCACACCCCTCTTTACTGCGACTGGAGAATCAAATATGATGTTTGGCAATGCTGCTCCATTGTATCCTTTACATCTTCATGAGACTGGTGGGTTTTATATCCAGAGACCAATACCGTATTCGTCGAATTACAATCAACCACATTTGAATCGTAATTTTCAAATGCATAACAATGTCAGTATGCCTCATTTCATGCCTTATTCAATACCTGCGCAACAAGTACCAATGCCGTCATTTACTACATCTCCGATTCCCCCCCTCCACTTGGCCCTTTTCCAGCTCCTGCATCTGTTTTAGGTCATGGAGTCTATGATAATGGTCGCTATGGTAAAATTTAATCTGGTTAATATATTCATCTTTCAAATTAATTTTATCATATTTCTAATATGGTCTATTTACAAATTGCAGGTCGTGATTTTTTTATAAGTTTCCACCAAATTCTTCGACGTCTCATTCAATTCCAAAAGATCCTCTACTGATGGAGATCATACGCGAACAAATTGAATTTTACTTCGGGTACGTAAGTAAACCTTGATATGTCATTTTTATTAATTATATATGGGATGAATACATTTTTTTTACCGATTATTTGAATCTTGCAGAGATTCAAACTATCCTAAAGATAAATTCCTTCTAAATCTATTGGATAAAGAGGGATGGGTGGATATCGCAAAAATTGCGAAATTTAATAGAGTACGTGCGTTCAAAATATATTTATTTAGCAAATGACATTTTTTTTCATTAACTTCTAATTGACACATGCTCTACGATCTGTCTTTGATATTTACAGATAAAAAGAAGAAAAGTTAATCATAACTTTATTCTTGAATCCCTTAGACCGTCCAAAATTGTTGAAATCAAAACAAGTGTATTCGTCTTTTAAAAATCTTCTCAATCGATTTTCAAAAAATTCATTTTTATTTTACTTTAACGTACATCTATGTTTCTTGTTTTTTATAGGGAAACAAAATAAGGAAAGTAAGAAGAAATTTACCTTCATCTTTTACTGCAATGACATCAACCTAAAAAAAATGACGAGCATGCGGAAAATTGACCGCCTACAAAATAATAATAATAATTGAAACATCTACCTGAGACAGATACAACATGCATAATTATATCTTAATAAGATCTTAATAAGATCAGGAAAATTATAAATCAAGGAGGAGGAAACAGGGTTAGATAATTCAGTTTTGGCTTCTCTTCTCCGATCGTCGTCTCATTTTCCCGACGCTCGCCGTGGTCATTCTGCTTCGATCTTTTCGTCTGGTTAAATACATTTTCAGTGTACTTTTTTTAATCTGTATTTTTTAATAATTGATCAGACATTTTACTTCTAGCGTTTTCAATTCCATAGTCTTTATGTCTGTCTTTCTTGTATTTCGGTTTCAATTCAGTTCTATCAGATATATTTTATTTCAATCAATTTCTTGAATTTATTTTTCCAGTCAATATGTTTTCATTTCTTAAGTTGTACATATGCAATTGTTATCTATTGTAAAATTCCACATGATAGTCTTTATTAGAATAACTTAATAGTAAATACAATGTGTTAATTGAGGTTTGCAGACATTATACGGAAGAATTTGAAGAATTTTATTTTCAATCATATTTGGATTTTTGTCATATTGTTTAACCAAAGAATTATCGTAGTTGTTTCTCCAAAGCTTATTCAACTTAGTATTGATATAAATTTGTGTGGTTTTGCTTTGACTCAAATCATACTCATCCTACAAATTAAAAACTTATTAGTTTTGAAAAATTAATAAATAATTAAACACGCACACACATATATATAGGGTTAGGGTGCAAAAAGAACCAACAACAATATGTGCAAAAAGAACTAACTAAACCGGTGCAACAAGGAAGCCAAAAAATACTTCAACTGGTCCGACCAATGATCTACTCTCCAAGGCCGCCTAGGTACTTGAAGAACTCAGCATCATCCATGGCAACGAGACTATCCAACACATGATCGGGAACAACCGGCTTATCGTCAACCAGTGCAACACTGACCTTTGCATCATCAGGTTTGTTATCAATCGACTCTTCAAAGACCACTGGAAACTCCTCTGGAGCAAGGTCATGTGGAGATGTCGGTGCAACGTCGTCGACTAATATACTGTCGTGCGGAAATCCTTCCACCGGAGCTACCACAGGATGAACAGGAAGAATATCTTGAAAATGAACAAGATAGGTCATGAATATGTACTTACAGTTGAAGCATATATAACCAAGTCGGTTGGACCGAACCCGGGTGGATAAATTCTATGGATGTCTTGTAGGCCGTCGATGTGCTATATCCGAATAAATATAAATTGACTTTCAGGATGATTAATTGACTATTAATTAACTCTCTTTTTTGCAAATACTATTAATTAACTTTATTAATGGTGATTCTATATTTTTATAATTTTATTTTAATTTTTTTATAAAAAGTTATCGAATCCGAATTTTCATATACAGATTTTATTCGGATTTTAATATCCGAATTCAAATTTTCATATCCGGATTTTATTCGGACGGATTCAGATTATCCAGATATCCGAATAAATATAAATTGACTTTCGGATATCCGGATATTTGGATTTTAGGATGATTAATTGACTATTAATTAACTTTATCAATGGTAATTTTATATTTTTATAATTTTATTTTAATATTTTTATAAAAAGTTATCCGAAGGATTTTCATATCTGAATTCAATTTTTCATATTCGTATTTTATTCGGACGGATTAGAATTATCCGGATAATTTATTCGGATTCAGATTTTCATATCCGGTTTTTATTCGGTCGGATTGTTGATGTCGAGTAGGATACAGTGAGACCCTACGAGGAGCTTTGTTGGAGGTTTTGGCAAAACACACCTTTGTTGGAGAGGTTGTGGAAGACGGCAAAGGTAGATAGGTAGGACTTAGGAGTTGAGGGGAAGATTGTCGAATAAAACCTCCGAGAGAATCAAAATTTTGACCTCAACATACGAATTTATCTGAATGAATTAATAGGAGTAGGTTAAAAACTAATTCAAAAGGGATTAATCGGAAAAGGTAATTCAAAAGATATTAACCAAAAAAAAAATTAGGTTGGGATAACGGGATTAATCGATTAAAAAGGGGGAAAAATAGAACAACTATTAGGCGAAATAAGTCTAATACACCACCACCACCACAATTTATTTAGGCTGATGATTCATACCATTAAAATCTAATTCCCCACCTGGCCAACCATTTATATTGGAAAATTCTAATTATAACTTGTGTCATTTTTTTCTTTAGGTATATATAATTTAAAGTTTCATCCGATCAATTCAGATTCACCGAGCTCCTTTTATAGATTCAAGCAAAAGATTCAGATTCACCGAATTCCTTTTATAGACTCAAGCAAAAGATTCAGATTCACCAAACGATCTATTGCAATCCTTTGTTCTTTGAGATTTAGATTTTCGATCAAGCTGACGAGGATGGATTGCTTGTCTTCCGAATCCGTGACGAATCAAATTATGAATGAATATTTGTCGAGGAATCTACATCGACAAGGTTCTAGTAGTACCGACGAGAATCAAAATTTGAGTGAATATTTGCCACGTTCTAGTACCACCTACGAGAATCAAAATTTGGGTGAATATTTGTTGCGGCTTCTAAAACCACAAAGTTCTAATACCACCAACGAGAATCAAAATTCGAGTGAATATTTGCCACGGATTCCACATCGACAAGGTTCTAGTACCATCGACGAGAATCAAAATATGAGACAAGGTTCTAGTACAATCGACGGGTGTCAATTTTTAAGTGAATATTTGATGAGGGATCTTGTTACTTGTCGTGATGAAAACCCGCATCATTTGAATGTTTCAAACTTTATTCCTCCTCATCATGAAAACCCGTATGTTCCTACCACACCACGGATTCCACATCGACAAGGTTCTAGTACCATCGACGAAAATCAAAATATGAGACAAGGTTCTAGTACCACCGACGAGTGTCGATTTTTAAGTGAATATTTGATGAGGGTTCTTGTTACTTGTCGTAATGAAAACCCGCATCATTTGAATGTTCCTAACTTTATTCCTCCTCATCATGAAAACCCGCATGTTCCTACCACACCCCTCTTTACTGCGACTGGAGAATCAAATATGATGTTTGGCAATGCTGCTCCATTGTATCCTTTACATCTTCATGAGACTGGTGGGTTTTATATCCAGAGACCAATACCGTATTCGTCGAATTACAATCAACCACATTTGATCGTAATTTTCAAATGCATAACAATGTCAGTATGCCTCATTTCATGCCTTATTCAATACCTGCGCAACAAGTACCAATGCCGTCATTTACTACATCTCCGATTCCCCCCCCTCCACTTGGCCCTTTTCCAGCTCCTGCATCTGTTTTAGGTCATGGAGTCTATGGTCGCTATGGTAAAAATTAATCTGGTTAATATATTCATTCTTCAAATTAATTTTATCATATTTCTAATATGGTCTATTTAAAAATTGCAGGCCGTGATTATTCTTATAAGTTTCCACCAAATTCTACGACGTCTCATTTAATTCCAAAAGATCCTCTACTGATGGAGATCATACGCGAACAAATTGAATTTTACTTTGGGTAAGCAAGTCTTGACATGTCATTTTTATTAATTATGGGATGGATACCTCTTTTTTACCGATTTATATTTGAATCTTGCAGAGATTCAAACTATCCTAAAGATAAATTCCTTCTAAATCTATTGGATAAAGAGGGATGGGTGGATATCGCAAAAATTGCGAAATTTAATAGAGTACGTGCGTCCAAAATATTTATTTAACAAATGACATTTTTTTCATTAACTTCTAATTGACACATGCTCTACGATCTGCCTTTGATGTTTACAGATAAAAAGAAGAAAAGTTGATCTTAACTTTATTCTTGAATCCCTTAGACCGTCCAAAGTTGTTGAAATCAAAGCAAGTGTAGTCGTCTTTTAAAAATCTCCTCAATCGATTTTCAAAAAATTTATTTTTATTTTAACGTACATCTATGTTTATTGTTTTTTATAGGGAAACAAGATAAGGAAAGTAAGAAGAAATTTACCTCCATCCTTTACTGCAATGACATCAACCTAAAAAATTGACAGCATGCGGAAAATTGACCGTCTGCAAAATAATAATAATAATTGAAACCTCTACCTGAGACAGATACAACATGCATAATTATATCTTAATAAGATCATTAATAAGATCAGGAAAATTATAAATCAAGGAGGAGGAAACAGGGTTAGCTAATTCATTTTGGCTTCTCCTCTCCCATCGTTGTCTCATTTTCCCGACGCTCGCTGTGGTCATTCTGCTTCGATCTTTTCGTCTAGTTAAATACATTTTCAGTGTACTTTTTTTTAATGTGTATTTTTTTGTAATTGATCATACACTTTACTTCTAGCGTTTTCAATTCCATAGTTTTTATGTCTGTCTTTCTTGTATTTCGGTTTCAATTCAATTCTATCCGATATATTTTATTTCAATCAATTTCTTGAATTTATTTTTTCAGTCATTATGTTTTCATTTCTTAAGTTATACATATGCACTTGCTATCTATTGTAAAATTCCACATGATAATCTTTATTAGAATAACTTAATAGTAAATACAATGTGTTAATTGAGGTTTGCAGACATTATATGGAAGAATTTGAAGAATTTTATTTTCAGTCATATTTGGATTTTGCCATATTGTTTAACCAAAGAATTGTCGTGGTTGTTCCTCCAAAGCTTGTTCAACTTAGTATTGATATAAATTTGTGTGGTTTTGCTTTGATTCAAATCATACTCATCCTACATATTAAAAACTTATTAGTTTTGAAAAATTAATAAATAATTAAACACGCACACACACATATATAGGATTAGGGTGCAAAAAGAATCAACAACAATCGGTGCAAAAAGAACTAACTAAACCGGTGTAACAAGGAAGCCAAAAAATACTTCAACTGATCCAACCAATGATCTACTCTCCAAGGCCGCCTAGGTACTTGAAGAACTCAACATCATCCATGGCAACGAGACTATCCAAGACATGATCGGGGAAAACCGGTTTATCGTCATCCAGTGCAACACTGACATTTGCATCATCAGGTTTGTTATCAATCGACTCTTCAGAGACCACTGAAAATTCTTCTGGAGCAAGGTCATGTGGAGATTCCGGTGCAACGTCGTCGACGTCGACTAATATACTGAGGGGAGAATTTGAACATCACAGTTCAGGCAATAGCTGAGGCCGTCCGACTCCTTGCTGAGAAGGAGAAACCTTCGGAAGAACCACCTCATAAGGAAAAACCTGTGAGCAACAAGGAAGCAAGGGCTTCGGCATCAGAAACCATTCACGGATTCGTAAAAATGCCCATAGAGGAGATGGAGAAAATGAAGGAAACCATAGAAAAAATGACCAAAAAACTGGAAAATATTGAGAAGTCCAAGGCATCAATATTTCACTCAAAGGCTCAAACCTCAAAACAGACTAAGGCACAACAGGAGGCAGCATATCCAGCACATTGCCACCTCACAAGCCAGAGGAGCAACCTAAACCTCCTCCTAAAAAACCCGTATACGAAGAAAGCACGGGAGACACAGAAGGAGGAGAAGGAGGCAAAGTCCCGAACTGGCTAATGGGTATGGATGCCTTACATAAATCGCTGATGGTAAAACCAGCACCTCTAAAATTCAAGCTACCCAGACTACAAATCTATGATGGGAAGATGGACCCAGTGCAGAGCATTCCCGGGAACATTAAAAGGGCCTACATATAGATGGTTCGTCGAACTACAACCAGGGAGCATAACAAGTTTTGAAGACTTGAAAAAGAAATTCATTGCCCAGCATTGTGGAAACACAAGGGTCAGAAAAGGCACGGAATCATTATTTGCAATCAAACAGAATGGAGATACGCTTCGGAATTACACGACTGCACAGAAACCATGCAGAAAATCTCCGACCTGAACACAACAATTGCAATCTGCGCATACTCAAAGGGGCTAGACATGAACACACCATTAACAATAAAGCTAAATGTTAGTAATGTAAAATGCATGGAAGACCTGCTAACAAAGGCCCAGAAATACATAAATTCTGAAGAGTATGAAAAAGAAAAAGAAATAGATGTCATAAGCAACCAAAAGGCATATGAAACACCAAAGAAGAAATTTCAAAAATTTGAAAAAAGGGAACCATCCTGGAGACCAAAACACGATGGAAAGGTCTACCAGACATCTGAGGAGTTTAGAAAATCAAAATACCCAAGGTATGAAGACTTGGGATTCACGGTTTTCAGCACTCCAAAAGAGGAAATCTACAGCAAAGAAAAGGGAAGAATAAGGTTTCCTCAACCAGAAGAATTAAACCCTGCAACAAAAGAGGCCCGAACAAGGGGGAACAAATACTGCAAGTTTCACAAGGACTACGGGCACAACACAGAAAATTGCAGGGAGCTAAGCACTTTCCTAGACAATACATAAACAAAGTAAAAAGGGGGCGACAAGGTTGCAAGGACCCAAATAACAAGGGTAAGCGATAGCGCTCAAAAAGTCCCGACTCAGATACTGACCACAAGAGAAGGGTAATAAATTGAATCTTCGGCGGGGGATCGGTAGGAGAAAGCAGAAAGTACTCGCAAAAGTTAATACACGAGCGAGGGAAGGAATAAGCTTCTCCGAGGAAGATCCAGCCCACACAAAGATCCACTATTCATAAGGTGGACATCAGGGATAACTTAAGTCTAAATAAAATAGACAATAACATACTGTACCTGGTTACATTCGAAAAAATAGGCTATAAGACGGAACAACTAACCGTGTTCACCTTTGCGGCGTTCGCATGGGAGGTAGAATAGATTCCAAGGGGTCAAAACAACTCAGCTAATGCCCTCAAGGGAGGGAAGAGAGAGACACTAGTTGACTCAACGTCTACACCTCTGTGCAGTCCAATCACGATACAGGCAGAAGACTGAAGAAAATCCTTAATAGAATACATTGAAGGGCAAAAACTCCCAGAGAACAGGAATAAAAGGCATAAATTACAAACACGCATTCCAAGAGTCTGCCTAATTAGTGACATTTTGTATAAGAAACCCTACGATATACCTCTAATGAAAATATCTCAGCGAATAAAGGGCAATTCATTGTAGAAAAGATACATCAGGGGGTATGCGAAATACATCAAGGGGGAAGGTCTCTAAGAATAATAGGGCAGAGGTACTTCTGGCCCACACTAAAGAAAGGGGCAATCCTACTTGCAAGAAAGTGCAAGGCCTGCCAGATTCACAAAAGCATATAGAGAAATCCCACAACTCAACTAACAGGGGTAGAAAGCCTCATCCCATTCGCAATGTAGACATTGTGGGACCATTTCCAGTATCAACATGCCAGGCTAAATTTATATTTGTGGCTGTCGACTACTTCACAAAATGGGTCGAGGCGCTAGCCGTACCCAAAATAACTCAAGGAGCAGCAACAAAGTTTGTCTTCAAGTGCATATTGTGCAGATTCGGTGTTCCAATGCATATAGTGACAGATAATGGGACACAATTTAACGGTGGGGAGTTTATAAGATTGTGCGAGAACATGGGCACTAGAATCCACTTTTCATCGATATACAGACCACAGGGTAATGGGCAAGTAGAAGTCACAAACAGAGTCATTGTTCAGAAAAAGGTCGAACAGGCCAAAGGTTCGTGGGCAGATCTACTACCAGAGATCCTGTGAGCATATAGAACCACTGAAAAGACACCCACCGGGGAAACCTCGTTCTCACTAGCATACGGAATGAAAGCACCAATCCCGACAGAGCTAAGCATACCAACAGTCAGAGTGTTAACCTATGACATGGAAGAAAACATGAGATCATGCGCAATAGCTCTAGACTTGGTGGATGAGCTAAGGGATAACGTACAGGCAAAGAATGCAGCTTACAAACAAAGTATCGTTAGATATCACGACAAAAATGTCAAGGATAAAGCGATAAGAAAAGGAAGCCTAGTATGGAGAAGAGCAAGTGTCGACAGAAAGGACTGCTCTAAAGGCAAACTAGGCGCAAACTGGGAAGGACCATATGTGGTGAAGGAAGAACTCCGACCAGGCACGTACAAGTTAAAACGGGAAGATGGAACATGCATTCCCAACACTTGGCACGCAGATAACCTACAGTTGTATTTTTAACAATTAAGTAAGGTTATATGTCACTCGTTGTAATTGTTTGAACTATTTAACTAATATGTTGCTTAGTTAACAATTAATAATCAGAACCAAAACATTCCATATATATTGATATTCTATAAAAGTACAAAGGAATGTAAAAAGTACAGGTCACAAAATAGGGGAGGAGAAGAAGGCTTATTTATCACTAGGAGGAAGGGAAGAGCCTTTAGTAGAATCCGCTGCATCGTTGTTATCTTGATCTTCAGTGGAGAAGTCTTTATCAATGGCAGCATCGACTCCCGAAACTTCGTCATCTTCATCTTCATCTTCCGCAAGCGCCCGGTCCCGGATCTCTGTAGCTTCTTTCGGGTACTTGCGGGCCCAGCGATGAACTTTTTCAGCTTCAAAACCGGGGCACACATGAGGATCCAAATCCACCAGATCATTATAATCTCGCACGTTAGCAAGAAACTCAGTTCGGATCTGGCCCATATGCTCGTTCATATTTTGGAGCCCCTCAGCCTGCCTCCGATTTTCCTCAGTTTGTTCGGCCAAGGCATCTGTTAATTGCTTGATCTTGGCATCACGGTTACGCTTTTCCTTTTCCCCTTCATCCAGTCGTCTAAGGAAAACGGCATTTTGATCCAAGACTGAACGAAGGGTATCTTCAGTTGCTTCATATTGCTTGGTGATCCCGTTAACCATAGCCTCTTTCAATACGACCTTGGCTCGCGTGGTATCACGCTCCAGCTGCATGGCCCCCAACTCCCCACGGACCTTGGAGAGTTCTTGTCTCTCGTCAGTTAAAAGTTTATGCTCAGCAGCCCAATCCTCAGCCAATTTCTTGTTAGTTGAAGAAAGGGCAGAGGCGACCGAAACCTTCTGCTCAACATCAGCTTCCAAGTCCTTACACCTACGCTTCACTCTCTTCAGCTCATCATCCAGAGATTGATAATCACGGAGACGAGGCAAAGAAGAGAAGCGACCTTGAAACAAATGGACGAGCTGTAAAAAAGAAGTAAGTAAAAACAGGCTCATTATAAAAATAAAAACAAAAGCACTTACGTTGCTCAGATTCTGTCCGACTTCCTCGACAAGTCGATCCATAGAGTAGTTAGAAATAGCCCGCAGCGTAGCTCGAGTCGCATCCGTATCAGCAGTGGGCAGAAACTTGGTCCCATAGTTATGAGGATGGGAACCTCGGTACCCCGGCATTTGAGTCTCCCGGGTAGAGGCATACAGATATCGACCCCGAGAGGACTCCCCAGCATGGTACCTCCGTCGAGGAGGAGTTCGTCGCCTGGCGGAGTGTCTCCTCGCTTTCTTCGGAGGAGAGGGGTCAGTTCTGGGTGGAGGGGTCTTCCTCTTGTCAGATCGGCTCTGTCTTCCCTCCGAGGCTGGACTCCCTTTCCAGCGGCTCTTTCCCGCTCTTCTTCCGGCGTACGGAAGAAGGAAGCAAGTCTAGCAGCAGCAGACTGAGCAGGGGGAGTCTCCACGGTTGCCTCCTCTTCGTTAACTTGGCCCTCACCGGCAGGAGGAGGGGAACCAGCCCGGTAAGCATGCTCATGAGCACGACGCCTCAGGTGTCGGGCGTCAGAAGGCTTGGAGGCAGGTGCGTAGACCTTCGTGCCCGTTTCATTTTGTCCCACGCGTTCAGGGACACCTCCAGGATTGTGCATATAAAAATCTGCGAAAAATAAATAACAGAGTTAGTAAAGATGCACATAAATAGAAAAATTAAAAAACAAAGGAGAACCTTGTCGGTTGAAGTTATCATCTATCGCGTGACCGACAGGCACAATGATGGGGTGAAGAAAGACTAGCCTTTGTACAAAAGCTCCCTCGTCCGAGGTTAAAACAGGACGGGGAGTGGGCCTACGGTCACTATTGGAAGCAGGAAGAAGTCGGCTACCGGGACATAGCCTGCAATCCACAAAAATAAACTCGCTCTTGTTCCGCCTAGTCGAAGGATCTTTCAAAAGAGCATAGTATTGAACACTAGAGGCACGGCTGGCACATGCAATGAAAGGGTTGTCCTTCTTCGGATTTTGAAAAGAGAAGAAGTGGAAGAACAGCCGAGCAGTTGGAATTATGCCAGCATCCCTAAGAATATTTATAAATCCCCTGACATAGAAAAAGAAGGCAGCGGCCAGTTGAGAGATGCACAACCCAGAATACAAAAGGATCTCACTAACTAAGGAAGGAATCGGAAGAATCGGAAAGTTAGTGAAATAAATACAGTGAAGTGCCAGCATAAAATAGGGGGCACATCACCAGTATTTTCGGAAGGATAGGCCCAATACACTCTCTCTCTAAGCTCTAACCCCCGTAGAATTCTCTGAGCAGCGTCCAAGAAAAGGGTGTTAGAGCATCTACTAGCATTGGATGACAAAGGGTAGCCCGGAATGTCAGTTAGGGAGACAGCATAAAAAGAACCATACCCACTCCCGTACTCACCCCGGTCGAGGATAGGGACAACGTGAAAACCGTTACGAAGAAGAACGGACCACTGACGTCAAGAGCCATCCATCTCCCGATAGAAGGATGGGGCTCCTCTCTCCTCAAGAGGAGATGGAAAAGGATATTTCTCCTCTGTCTCAGGAGGGTAACCTAGAGGTGAGTCCTCTAACACATGGAGGTTCTGACTACAAACTTTGGGAGGAAGTTGGGTAGAATTGTTTGTAGCCAGGGATCAGGGTGCCTCAATAACAGGGACATCCTCAGGAATGGGAGCCAAGACAATGGCAGTTGGCAGAGGAGTCCCGGTAATGGAAGGAGGAGTGCCCCTAACTTCTACATCCCGTTCAGGAGAGGAGGAACTACAAGAAGAGGAACCCGAACTTCCAGAATTGGATGTAAAAGAAGACCCTGAGCTAGAGGAACTCGAACTCAAGGAGGGAGAATGGGAATAACCTACAAACAAAAAACAAATAAAAGGTAAGTTACGAAAAAGAAAAAATGTAACTTACTAGGTACAGACTTTCGTGTACGGCGAGCAGAAAGAACTTTTCGCTTACTTCCAACAGGGGAGGAAGAAGGCGGATCAGTTGCAGGCTCAACCACGGCAGTAGAAGTCTCAACCTGAGGGCTAACAATAATAGCCCGCTCCTCGTTAAGAGGAAGGTCTTGCTGAATGTTCTTATCAGAAGACATGATCACAACCTACACAAAAAACATAACAGTTAGTTTAATTGTTTTAAGGTTGCAAAAGTCGATCCCAAGAGAAAGTCGATCCAAACTTCACGGAATCGCACTAATACAAGGGAAGTCGACTTCAGAAGTCGATCCCAGGGAAGTCGATCTTCAGAAGACAAAAGTCTCAGGAAGTCGATCCCATCAGATCCGACCCAAGGAAGTCGACGACAATAGTCGGACTCCAGGAAGTCGAACCAAGAGAATCACTTCGGGAAAGCAAAGGCTAAACCCATGGAAGTCGATCCCAATAAAAATGGATCCAACTCTGGAAAGTCGATGACAAGGAGTCAGCCTTCACAAAGTCGGATCGCAGTCCAAAGGGGAACAACTTCGAATAAGGACCGACTTTAAGAAAAGTCGGACCTTAAGGAAGTCGAACCCAGTGCAACCTCAGAAGAGCCCGACGACAAAAGTCGGACCCCAGAAAGTTGCACCTCCAAGGCTCAAGTCGAAGCCTTACGCACGCTGGAAGTCGAAGCGGAGAAAACTGGAAGTCGATGCGAAGAAAGTCGATGCCTCAGAGCGAAGGAAGTAGGTGGGAAGCAAATGACTCCACCTCCACTATTTATAGGAGAAAGTCGAAGACGAACCGTCGCGGGCACTGTTCATCCGGGTTCACCCATTGGGCCGAAAAGCCCACGGGCCCGGCAAGCCCAAGACGACCCAGTCCGCGAAAAACCCTAAAATCCGACCAAATGGCGTATCCCATCCAAGGATAAGAGTGAACCTCACCTACGGAAGAACGTAGGTTAGACGAGGGATGTACTCAAGAGTGAATCTCACCTACGGAAGAACGTAGGTTAGACGAGAGATGTACTCAAGAGTGAACCTCACCTACGGAAGAACGTAGGTTACACGAGGGATGTACTCAAGAGTGAACCTCACCTACGGAAGAACGTAGGTTAGACGAGGGATGTA